>CAKAOJ020000057.1:1647500-1712500 GCA_916701645.2 Sebastolobus alascanus | reverse complement strand
TTTGAGGCATCTTCAAATTGCTTGCTTTGTCCAACCCACAGTCCAAGCCAAAGGTATTTAATTTACGATGATCTAAAACAACAGCAAATATTCACATGCAGGACTGTAGCCAGGATTTTAGAAATTCTGAGGTCATGGGGGCCATTTACCTATGAAAAGTTTTAGGCCACTTTGGTGCAGTGGAACAAGACAATATTGACGTATTATCACTTGGATAAAGTTGTTGCAGGGAGTGTGCCAACAATCGCTTCATCAAAATGATGAATGTAAGTCCCACATTCACTCTTTTTTTTATCTCCTGAGACAAATATCTGTCTCTTTACCTGCAAAATGCTACACTATGTTCACCAGCTAGTCGCTCACTTTATCTGTCTACTGTTTGCTTCTGAGCAGGTACAGTACAGTGGGTTTATCTGAGATTTTTTGTCGAAAACAGCTTCCTGCTGCAGCTAGATGTGACATTGATGAGATCGATGAGAGTGGTGAGAGTGAAATCCTTAAAGTTGGGGATAGGGCTGAACGATTATGGCCAAAATGATAATCACGATTATTTTAATCAATATTAAGATCCTGATTATTTACCACGATTATTCATTGATTTTAGGGAGAAAATAGTTCTATTGCACTTTAAATAAACTGTACCAATCTTTGCATCAAAATAAGAATTAAAAATAAGGTTCTTCTTCACCTGAATTCTGTGAATTTTCATTTTGCCCGTCTGCTCTCTGTTGAATACAACTCTTCTACTCTGAACTGCAGCTGCAACATTCAGGAAAGTTTTTCACAGGCTGTAGCTGTCGACCCACAACCTGTCGAGCGGGTTCGGGTGATCTTTCTAGTAAATATCGTGGGTTCGGGCTTTGTAAAGTGACAAAGCAGTATTTCGAATAAGTTATTAATAACTTACAGAAACATTGTATGCAACAGTCCACCTCCTCTTCTCCTCTCTCTGTCTCTCTCAAACACACCCACACCAGCCGTGGTAGCGGCACGTAATTTTAACACGTAATGTGCCACCACCACCTCATGCGCTGTCAGGAGGTCGTGGTCCTTTCACGTATTTCTGTGAGATCGCATTGTTTAGGAAGTGCATGATTTGATATGCAGCAGAGATTTCTATGAGAGGAGCATGCACTTTGAATCTCAATATCGCAGGCGATCATGTTCATTTATTTGTGGGAAGCCAAAATCGGTACGCGATTAATATTCGATTAATTGCGTTGCCCTAGTTGGGGGCCGCAAACCAAAACAATGAGATGAGAGATGCTAAAATGCTCCTTTCTGTAGAGCTGAGGAGAAGTGCCAAGTCGTGTGATAATTCTCTCTACGAGCAACACCTTTCACGTTACACATTTCATCCTTTGTTAATATGATAATATTGATTAATGCAGCGTTAAATCAATAACGCTGTCTATAAATAAGTGGTGGTGGCTAACTGTAACTTCCCCAGAGTTGTCAGTTTAGTGGTTTGCCCTCTCAATGAGTATAGAAGCAGAAAAAAGCAAAAGAATCTCACCTGCGTTGATGTTTAGAACAAAGTTTCTGAACAGAAAGTTCCCTTCTGAACTGTCACTTGTTATACATGTATGACGACAGATATAATACAATAGAATCTATCACTCAAATATGCATACACACACTCAAACACACAAATACTTTCTCCCCCCTCTGAGAGCGTCAAGTGGCAGTCCAGAGTGGTGTCTCTCTTTGGGCCGTGTTTGGTATAATTGGCAGCTGATTAATCACAGCTAATTAAATGTAATGATAGAGAAAGGTGGCCAATTTTGTGCTAAATGGTCAAGGTTAGGTAGAGGATTGTCAGGTGGCCGGGGCCTATTATTGCGGAATGCGCATGTGTGTGATGGTCAAGGTTAGGTAGTATTGCTAAAGAGCGGCGAGCCATTATGTGTTTTAATGTCAGGGAGAGGGGTTTGGCCACGTGTGTGTGTGTGGACTAAGTGGTGAGGTGATTAGTGGAATTAGAACATTAGGAATTGAGATGGAGAGGGTTTGTTAAGTGGAGGTGAGACGAGGTCGGCTCTATCCGTTTCTTTTTGTGTACATGTACATAAGGATGAGGAAAGAATCACCTAAAGGCCACACAAGACTCTTAAAGAGAAGGGGTGGGAAAAAAGAATCGATTCACCTATGTATCGCGATTTTTTCTGTATTACGATTTTGAAATGTATTTTTTAATGCCAGAATCAATATATTTGCTTCAATTGAGTCTATGCGGAGGTAGAAGGAAGTTACCGCTTTTATTGTTGTAGTGTGAGTAACGTGACGTCATATCTGTTCCGTATCCGTCAACCAAAACAAACCGCAGCGAGCCGAAACGAGAAAGTAGCAAACGGTGGAGGGTCCACGACGTGGATACGACCTGCACCCTCACATTTTAAATCCAACGTGGTAAACACTACACATCCAGTAAAGTATGGAAACACTTTGGGTTTCACACATTGCAGGAAAAGCAGAGCCAGACATCATGGCTAAAGCTGCATGCTAACTCTGTCATGGACAGGTAGTGTTATCGTATTGCGGTAACGTGCGGTACAAGCCAGCTGTCACTCTCATCTCCGTGGTCAAATGGGCCGACGCTACAACTGTAGAGGACCGACTGACATTTATGTTAAATGCATTCAAACGGCCCCGATGGAGCTGACCATGGATGTATAAAGAGAACGGAGCTGACGGGAGAGCTAGAGACGGACTTGGAGAAGTTAGCGGAAGTATACACGTGTGCTTACGTCTGATTTTCAAAATAAGGTGTTAACAAAGGAAACTGTATATATAAAATACATATATGGAAATAAGATTGATTTGATTATATTCACCAGAAATATAAAACATTACATGTCCCTTATGAATTAAATAGAAAATACCATTAATTTGTGAGGGAAATGTCTTTATTATTTGATTTTTGGGTTGCTGGAAAAAGATAAATAAATACTTCCTGACATTGACTGATACATTTGACTTCAAGACATCTCTGACTACATACATGCTGAAAATCAAACATTTTTAGTGTATTAATTTAGATATTTTCCAAAGTAAAAGTAAGTAAGTAAGTAAGTAAAAGTGTATGATTCAACTTTTTCCCATGGTCTAGTGTTTAAAAAGTCAAATCAAAATAAATCGTAATATCAAATCGCAATACTTGTAGAATCGCAATACATATCGTATCAGCACCGAAGTATTGTGATAGTATCAAATCGGGAGATAGCTGAATCGACCCAGACCTAGTAAAGAGGCAGAGTGATGGACTGTAATACACTCTGCTGTGTGTGTGTCTTGATAATCTGACCTGATGACATTTTTCCATTATCTCTTTCTGAAAGTGAGAGTGTCTGTGCTGCTGTTTGTTTCTACTCTGTATTCTTTCGATCCAACCGTGCGTGTGTAAATTATGTGTCTTCTTATTTCTGAGGATTTTGTTTTCTGCCCAGATTAGGGAGATTTGTCCTGACGGAATCAAAAGCCCAAACATATTCGTGTGTGTGTGTGTGTGTGTGTGTGTGCGTTTGCGAGTAGATGTGCAGAAGGCTGCTTTGAGCCCACAAGACTTTACCAAGTAAAGGGAATCGGAGGCAAAAAGATGGAGCACTTGCACTGTGGGCCTTAGTCTCTAAGAAGATTAGACAGACTGAGAGAGAGAGAGTGAGTGCAACACATTTTAATTTGTCCCTTTGGCTGGTTGGGTAAGAACATAATGCCTTCGCCTGGGCCGGATGGAGGGATGGAGAGGAAGGGGGGGAAAGAGCGCGTAGGAGCAGGGGGGATTTGGAGGAAGAGGGGATTGACAGAGGAAAGGATGACGGCAGTGAGGGACGGTCAGAGAAAGGGATGAAGCCCGTCTTTTCTTGACTTTCCCCACCCTCTCACAGTATGATGGGCTCCCATCAAAGAGGCCAGCGGGGATTGAGCGCCGTTGATCCCCGTTCAGATTAACTTCCTGGCAGATCGCTCTGTCTCTCTCTCTCTCTTTTCAGATTACCAGGAAGAGAGGGAGGGCGAGATTTCTCAATCCTAGTCTTATTCAGATTGTATCAAAGCCCCAAGAGACAGATGAAATCCTGATCACTGTTATTCCATGATAATAATCATCTAGTCACTCCACATATCAGGCTAAATCTCAGCTACACGAGCCTGCAGATCAATCTATGTCAGCCCTTATTTGACAGCCCACACACTCTGTCTATCTGCATATCACTGGTGTCCTAAAAATACTACAAATCTCCCAAAAATGCAAGACTATTCAGGACTATTCGTTGTTGTTCCATGTTCTAGTTTGAATTTTTAACATGTAATTTTTAAGGCTTTCAATCGATTAAAATATTTAAGCGCGATTAATCAGATGATCGTCCATAGTTAATCGTGTTTAATCGCAAATGAATTACACATTTTTTATCTGTTCATTCTGTTTATTCTGTAATTGTACATTAAAAGGAGATTTGTCAAGTATTTAATACTCTTATCAACGTGGGAGTGGACAAATATTGTTGCTTTAAGCAAATGTATGTATATATTTATAATTGGACATCAATTCACAACACAAAACAATGACAAATATTGTCCAGAAACCCTCACAGGTAGCATAAAAAATATGCTCAAATCATAACATGGCAAACTGCAGCCCAACAGGCAACAACAGCTGTCAGTGTGTCAGTGTGCTGACTGAACTATGACTTTCCCAAAACTGCATAGATTATCATAAAGTGGGCATGTCTGTAAAGGGAGGACTCGTGGGTACCCATAGAACCCATTTTCATTCACATATCTTGAGGTCAGAGGTCAAGGGACCCCTTTGAAAATGGCCATGCCAGTTTTTCCTCGCCAAAAGTTAGCTTAAGTTTGGAGCATTATTTAGCCTCCTTCAAGCTAGTATGACATGGTTGGTACCAATGGATTCCTCAGGTTTTCTAGTTTACCAGATTTTTCACTCTAGCTTTAAAACTGAGTCCGCTATAACCTAAAAATCACAAGTTGCGTTTATGCGTTAAAGAAATTAGTGGCGTTAAAACAAATAAGCATTGACGTTGACATTTTGAAGGGACATATTTTACCCCCCAAAAAAGGCCCTGGTCGGTGGGTAGTACTTTCTGAATACTAAATGTCATTTCTATCCCTAATAATAACAAGTCAATAGCTTGAGATCTGTGAACACGGCGACATCGCTAAAAGGAAATCTGATGTAGTGAGAACATCCACATGACACCCACATAGGTCACATACATTGACACCCAGGAGATGTTCAGTGCAGCTACAGTCTTTTGATGCTGTTATTCATCTACTCTCTGGCTTCTTTCCTTAGAAATTCTCATCTATTTTTCCTTTTTGTAGACCCCTGGGCTGAGGGCACGGCCTGGACGCCTGCACTGGTATGCAGAGAAATGCATTTCTTCCAACCAGGTAACACACAAACACAGATACAGGCTGAATTACTCAAGGCAACAAAGGTAGCAAAAAGAGAGTGAAAATACAAAAATTCCAACTTAAATGATATATCTTTGTGTTTGTGTGTATAGATGGAGGCCTTGGAGCAGATGGTGGACATGACAGCCAAGCTGTTTGAGTGCGACAGAGATGAGATGTACAGATACATCCTCCGTCTCTGCAGTAAGGCTCTTTCTTGCTTTCATTTGTCCGTTTTTTGTCCGTGTGTTCTTTTATTGTGTTTCTCTCAGTTTGCACCACAATCTCCTCTGCTGCCGTGACCTCCCACCTCTGGGTGTGCTCTGGACCCCAGGCTGGCTGTGTGTGTGTGTTAGGGGTGGAACGGTTCACAAAATTTACGGTTCGGTTCATATCACGGTTTTGGGAAAGCGGTTTTCGGTTCGGTTCGGTACATTTATGATAGAGCAAGAAGGTCATGTTCTGATTTCAACATGCTTTTCATTTATTTGGCGAAAAAAAGTTAACAAATGTTTGCCTTAACAAAAGTTTTGCTTACATAAAGAACATAAGCACTTCATCATTAACAGATCTTAATTGAAAGAATAGTTCTTCTACAGTAATTAGTGCAAACAAAAAATGCAGCTTTGTTATTTTCATATAAATATGATGAAATTATAGACTAAGGCCATCAACTGGCCGGCCATAAATTGAAGCATAAGCTCAACCAGAACTATGCTAAAAAAACAAAACAGTATAACATACAGTAAGTCTCAATTCCCTGATTATCAGCTCTTAATTGAAATATTAGTTTTTCCACTCAGGAAGTGCAGTATTTGGAAAGGATTACGGTTGGATTTCTGTGCTACTGTGTTATTTAAAAATAATTAATAAATATAAAACACATTACAGGGATTGTTCTGTTGGCCCTCTCCAGTTTCCAATGTGTCACTGCTTGTGTCAGTGCTTCAGAGAGATGCTCACTGTGTGGCTCTGATAAAGGCGGCGCGTCTTTATCTCCCACTCATTCAACAGTGGCTCATTGGTCATAATTCTTACTATGCAGTTAAAGCACTCAAATACTGACATATTGTCAATAAGAAAAAATAAATTACAACAATGAAATCACAAATGTCTGTAATGTAAATGTAATGTTCCATCTTAAGGCTGTTGGTAAATCCTCAACTGCTGCTTATGCTAGTTTATACAGGGCAGGCACAACAGACTAAAATTCATATGTGAAGGCTCACGCACTTTCACCATATGCTTTAACTCTGTATTGTTTACGATGGAGTGTGGTCGTATATGCAGCGATAAACACTCTTATAGCATTCGATATTACTTTGGCACGGTGTGAATCTGCAGTGGGAGGCTGCCCGAATACTGTGTGGGAACGGACTCTCCATCCAGTCTGCTTTTGTTATCGACACATTCGAGTGATGCCGTCGTAATTAAATGTTTCAAGTGTCCACATATAAACCCGACTTCAGTTGAACAGTGTCGGCGCACAGTTTGACACAAATCGTTGTCAGTTTAGCTTCACTGTCATGAGCTACTGCGCCGCTACAGCGCTGCTACCATTCCTGGTGAGCTGCCAAAACTTTCCAGGTAAAACTCACGCTCCAGAGTTTCTATTCCGCGCATTCGAGTAGTAGACATAAACAGCTGTTTGGGTAACGGCATACCGAAAGGATGTCGCAGACCGAACCGAACGCCCTGTACCTAACGGTTCGGGTCAAATACACGTACCGTTCCACCCTCTAGTGTGTGTGTATGTGTGAGAGAGAGAGAGAATGGGATCAGTCAGAAGTAAGAGCACAAGACATGGTGTGATTGCTGCAGTGGAGAGCAGAGCAGATAACAGTTGTGATTGGAGTGTTAAAACTGATTGTCAGCCCATTACCCCCACTTCCCTGTACACACACACACACACACACACACACACACACACACACACACACACACACACCTCTTCTAGTTACTGTGTTCCCTAAATTACAGCATAGTTGAGGGTCAGTCAGTTGATCAGATTAGTGCTTTGATTGCCCTCTCTCAGCATGGAGCGCTTTGTCTGAAATTACTCTCTGGGGCAGGCTGAGTGATGAGCTACAAGCAATACGGCGTGTCATGGTGAATTCCATAAGAACGCACCTTTTCTCAATCCCGCCGCTTTGTTTCTCGTTGTTTCCAGAGGAGACGGACAACTGGCAGAAGGCTGAAGCAGTATGGACGAAGATGCAGGAGGAGAACGTCATTCCCAGGGAGAGGACCCTGCGCATGCTGGCAGACATCCTGAAGAGTAACGGCCAGGAGGTGCCATTTGAGGTGCCTGAGGTAAAACCCCAGCTTTATAATATGTAAATCCCAGTAACGCTCATTAGACAGTGCTGTTATTCAGAAGAATGATTGCCAGGAGGCTCCTGAAGGGGGGGGGGAAGGCAGAGCAGATAAAGCTGAAAGCAAAAGCCAGGAGATTCCCAAGAGCTCTGGAGGACTCTGAAAGTGCCTGAGGTCAAACATAGCACACCAGCATGCAGCACTGATGGTTAAACACAATCACAATGGTGGCTGAAATCCATTAACAACACCAAAACAATGACAAATCTTGTCCAGAAACCCTCACAGGTACTGCATTTAGCATAAAAAATATGCTTAAATCAAAACATGGGAAACTCAAGCCCAACAGGCAACAACAGCTGTCAGTGTGTCAGTGTGCTGACTTGACTATAACTTGCCCAAAACCATATCATAAAGTGGGCATGTCTGTAAAGAGGAGACTCGTGGGTACCCATAGAACCCATTTTCATTCACATATCTTGAGGTCAGAGGTCAAGGGACCCCTTTAAAAATGACCATGCCAGTTTTTCCTCGCCAAATTTTAGCAGTATTTACCCTCCTTCCCAACAAGCTAGTATGACATGGTTGGTACCAATGGATTCCTTATATATTCTAGTTTTCTAGCAACACAATGGTCTCATTCCCAATTTTTTTCATACTACATAGTTTAACCAAAGAGCAAGCTGATCCCAACCTCTGATCATATGAACTAACCCCAAAAACCCTCTGAAGACTCTTATCAACTGCTCGTTCCATACAGCCCCCCCTCCTCACCCCGCTCCACTTTAAGCCTCTGTTCATTACATGCAGAGGAAACAGGATTGAGTCTCTGATCTGAAGTGTGGTCAATCAGACCGGCTGGCTGGTGAAAGGAATTACAGCTTGATCTGTCTGTAAATCTGTAATGCCAGACTAATTTAGCCAGCAGCTAAATGCCACCATATGGCTGCCGCTGGACTCTTAGTAATATACGTGCATCTTGTGTGGCCTCCACTGTATTCTGACCAAAAGACAAAATGAAGTGGACAGAATTTGAATATGTTAGGGCTGTCAATTGATTAAAATAGTTAATAGTTAATCATCGCAAATTAATCACACATTTTTTATCTGTTCAAAATGTACCTTAAAGGGAGATTTGTCAAGCATTTAATACTCTTATTAACATGGGAGTGGGCAAATATGCTGCTTTATGCAAATATATGTATATATTTATTATTGGAAATCAATTAACAACACAAAACAATGACAAATATTGTACAGAAACCCTCACAGGTACTGCATTTAGCATAAAAAATAAGCTCAAATCATAACATGGCAAACTGCAGCCCAGCCAGCAAAAACAGCTGTCAGTGTGTCAGTGAGCTGACTTGACTATGACTTGCCCCAAACTGCATGTGATTATCATAAAGTGGGCATGTCTGTAAAGGGGAGACTCGTGGGTATCCATAGAACCCATTTACATTCACATATCTTGAGGTCAGAGGTCAATGGACCCCTTTGAAAATGGCCATGCCAGTTATTCCTCGCCAAACTTTAGCCCAAGTTTGGAGCGTTATTTAACCTCCAGCTAGCATGAAATGGTTGGTACCAAAAGATTCCTTAGGTTTTCTAGTTTCATATGATGCCAGTATATTCACACTTTAAAACTGAGCCCGCTACAACCTCCGAAAGACCCGTCGGATTTTTAAGAGGTCAATTAGGAATCGTTGAATGAATGAAAAAGTTTCATTAATGCGTTAATGAAATTAGTGACGTTAAAACAAATTAGCAATAACGCGTTATTATCGCGTTCACTTTGACAGCCCTAGAATATGTATTTTAAAAAATTGAATACAAGAGGGGAGTTTTGCTTTAAATAATCTAATATTACTGTGAGTTCTATTGCTGCATTTTTCCTCAGCTTTGGTTTGCATGCGAGCGTGCTCCAGTAGCCCGAAGCATGACGAGACAGGAAGTGATTGCTGTTGCCTGGAGCGATGAACTTGGTGACCCCTGGGGCTCTTTGAGTTGACACCCCCGCTCTGACACACACACTCTCTAGCGCACACACACTTTTCATTTTGCCCCTGGGGTGCCAGACCTAATTTGCCCCCAGCCAATACAGCTTAACCCCCTCCCCTCACTGCTACCCGGGTGAGCGAGCATTAGGGGGCCCTGCCCTGCCTGCCCAGCATTATCGCACTGTCATACACACACATACACACGCCAGCTCATTGCCAGCACATAGCTGTAAATGGTAAATGGACTTGCATTTATATAGCGCTTTTCTAGTCTTCCGACCACTCAAAGCGCTTTACACTACTGGCAGAGGCTGCCAAGGTGCCAACTCTGCCCCATCAGGATCTAATCTAAAAACTCATTCACACACCGATGGCTATGCCTTTGGGTTAAGTGTCTTGCTCAAAGACACATCGACATGTGACCGGAGCCACCGACCTTCCGATTGGTGGACGACCTGCTCTACCCTCTGAGCCACCCTGTGTTTTGATGGAAATATGGGACTGAGTTTCATCGCTGTTTTCTCTTTGTGTGTCATTCACAGACGTGGTACCAACAAGCTGCCACCACACAGCAGGTCAAGAAAGCAACAAGCCTCCCCGCAGCTGAAAGTGGTACTGAATACCAGACCCGTCTGTTGGCCCTCTGTAAGAGGGGCAAAGCCAAAGGTAAGCAGCAGGAGGTCCTAGTATTGTTGCCCCACATGAAATAGAGCTGAACTAAACACACAACAAGCTGGTTTGACATATTTATATTATTTATATTAGTATTTAATACTCTTATCAACATGGGAGTGGGCAAATATGCTGCTTTATGCAAATGTATGTATATATTTATTATTGGAAATCAATTAACAACACAAAACAATGACACATAATGTCCAGAAACCCTCACAGGTACTGCATTTATCATAAAAAGTATCATAACATGGCAAACTCAAGCCCAACAGGCAACAACAGCTGTCATTGTGTCCAAAACTGCAAGTGATCATCATGAAGTGGGCATGTCTGTAAAGGGGAGACTCGAGGGTACCCATCGAACCCATTTTCATTCACATATCTTGAGGTCAGAGGTCAAGGGACCCCTTTGAAAATGGCCATGACTGTTTTTCCTCGCCAAAACATGTTTGGTACCAATGGATTCATTAGGTTTTTAGTTTCATATGATGCCAGTATCTTCACTCTAGCTTTAAATCTGAGCCTGCTACAACCTAAAAATCTGAAGTTGCGTTAATGTGTTTAAGAAATTAGTGCCGTTAAAATGAAATTGTGTTAACGTGTTATCACGTTAACTTTGACAGCCCTATTTATTTAATGTTTTTTATTTAATGTTTTGTTTATAATTATGTATTTTTTGTTATTAATTTCCAATGCATATCCTGAATATCAAATTGTTTCCCCCCCCCCCCCAAAAAAGTGGAATTTTTTTTTATATGAGGTGAGGGGTGAGATGTGGGGATTAGGACTCACACTTACGGACAATCTTTCCTTGAAGGCATTTATAGTGTAAGCCTGCGTACATTCACACCTTCACACACCCAGCCAGTACCTGCGTCACTTTGTTGAACTCATCCCCTCTCAGTTCCGAGGTTGAAAAGGTGTGTGAGGGGTGATGGCAGTTTCAGAAACTGTTCGACCATCTGACAAGCACCTCAGTTCTTGCAGCTCTACACAGCTTTTAAGGTGTTGGTATTCTTCAACTGAGTGTTAAATCTCAGCTTTCACATCACACAGACTTTAATGCTTCAGTGTTAATATAAGAAACATTGCTTGATGGAGCCTCAAACAGACTTCAAGCTACTTGTTGACTGTGTGGCGTCGCCTGCTGCAAGTAGTATCAAATTCCATGAATTTTAGTCAAGTGAAATGTAACATTGTAACCTTGTACTGTAGCCATCTTTCTGAAAGCAGATTACTCTATTATTCCAATAATGTGAAGTTTCTCACAAATTCAGCTTTTCTTGATCCTGTCCAACCTCATCATTTTTCCTTTCTCTTGTGTTCTCTTTCTACAGAAGCCTATGGGAAGCTGAAGGAAGCCGATAAAAAGGGTGTGGCTCTAGGCCCTACCCTTTACGATCAGCTGATCCGTGCCCTGTTGAGCGAGGGATCCATTGAGGAAGCCATGGCCGTCAAGGACACGTAAGTGCCTGAACATCTCATTCCGCAACGATAAATAAACACTTTTTGCTAAAGCCTTACAAAACAGAAAAAAAACATTACTGTTCAGTAAGATGTACTGTAATACCAGGCATAAACAATATATGTAATCGATTAAAATGTTTGATCCCATGATCGTCCATAGTTGATTAATCGCAAACTAATTGCACATTTTTTATCTGTTCAAATTGTACCTTAAATACTTTGTCAAGTATTTAATACTCTTGTCAACATGAGAGTGGGCAAATATGCTGCTTTATGCAAATTATGTATATATTTATTATTGGAAATTCATTAGCAAAAGAAAACAATGACAAATATTGTCCAGAAACCCTCACAGGTACTGCATTTAGCCCAACAGGCAACAACAGCTGTCAGTTGGATGACTTGACTATGACTTGCCCCAAACTGCATGTGATTTTCATAAAGTGGGAATGTCTGTAAAGGGGAGACTCGTGGGTATCCATAGAACCCATTTTCATTCACATATCTTGAGGTCAGAGATCAAGGGACCCCTTTGAAAATGGCCATTCCAGTTTTTTCTCGCTAAAATTTAGCGAAAGTTTGGAGCGTTATTTAGTCTCCTTCCTGACAGGCTAGTACGACATGGTTGGTGCTAATGGATTCCTTAGGTTTGCTAGATTCATATGATACCAGTATCTTCACTCTCAATTAGTGGCGTTAAAACAAATTATTATTATCACATTGACTTTGACAGCCCTAGTAAGTATGTTTAAACTGAGAGTCAGGTTTGGCTCCCGGGGAAAACATGAGCCATTTCTCTCCATCTTTTTGCTCATTTCATCATTTTAGCATTTTGTCCTGGTATCTAATTTGTAATTACCAGCTGTCTGTATCAGTTCCTCCTTACAAATTATTAACAGCAGCTGAATACCAAGGACCCGTCCCTTTTTAGTGTCTTTTGTTAGTTCAGATCATCGTGAATCAAAACAGCTAATGTTTGAGAATATAGTGAAATATTCACCCTTAGGGCAGACAGACTGCACAGCAGTGCACCTTGGTTATAAACATAACAAATTCAACTTGTAGTGCAGTTAATGCTCTGCTACTTTCCCCGTCTCCTCAGTGTTTGGCACCGGGTCAACTCAGGCTAAAACTCCTTCTCCTCAATAGACTTGAGGATTATAAAGTGATTGTGTGCGAACACACTCAGCCCTGCTGGATATGAACAGTGGGTCTTACTAAGCCCACACACACACACACACACACACACACACGCTCGCGTGTACAGATTAATTTTGGTTTTCTGGGATGCGGATGACTTTGCGCAAAAACATCAATCTTCTTCCAATTAGTAATGTATCATGTGTTGTGTTACGGGGGCCATATCAGGGCTGGAGACAAATGGATGGACACACAGAGGTATTAGAGATCTGAGCTTAGTGCAGCGCTGATCTTCTGTTTGTCTTTTTAGGTAATCTCCTCCTTTTTCTTGATCTCCTTTTGTCCCTTTCTTTGTATCACTTTCTCGCAACACAGAAGCAAAGTGTTTTAAAAAATAGATAATAATATAATGACATAATACACTGAGAGAAGAGACTAATTTGTAGGGAAAGGAAAAAAACATGCAATAACATCCATTACACTATCAGTCTCTTCCCTGTTTTCGGCTCTCTACATGGTTCACTCTCTTATGTTATGAGAAATAATCGGATCAATTTTAGACCCCTGTTTCAACAAGCGCGAGGCAATACAAGTGATAACCCATCTCCAGTCTCTGTTTGAATTGGTTTATGGCATCCCTGCCTGGATAAAAGCTTTGTTTATCTGCACTCTAAATGAGAAGTGAAATGAGCTGAGAGGGGAAAGATGGAAACGGGGAGGAGAGGAAGGAGATAAAAAGAGCCAAACGGAGAAAGGAGGGGTGAATGAGGCGAGGGGGGCTAGATTTAATCACGTACGAGGTTAATGAAGACGCTATAGGCATTAATTCTCTGTGCGTGTGTGAGTGTGTGTGTTTGTTTTTGGGTAATCTGTACAGAATTGAGCAGCGGGGTGCTTATGGCGAGATTAAGGGATTGGGAGAGAGTGATGAGGAAGGGGTGGATGTTGGATTCATTGGCTGAAGCACAATACCCCTCGAAGGAGACGGCGAGTGAGAGTGTGTGTTCGGGGGGGGAAAGGTGAGCGAGAGACGGCCTCTAGAGATTTCCTCCCACCCGATAAGAATAATTCTGACCCCGCTCCCCCCACTGCTCGGTCTCCACGGCAATCCGTCGGCGACCCTGTTACCGCTCCAATCACCGCCGTGACCCTGTCACAGCGGCTGCCGGATGCTGCTTGGCCTGGTGTCGCCGTGGTGATAAGGATTGCCGGCCTGATGCTCAATTGAGCGGACGGATTAATCTAGTTGCAGGGCTATAATAACAAATTAAAAAAAAGAAAAGAAAAAAGACGAGAGCCAAGCTTGATTGAGGTTTTAGTAGCAAAGAAATGAAAAGGAGGAGGGCTGAAAAGGACAGCAAATAGACGGAGCGAGGGAGGGAAAGTCAGGAGGAAGATTTGATGAGGAGGGAAGGGGGGGGCATCGACAGGAGGCCTGAATACTGCAGCCCGTCCTGATGTCATCCTCCCACATAATACCACACACAGATATACAAACACACGTGCAGCGGCTCAACAGGAAGTAATCAACTGTTTGATGTCTGTATTATTTTCTGGGTTACAGGAAACACTTTACAAGAGGCTCAGACTCGCTGTCAGTCACATTTGTTCCCATTGTTTTATCTTCTGTCTTTCAGCTCATGTGTTTATCCGCTCCGTCTCTGTGGAGACTAATGCGTTTCTGAATGCTATGCCCTATAATGTCCCAAGCGCAGAAGACTAAGATGCTACAGAGATATTAATCAAATCATTACAGTTGATAAAGATTTGTTTCTAATGTTTGAGTGCATCAGTGATCCTCAAAGTGGGATCTGTGGCACTCTGTCAGGGGGTCCGCAAAATATTTTGCTATAAATTATAAAATTGTACTGTATCATTAAAAAGTACATATCTACAGATGGGGCCATTTGCACCAATAAAACAAGCATATTGTGTCCATTACTCACACCCACGTTAGCTTTGGGCCAATAAAAACTCTGATATGATTGTGACACACAGCAATAAGTTCATTATTTTTAAGTTGAAGCACTTAGTGAAAGTCAGCTTTAGACTGGTAATTTTAAACATCTGGATTTTATTATGCCAGTCTTGCTACTGGTCATTTTCTGAAAACTTTTAAGATCAATTACTTGTAATATAGGCTAAATTATGCCAAGTTGAGTCCAAATGCAATTTGAATAAAATCACCCTCTGTTTAAAAGGTATATAAGTAGTATAACATTCAATAACATTGCAAATTTCCCCGCTGTGGGACTAATAAAAGATTATCTCATCTTAACATGATTCAAATTGAAATGTGTTTCTGTCACTATCAAACAGGTCTGAAGTATTTATGTTGAAATGTTTTAGAATACAAATAGTTAATGGCATCTAAGAGAACAAATGGTAGTAAGCATATCTTTGATTGTTTTTTACGATTGAGGAGGTTCTTGGAAAATGTTCTCCTCTGTAAGGGGTCCATGGCCCCCAAAAGTTTGAGAATCCCTGGTGTACAGTATCAGCTCTAAAGAAATAATGGACTTTCTAATAGCTGTGTACAGCCCACGCTGGTAGGAAGTTGCATCCAACACAGATACGGATTTTTGCATCATACTGTTGTAAAGGCAACCATCCAACATGGGATTACATTACACACAATAATACCTCATATGAGAGTCTGCAGCCACCCTAGCAGCCAGTGAAGCTGTACTTTACTGTAGGCTAGGGTTGGGCGATATGACAGTGTTTACTGTGTGACGCTAGAAATGTGTCCACCGTTCCACCATTTTTATATTGCAAATTGATAGTTAATTAAAATTTAGTTAATAGTTATTTTTCTGTTAACAAACCATTCAATTATAATAAATAATGTTATTGCTAATTATTAGTAATGCTATAATTTAACATTTGTATTTATTTTAACAGTTTATACTATACTTTATTATAAGTATTTATTAATGATTATGAAATTATTTGTAAACCTTTAAGAAATTGTGTGTAAAACATATATAAACATTACATGAATAGATGGACCAGATAACACTTTGTTAATGGTTAATAATTGGTTTGTAAACCATCTATAAACATTATTTGGATGGCTATTATAAAGTTGCAACTTATAATACAATGATAAATGGTTAATAAATACTTTGAAAAGCATAAACAGTATTTAGATAGATACTTAATACTTTGTCAATGATTAATATCTGGTTTTTGGTTCATCTATCTATGTAATGTTTATAGATGTTTTACAAACAATTTCTTTAAGGTTTACAAATCATTTGGTAATCACTAACAAATACTTAATATAGTATATATATAAAATGTTATAATGTGTGCAACAATAAACTGATAATAAATACTTTACTAAAGTAATCAGAATGTAATTGTTAACGTCTCTTATCAGCTATGATACAATATATAATTTATAGACTTATTGTTTCATATTAAACAAACTAATGATAAAATAACAGAAATTATCGCATTACCAATAATTGGGAACATTATTAATTATCATTTCATTGTATGTTAACAGTAAAATAATTACTAAAAAAGGTTAATTCAATTCAATCAATTTACTATTTATTAATTATGGTTATTATAAAGTGCTACCACAATTTCTTGACTTACAGAACAATAACTGTATCGTGATATATACTGTTACCATAATATAAAATTACATTTACTGTGATGCCCCCCCCCTACTTTAGGCACAGCAGTGCTTTGAGCTAAATGCTAATGTCAGCATGCTAACATGCTCACAATGACAATGTTAACGTGCTGATGTTTAGCAGGTATAACGTTTATCATGTTCACTGTCTTAGTTTAGCGTGTTCACATTCTAACATTTGCTAATTAGCACCAAACACAAAGTACAGCTGAGGCTGATGGGAGTGTCATAACGTCAGTATACACACAGCGTGGCCAAATTTCTATCATCTTCACAATAAATGTTGTTATATTGGCCACCGTGTCACCCCAGTCGTGATCAATAGCCACTACACTGTACGAGCACAAGCTTAAAAATATTCGAGAGGTGAAAAGAAAGTCGAAAAAGAGTTATTTTCAACAGATTGACTCAAATCAGAAGTGGATAGTTGATACCAAACCAAGAACATGCTTTGTGTCTCTCACAGTGCTGGGTCTCGTGTGCCAGGCTTCCAGCTGAGTGACATGGCCACCAGCCTGCTCATCATCACACTCAGCAAGAAAGGCCAGGTTCAAGGTAAGAAACAGACGTGTGATTAAACACACACATACATACTCGTTTCATACACATACTCACCTCTTTCACTCCTCCATAGATGCTCTGGAGAAACTGAAGTCTATGCTGCAGGTGGACCACATGCCCTCGCAGCTCGCCATCACCAGACTGGTTCAGGCCCTGGGTAGGCATGGCGACGTGGCGGGGATCCAGGAAGTGGAGTCACTGATTAAAGGCCTCGGCACGACCCTTAACCTGTCCAGCATGGTGTTTGTCAACAACACGGCCCTGGCGCACATCAAGAAGTAAGCGTATATGTTGTGATTTATT
This sequence comes from Sebastolobus alascanus, assembly GCA_916701645.2. Taxonomy (NCBI): domain Eukaryota; kingdom Metazoa; phylum Chordata; class Actinopteri; order Perciformes; family Sebastidae; genus Sebastolobus; species Sebastolobus alascanus. The sequence continues at coordinate 1,694,977 of CAKAOJ020000057.1, read as the reverse complement.
AATGGACTTGTGTAGACTACTTTTGAGTTGAGGAGGCACTTGAAGCACATGTAGGATTTTTAAATTTCTGACTGTGGCAATTGTCTCATTCCTCTACAAGTGAAAACTTAGCCACCAGAGTAATTTCAAAGATCCTATAATCACATAAATTATACAGGAAACCTCTGTTGGTCTGGAGGAGCTGCAGCATTTATTTCTGCACAAACTGCAGCTTCCACTGAACATTCACTTGATTTTCTCAGAGCTAAACTAACTCTTCTGCTCCGCTGCTCGCTCGTTTTCTCACACACTCGCTGCCGCTCTCTCTCTCTCTTGCTTCACCACTCACTTCACACATGCACACACACTCTTCGCACTGGCTCTGCTATTCTCCCACAACACTAGTTTTCCTCCGACGTCGGTCACTGTTTTGTAAGACGGGCTTCACTAGATATAACTTTGTTTTTTTGTACTTCCGTGGAGTCTATGTTGGAGTCTGAGTTGTGGTGGGGGCTTGTCGTTTGTTGGCGTTAGCGGACTCCATTTCTAACCGAACGTTAGCTATGGTTGCACACTGTTAGCACTGAAGGCACTCGCGAGCGTGCATGACGTCACATCCGTTGGATTTTCTTGGAAAAACGGTCCCGGGTTCTTCACATTAAAAGCAGTCTACAGGCTGATAGAGGAAACCCAGAAAGACACGGAAGGTCTCATTTCTTAGGTTAGCTTACAGCCTGTTCACACATTGGCGATAAAAAACGATTAAAACACGTTTATATGTGTACAAACTTGCATACAGTCCCTTTAATTCAGGATTTTGGTCATGTATGAGTCACATTTAGGCACATGCGGCTTTTCAGATATTTCCCTAAATCTGACATTTCGAGACAGTACTCATCATATCACCATTTATCTTTAATCCTTACCAACCAAGTACAGTCAAATGGAGCGCAGGCAGTCACCAAACAGAAAAACAAACCACTCTAGATGGGCAGGGCTGCATGTTGCATCAACAAAACATTATAATTTCAATTTATGACGCAATTTACAATCCAGTGTGAAGTCTTTTCTACTGTTATGTAAACTCTGTTGGTATTACTGAGCAGCACACAGAGATAAACAGTTTAATGCAATACTAGCAGCAGAGTGTGACAAGACCCATGTTGACACACTCTTAAAGTAAAAGCTTACGGGGCGAGCGGGGCGTCAAGTACAAATAGGAAACACGGGCCTAATAGGATTATTCATGGGCTCCTTTTAATGTCATGAAAACACCCATCCTCCACTTCTGCTTTGTCGCTTCTCAAACAACAGAGAACAAATATATAAAACACATTGTGCATCAAACTTTCATTGCGCTACTTGCTGCATTAGCGCCGTCCCCCAGCTCGAGCGGCAGCGTCGCCGTGCCATCTCGCAGGGACAGCAGGAAGTGAAGAATAGCAAGACAGTCTCACGCCCGATTGGCCATCGCAGCACAGGCCTGTCAGCTTGAACCCTGACCTCCGGGAGCTGCGCTCTGAGCGGCTCTGACACGTGCGTCCCAGCTGTATCTGAGTCGAGCTGACTGGTTAAGAGCCGGGGCGGAAAAGCAAGCAGGCCCGGAGAGCGGAGCGCCACATTTAGAGGGGCCCCCCGCTGAATTATTCAGACGGTCCCAGTCGCAACAATCAGCGTAGATATGTTCCCCCACCTCTGGACGCTCGCACATATACATACACAGAGTCGCGCACACACCCTGTATGTTAAATATTCATTACGACTGCTGACGGTGGGGAGGGAGCAGGGAGCGCAAAGTGTTAGTAGCGAGGTCGGGTTGCCAGATTGAGTTGTTTTACATTTGTAGCGCTTTGGTGTGCAGGCTTTGTTTGGTTGTGGCAACCTCAGCAGAAAAACATTTCATAGTATGAGTGTGTATAATTGAGCATCAGTGGAAGAGAGAGTTGGTCTGCACTCAGTGGGAGGAAAAAAAATGTAACCAATATTAAATTACAAAAATGTCCAAAGTCTAAAAACGGCACCAGTGCAGGAAGAAGTGTTTCTTTTATGTAACAGGGATTAAAGTAGGGGTGTGGAGGTTGAATCGGGTCTAAAAGAGTTAAAGGGAGGATCTGTTGGCAGAAATGGAATATAATATTAATAACTATGTTTTGATAATAGCAAATAATATGTCAATGGACAAGATAACTTGTATAGTGAGGGATAGATATAGGATTTTTGAGAAGTTTGCCGCCCCTTGATTTCTTTTTCTAGAACATGGTAGAGTTGGTGATGTGCTGACAAATGATTGAGAAGTTATACCAAACTTTAATGTGAGGTATTGAGAAGCATTTCATTTCTTATTTATTTCTTATTCAATCCTACACACTTGGCACACGGAAGAAGTTACAATCTGCAATCTAACCACTAGATACCGCCAGATCCTTCACACTGTTCCTTTAACCGTAACACCATCTTGCCCTAACGTAAACCAAACCATAATTGCCACGCGTGGGTATTGGACATAAAAGCATTGTCATTGAATCTAATTCAGGGTTTTGCAGAATCATTCTTGTAGGGCTGACCTGAATTTTTTGTTTTTTTTAATGAGTATGTAATAATAAAGTATAAATCCCCAAATAGCCCATAAAATAAGGAAAAATCACACAACGTTACTCATTATTGATTTTCAACATTGATTATTCTTAGATGGATATCAATGTGTGTTGTCTGTTTCTCCTATTTTCTATTTATCTGCTTAGATTAAAAATGTACAGCTTATTGGGTGTAGTTTTGATCAACCTTTGTTTCTCCCCTCACCCCCTTCAGTGGCGACGTGGAGACAGCAGTGGAGGTGTTGGAGGCAGTCTTCACCAGTCCAGACAGCACAAACCCCAGTATTTCCTTCGTCTTCAGAAAGATCTTGGAAGAGGACAATGACAAAGCTTTAGACAAGTGTAAGAAACACACACACACAACATATACACGTATATAGAATAAAAATAGAAATACAAAATATGAAACCACAAGCAAAATGACAATAAGCAATCCCGTCCCTAAAAAGACATAGTAAAACCTTCGACCACTGATTAAAATGTGCATGCTGTGTTACAGTGAGTGCTATGGCAGAGCGGCTCGCCAACCACTTTGCCTGCTACAGACCAGCTTCAGACCTCTTCATCCAGCTGCTGGATATGGACAAAGTCGAGGACGCCAAGTTCATGCTGGCTGTGAGTATGAGTGAGTGAGTGAGTGAGTGAGTGAGTGAGTGAGTGAGTGAGTGAGTGAGTGAGTGAGTGAGTGAGTGAGTGAGTGAGTGAGTGAGTGAGTGAGTGAGTGAGTGAGTGATGAAGTGTTGCAACTGTCATACTTGTTAACTAGTGAAATTTTGCCACTCCACTAGTTAACTAGTCAAGCGCACATGTCGACTAGTGAGCAGTTTTGTCGAACTAGTAAGACGAAAACGTCAACTGGTGCACCGAAAACGTCAACTAGTGCGACAAAAGGTTCAACATGTTAAACAAATGTCTCACTAGTTACGCATAGTCGCACACTAGTGCTGAGTGAGGCTCAACTAGTTAAAGAAAAGGCCCGACATGTAAGAAAAATGAGCAACATGTTCGGTCAAAGTCTTTACATGTTCGGCACAAAGTCCAACTAGTGAGACAAAATGCCTTCCACTAGTTAACTAGTGAGGAAAATATCAGTGCTACTAGTTAACTAGTGGCTCATTTTGGCCTGCACTAGTTAACTAGTAAGGTTAAAAAAAGACCTTCACTAGTGCAACTAGTGGACATTTTTTTCCCTTACTAGTTAACTAGTAAACATTTTGAGCCTCACTAGTTAACTAGTAAAGTCAAAAAGACTTTAACTAGTTAACTAGTGAGCATTTTGGACCTCACTAGTTAACTAGGGCAGAGAATTGTAGGTCACTAGTTAACTTGTGAGTTTAATATGTGCTTTACTAGTTAACATGTCAGAGCTTTTGCAGCTTACTAGTTAACTAGTAAGACTCAGCGTTACTAGTTCGGTCCAGAGGTCAACTAGTGCGTCAAAAAGCTAACTAGTTGGGACTTTTGTCCACCTAGTGTGGTGCACAGTAAGGCTTCTGTTGGAACTAGTTGGATAAAGTGCCACTAGTTGCTGAAAAACAGTGACTAGTAAGAGTTTTTGTTCAACTAGTAAGACAAAATTGCCATCTAGTGCGAACAAATGTCCAACTAGTGCTGACAAAGACCGAACTAGTGGAGAACACTGACGTCTGATATCAACGATATGTAATAAATGCTCAAACGGCTTTCCATAGACATGCCCACTTTATGATAATCACATGCAGTTTGGGGCAAGTCATAGTCAAGTCAGCACACTGACACACTGACAGCTGTTGTTGCCTGTTGGGTTGGGCTTGAGTTTGCCATGTTATGATTTGAGCATATTTTTTATGCTAAATGCAGTACCTGTGAGGGTTTCTGGATAATATTATACATATTAATTTGCATAAAGCAGCATATTTGCCCACTCCCATGTTGATAAGAGCATTAAATACTTGACAAATCTCCCTTTAAGCTGCATTTTGAACAGATAAAGAATGTGTGATTAATTTGTGATTAATCGTGGTTAAATATTTTAATTGATTGACAGCCCTAAGAAAGATACATTACTTTCTGTTCTCGCTCACTTCTCTTCATCATTACTTAAACATGAAGTGAAGAAATCCATGTTTTTTACATTAGACTGTTTCTCATGACATCGCATTTATTACTTTGTATTATTTTGTCTTTGTGTAAAGAGGAGAGGAGATAAGGATGCTATGGGTTGCCCCTAAATAAAACTGAATTTTTGAGTGTTACCAAAAAAAAAAAAAAAGAAGTTAAAATTAACCCTCTCTCCACCAAATACACCAATTTGCTATATAGTGCAGGTACTGCTCTTCATTATTTAGGCTGGATCTGCACACCATGAGGAGAAAGCTCTGTAAAAAAATATTTTTTTTTACTTTTTGTGACCACTTTAACTAAATTTTAAATCATCTGGAGCATTTCATCCTGGTGCGCACTTCTCCATTTGAGTGTCTCGCTCTTGACTACATTTTAAATTATTACATCAAAGTAATTAAAATCTGCAAAAACAAATCAACAAGGGAGCTGGTGATGCATTCGTCCAGTTGTCAAACCCAAGTGATGATGTTGACTTATTCATCCAGCCTCACATTTATGTCAAGAAGTGCTCCCCCCACATTCCACCAATGGGTCTGGTGGTCTGAAATTGGCCTCCTACCACTTCACTTATTTAACACAGTTCATACATTACAGCTCAATGACTTTGCATTGAGCCTGGGGACATGAATATGTATAAGCGAGATGGGTGAGAGAAGGGAGGGAGGACGATGAGAACGACGTAGCGAAAGAGATCAAAGACTCTCAGAGAAAGACACAAAAATGGAGATGAAGACGCTGCTCTCTATAACAGAGATTATTTCACTCTCACTAGCTGAGTGATTACCCCTCTCAGTCATTCAGTTGCATGTGTGACTAATGAACACAGATATATTACTTACCGCCCTCACTTACTACACTTCATCACTTTTTAAACGTCAACGAAAGGAATCAGTGTTTTTCACGTCATATTATGTTCTTGTCACACAATCTTAGCTGCTCTCATTTTCACCCTGACATACATTTGTGTCTGTTTTGGACATATTTAAAAAATAAAATATATAAGATTCTTATTAGGGCTGTCAATCAATTAAAATATTAGATTTATCACAAATTAATCACACGTTTTTTATCTGTTCAAAATGTACCTTAAAGGGAGATTTGTCAAGTATTTAATACTCTTATCAATATGAGAGTGGGAAAATATGATGCTTTACGCAAATGTATGTATATATTATTGGAAATAAATTAACAACACAAAACAATGACAAATATTGTCCAGAAACCCTCACAGCTACTGCATTTAGCATAAAAAATATGCTCAAATCATAACATGGCAAACTGCAGCCCAACAGGCAACAACAGCCGTCAGTGTGTCAGTGAGCTGACCTGACTATGACTTGCCCCAAACTGCACAGGATTAACATAAAGTGGGCATGTCTGTAAAGGGGAGACTCGTGGGTACCCATAGAACCCATTTCATTCACATATCTTGAGGTCAGAGGTCAAGGGACCCCTTTGAAAATGGCCATGCCAGTTTTTCTTCCCGACAAGCTAGTTTGACAATTATTCAAACTTAAGTTTTTCTAGTTTCATCTGATGCCAGTATCTTCACTGTAGCTCTAAAACTGAGCCCGCTACAACCTAAAAATTGCAAGTTGCGTTAATGCGTTAAATAAATTAGTGGCTTTAAAATGAATTTCCGTTAATGCGTTATTATGGCATTCATTTTGACAGACCTAATTCTTATGAATCATAATTTTCCTGAAAAACTTGGTCTTATCAAAGTACATTTTCAACAAGTAGACAAGGGGCTACTAATACAACCAAATATGAGTAGTTAGTACATTGAATATGCAACCAAATATCAGTAAATTTACAGCATTATATTTCTAAATATTATTGTAATATACAGTAAATTACAGGAAGTCTGTTTCCAAATTGAATTCCTGAAAACATTATGAGATTGGGGCAAGTGTTGAAAGTGAGTGCATACAGTTCTTTGTTGGTAAGAAAGATCTAAAATGTGCTTTGTGCGAAGGCCTGGCTTCATCTTTTTATCTTTTATTTACCAAGTAGGTCAGTTACAACAGCTCTTCTGGACCACACTGACAGTGAGGGTGAAACTGGAAACACAGAAATAAAAACCACTGTAGATACACTCCGACATGGAGGCGACATGCGTCTGCTCTTCATTCCTCCCTGGCATCTTGAGTGATTATCCTTCTCAATCTTTAAACAGGGATGTCTGACTAGCATGCATGTTAATGAACAGATACATTACTCACTACTCTCATCTTCATCACTATTTAAACACAAACCATGGATTACATGATTTTAAAGCTATAATACGCTTCTTGCTTGATATGCATCTTGGCTTGTTTCATCCCCCTTTCTCTCTATGAGATAGAAGATAAAGATGATCATTATATACAATTCAAATTGATCAGGTTCAATTTCAGAAGACCAAGTAGAGACAGAGGAGGAAGATTGTCAAGTGGGAGGTTCTTTTTGAACTTTTTAAATTGATGTTTGTACCATTGAGCAGGGGTTCTCAAACTTTTTGGGGTCAGGGACCCCTTATAGGGGAGAACATTTTCCAAGGACCCCCTCTTTATCGTAACACCGATTAAGCATAATGCTAACTACCATTTGTTCTCTTAGCAGCCATTGGAGCTATTTGTATTCTAAAACTTTTCAACCTAAATACTTCAGACCTGTTTCAAAGTAACAAACGGAAACACATTTCAATTTGAATCTTGTTAAGATAAGATGAGATGATCCTTTATTGGTCTACACTGCTTGTTTTATTGCTGCAAATGGTCCCCATCTGTATATATGCACTTTTTAATGATTCAGCACAATTTTATAATTTATAGCAAATTATTTTGCGGACACCCTGACAGAGTGCCGCAGACCCCTGGAGGTCCCCGGACCCCACTTTGAGAATCACTGCCACAGAAGCTTGGCAATCCAACTTAACATACGTTTTATGTGTATGTATTGTGCTTTACAGACATTTAAAATTGAAAAGGGAACTACGCCCATTTTCAAAATTCATACATGTTATTCCTATGGTCTAAGAAAGTCCCCAAAATATTAGTAAATTAGTAAATAATGGTAAACTCCCAAATCTAAAAACTAAAACTCAAACTTGTGATGTCATTGGGTATAAAGTCCGGAGCTGCGCCATAGACAATGAATAGGGAAAGATGTTCTAGATGATGAGAGCACCCAGGGGAATGTTCTGAGTATATGGGAACTGTATTATAAAAAAAATACTATAACAAATCTAAATAAAGACATAATAATATAAATAAAAGCAATAAACACAACATTAGAAGACAGTAGAAAATAACAGCCTGCTTTTGAAGACAGTTTTAGCTAATCATTGGGATTATTGATTTCTGTCAAATCTTTCTTGAACTGAAGATGATGTTTTAATCATGAATACTGAGCAGTATAGCAAGTTGCTCTGGAAAAGAACCTATGCCAGTTGTTGTGAGTGTAAATGTTTGAGGCAGCGCTTGAAATGGGAGAAACCCGCTGGTACATACCGGTAGTCAGGATGACATGCCTCTTAAACCTTGAACATTTAAACACTCATGCAAAACACGTGTAACAAGATAACAAAACTCCAGGAACAAATGGTGTTAGAAAGTAAAACGACAAGGACATCTCACTGCAAAGACTACTCTAAAACGTGTTCTCCCATTTGTCTTGTGTTAAGTTTGTGAGTCCAGATGCCGCTGATGTGACCCAGGCTAAACTGGTGTGCTCCTTTTAGTCCCTCGTCGTGATGTTTCCGTCCCCCTCGAATCCGCTCTTCCAGGGTCACTGGAGGGTAGCGTCCCGACTCCTCCACCCCGTCATAAGTGAAGCGGGACCAAAACTCTGAAAAGCTTTTAAATAGGCGAGCAGACAATAATGATGACAAGGCTATCGGGAGAGAAGGAGGTGAGGTCGGTGGGGAGCGAGAGGAGAGCGAGACGGATGAAGTCGGTCATTAAGAAGTGAAACGGTGACGGAGGGAAGCAGTGAGGCAGGAGCTTTACCGACTCATCTACAACTGCTTCCGTCCATGTGTGTGTTGGGAGGGGGGGGGGGGGGGGGGGGGGGTCATTGAGGAACAGGAGGAAGCATTCCCTGGGTATCCAGAGCTTTTAGGCAGCATGTGTGAGGAGGCCCGGTCGGTTGTGGCGTCACCTTTGGGAGTGGTCGGTGTAGCGAAAACCAGAGGAAAGAGTGAGTGAGAGCACGGAGCAAAGCTGAGTGAAGTAGCATAGTGTTGGCCTAATTGCCTGATTGTACTCAAGCCATTCTGCCGTTAAAAGCCTTACAGGCCACTCGCCTTTAATTCTGTACGAGGTGCAGAAGGAGTGAAACACGTTAGTTTACGACTGGCTAGTAATCGGACCTCATTGCTGCTCAACCAGGAGAGCACAGCACCGTTAATCCATCTCCTGCACACGCACACACTTTAAAATACACACACGATATTGTATGTATGCTTCATCATAATCAGTCATGCACAGGTTAAATGTTCAGAAGTCTGTCTGATTTTCTTCGTAATTTCTAAGTTTTTGTGTCATACTTTAATATATCGTATTATTAAAGTCTAGTGCACTGCACTGCTCTTTTTTTTATCAGCATCACTTCCAATATGGAGTCAGAATCTGCTGTATTTTACATAAAAAGCAGCCATTGCAGTTACAATCCTGTCTTAAATAATCCTGTTTTCCACCGCAGGAACTTTCCCCCGGAACTAAGAACCTTTTGAGGAACTCATTGCGTTTCGACTGCAGGGACCAGGGTCTAAACTAAGTTCCAGGGACATTTTACCCCCCAGAAAGGCCCTTGTCAGGAGGTAGTACTTTCTGAAAGTACCGAAACTTTCGGGGTGGAGTTTGCAGGGATCACCGTCGCTGATTGGTGAAAAACACACACAGCACTGCTGCAAAAACTGTACCTCCTCATTCATAAAACAAGGAAGCACTCTAGTATCGATGTAGGACCATTTTAGGACGAGGGGAGAGCATTTCTCTTTGTTGGATGACATTATAAGTAAAGTTAGGCTCTGCTGTCGGCTTCCCGACTCATTTAAAAAACAACAGCGAGAAAGAGAGAGAGAGAGATTGCGAGCGAGCGGTAGAAGAGAGAGAGACGTAGCGCGGCGGTGCTGTGAATGAGAGAAATAACAGTTATTTTCTGATTCTTCCACGGCAGCTATGTTCTAAAAATCTAATATATATAAATAAATAACCATTCCAGCGTGTTTTTTAGAGTAAACTGGCGACACACTGATCTTCAGGCTGCAGAGTGTGTTTACTGCTGTGACCACCAGCAGCCCTCGTCACACGTCGTGTTGCTTTTTCATACGTCAGAGGACTGATTTGCCTAATCTTCACAGGTCTTTAGACCGTGGTGGACAACAGACACAGACAACAGTGGGCCGAAGGAACCTTTTGGCTCCTTGAAAAGTAGTTCCAAGGACTAAAAGTCTTTTGGTGGAAACCAAGCTATATGTCTCACAGCTGCTGGGAATTAATGCAAAGGGATTATTCTGTATCTCAAACTCCACATTACCTTCTACTGTTCAGTGTTTCCTCATACTGGTCGATATTAGCTTATCACAGATATATCATATCGGTGTATATGTAGTTCACTGAACTGAATGAGTAACAAGAAATTGTAGAGGTATAGAAGCAGTGTCACCTTAACATAGTTGGTCCACCTGACACCAGAGAGCACTGAGAGGTTTCCTTTTTTTTAAACTGTTAATGTCCTGTACAGTACATATTCACGTGACAATTCTTTTTAAAAACAGCTATAAGAGATCCTTTATTTATTTATTTATTTGATAGGGACAATACATGTAGGCATTGTTACACTTAATTAAAGTGCAACCAATGCAACGTATACAGGACTTCTAGTCGTAACTAATTTGCAGACCTTGTCCCTGGTTAGACTTTTAAGAAAAAATAAAAATACATAATACCACATCATACATAAAATCATATAATACAACATTGTACATTACAATCAATTTACATATGTATGTTCCAAATCCGTAATCAGTGATCACAGGTTTGGTTTAGTTTCATCCAGTGTTTCACCTTTTCATTAAACGTTTTCAGGTTAGGTTGTATTTTTATTTCCGTCGTTAGGGCATTCCAGAAATGTATTTCTTTTACTGAAAAATATGACTGACCGAAGGTTGGTTTGCGCTTTGCCACTCTGCACTCTGCACTTGTACAGCTGGGGCGCAATTGTTCACACATTTAAAAATCAATTTGATAAAAGAAAACTTGATAAAGCTATCAAAACTGAGCAGCAGCTTATACTATTTCAGAATTATACAGTGATGCCATTTCATTGGTTTTTGATCCATTATTTTCAGTGCTTGTTTATAGAGCGATGCTATGTAGCATGTTTATGTTGCAAAATGAATATAGGCCGATTTATTGTTTAAACCTTTCTATTTCTCCCTCTCTTGCCTGTTGACTATCATCTCTTTTACTTCCTGTCTTCCAGTATATAAGGCGACAGTTGTGCAATGAACAGCTCAGGCTGTAGATTTATATCCACTGAACACTAGTTATGGCCTTCAATGTGACTGAGGATAATTATGTTTTCTGATGTGATCAGTGCTGTGCATTTAAATTCATAAAGAAACGAGTAGTTATTAAATCCATAATTAACCTTTTAACCTGAGTGTGGGTGTGCAGGTGTTTACATGAAAGCGTGGGTTAGTTGGAGTGCATGTGTGTTTATATACTGTACGTATGTGAAGAGCACAGGTCGGAGAGTGTTTGTGACTCCCCTACCTCCACATTATATCTCACACATTTCTTTTGTCCCTCTTGTCTTGCTGTAGCGCTGTAACGCTGTGGCTGAACAGAAGGAGGTGTTGGTGTCCTATTTGTCTCAGAAGGCTCAGAGTCCTGGACAGGTAAAATCACACACAAGAATTATTCTCTTTAGGATCTACACTTTTAAAGAATAATTTGTGTAGTATTTTCCAGGATTCCTGTTAGTAATGATAACATTATACTGACTCAGTTAAAGGTGCAATGTGTGAGATCTGGCCACCTGCTCCAAACAAATAGGGGGCAGCATTTCACCTCTACTACTGGTTCCATACAATCTAAATTTACAGTAATCAGTTGTAAAAAAAAAAAAAAAAAAATCCAACTACTAACCAACAGCAGGGCAAGACTACATAAAACTCGACCAAACTGCTGAAACTCTGATAGCCAGTCAAAACAACACTGCTATCTTATACTCCTCACGTGTGGCGTCAGCATATATTGTGTTTACTGTGCCACTAACCGGCGGCTGTACGGTCCGTGTACATTTTGACAGTTTGTTTGTTGGACTAAATTAAAAAGTCATAGTATAGTATGTCGAAAATTCTCATGAAAAAAGTCATAGAGTATGTCAAAAATAATGAAATAAGTCATAGTATAGTATGCTGAAAAAGTCATTAAAAGGCATAGGATAGTATGTCAAAAAGAGTCATAAAATGTCAGAGTATACTGTAGTATTTTGAAAAGTAAAGTAAAAAATAAAAGTCATAGTATGGTAATTCGAAATAAGTCATAGTATAAAATGTTGAAAAAAGTAAAGAAAAAGAAAAAACTCATAGTATGGTACGTTGAAAAAGTCATAGCATAGTATGTCTTTAAAAGTCATAGGATAGTATGTTGAAAAAATGAAAATATAACTATTTTCGTTTCGTCCTCTCCGCCACTAGACTACTTAGCCAGGAAGAGAGCGTGCAGCAGCTCTGGGAGATGGACCTTCAGTTAGCAGAGCAGTAGCAACTTTCAGCCAGTGCAAACCCCGGCGCCGGGGTTCTGATCTCAGGGACCGCCCTGACTTCCCGCTGGATCAGCAAACTTTCAGTTGCAGCTGTTACACAGATTAGACCCAGCACCGCCCCCCATGAGCTGTGCCCACCTTCCTCTCTGCGAAGTAATCTCCTGGTGGCGGGGATGGACGAAACGAAAATACGAGTCGTTTTCTCGTTTCTGCCACTTTGGATTTAATCCAATAAACGTACTATGTTGTAATATGGGAATGTCTCATCATGTTCCTAGGTCTCAACAATGGTGTTCTCGTATTTAAATGAATGTCTGTTTGCACAGGTGGGCAAGATCAAGTCCCTGCTGAGCCTGATTCCAGACTTCACTTCGAAGGAGGTGCTGTACCCGTACCTGATGAAATGTCATGGTAAGACACACACACACACACACACACACACACACACACACACACACACACACACACACACTATGACGAGACCTGGATGGGTGTTATGCAGCAGCTAGCGGTGCAGCAGGCGGACACATTAACAATGCATCAGGTCAAGGAGTGTGTGTGTGTGTGTGTGTGTGTGTGTGTGTGCAGGCAGACATTCAGGGGTTAGAAGAACAAATGTCCTCTAATGAGTTAGCTGTCCTGGTTAGCCTAGCGTGCTAATCGCAACACAGTCCACCACTCAACTTTTTTTTTTTTTTTCCTTCCAACATTTTTTTCTCCTCTCTCCATTGCTTCTTGCCCTCTTCACCTTTTTACTCTCCTCCCCTCCTTTACCTACATTCTCTACTTATGTCCTCCCCTTCACTTCACCCCCCCTTGTCTCCCCTCCTTCGCACCTTGTCACACCGGAGATGAGCAGATATAACTATTTAATTAGCATCAGCTAGCTGATTGGTCAAGGCAGCCACAGGGAACACAATTAGCGATGCTCTGCTCGCCTCTGTTCTCTGCCCCGTCTGTGTACTTTTTCTTATCTCTCTTTAACTCGCTCTTTTCTTCTTTTTTTTTTTTTTGACAGACGTGACCTTACTTTCCTCTGTTGTCTCTTTGATACACACAACCACACACATTCATGCTGTTTCAGATTCACAGAACATAATTTCAATCATCATTTCAGGTACGTCTACCTGAAGAGGGAGATAGTAGACAGACTAGGGCTGTCAAATTTAACGCGCTAACGCGTTAATGAAAATTTGTTTTAACGCCACTAATTTCTTTAACAAAGTAACGCAACTTGCGATTTTTAGATTTTAGCAGCATCATATGAAACTAGAAAACCTAAGGAATCCATTGGTACCCACCATGTCATACTAGATTGTCGTGAAGGACGTTTAATAACGCTCCAAACTTGTGCTAAATATTGGTGAGGAAAAACTGGCATGGCCTTTTTCAAAGGTGTCCCTTGACCTCTGACCTCAAGATATGTGAATGAAAATGGGTTCTATGGGTACCCACGAGTCTCCCCTTTACAGACATGCCCACTTTATGATGATCACATGTAGTTTGGGGAAAGTCATAGTCAAGTCAGCACACTGACATACTGACAGCTGTTGTTGCTTGTTGGGCTGCAGTTTGCTATGTTATGATTTGAGCATATTTTTTATGCTAAATGCAGTACCTGTGAGGGTTTCTGGACAATATTTGTCATTGTTTTGTGTTGTTAATTGATTTACAATAATAAATATATACATAGATTTGTATAAAGCAGCATATTTGTCCACTCCCATGTTGATAAGAGTATTAAATACTTGACAAATCTCCCTTTAAGGTACATTTTGAACAGATACAAATTATATATAATTTGCGATTAATCGTGATTAAATATTTGAATCGCTTGACAGCCCTAATACAGACAGTTGCTAATTTAAGATCTATAATTTTGTAGTAACGTGATTTAAATGTGTATATAAGCATTTTGCTGCCCAGGGGCTTTATCTTTATATGTTGTTCCCTGAAAATTGCTTTATTTTTACAAGTTAAGTGAAACTCATAGTTGGGGCAAAAGTTTTATTTTACAAGTGCCAGTGAACCTTTGACAAATTTTTCTTCTCTCCTCTGTTCCATCATTACTCCACAATTGGAGGAAAATAAAGTAGTCTACACAAGTTTTGCTTGTCCACCTGCTGCTTGTTTACCATGCGCAACCAGCAGCATTTTAGGAGGAAGCATTATCCTGGCAAAAGCACGGGTACTACATACAAGTATTGGACAGTATGGATGTGCATTTAAGACATCAGTTCTTGGCGCCAATTAATTGATGATACAGCAAGCCGGAAAATAACGGGATTATCCCACCACCAGTATTTATGACGTTTTTTTGTCTCATTTGCTGACTTTTACTCCCCCCTCTTTCTTGGCAGTCTTGGATAAGGACTTATCGTCAGCCAAGGCTCTGTATGAGCAGATGCAGAAGGAGGGTGCAGTCATAGACGAGCTGTCACTCAAACGACTGGCTGTGCTTTACCGCAGTGCAGGAGAGACGGTGCCCTTCCCTGAGCCCCCTGTGAGTAAATCAGTTCCCAATGTGATTGGGTCCAGTGTTTAAGGATGTTGGACATAATGTGTTTGAATATGCTGTTTTTGAGAAATGTTAAGTACTAAACCACTTCTAAATTAACACCCACACAGACTTCAACCATGTAGTAACACTAATTGATTGTTCCTGACCAGGAAATTGGGATTGTAATGTTGTCAGCTCAACTTCCCAGACAAGCACGAAAAAATTAGCATGAAGTAACTTTCCCTCCTCATCACTCAATAACTACTTTTGATATGCCTTTGAGCAAATGTTGAAAGAAATAGACAGAAAGCAGTAGAAAATTATGAATGAGTGCGTTCAGTCTTACGCTGGGTAAACGAAAGTACAGACTTTTGGAGAGCTGAAATTCTCACCATGTCACATTACTTACAGCACTACAGTAGAGTGTGGCAGGGTGATGCGTTTAAATTAGGGAGGCAACTTATGATTATTTTCAGTATCAATTAATCTGCCAATTCATTTCTCAGTTAATCCATTAATCATTTGCTCTGTAAAATGCCAGAAAACAGTGAAAAATTTCCTGTTTTGTTCGACCAACAGTCCAAAATATAAAAAAAATCTTGAATTTACTATCCCATAAGACTAAGGAAAGCAGCAAATCCTCACAAATGACAAGCTGGAACTGGGGAACAAACGGCATTTTTACCTTAAAAATTACTTAAAGATTAATTGATTACCGAAGTACTTGCTGATTATTTCTCTGTTAATCGACTTATCAGTAAACCAACTAAATGCCTCAGCTCTAGTTGAAATCAATATCATAATAATATAGGCAAACAATAACAATAATGCTAATTAATTGATGTTCAGTGCAATGATCTGTGCTGTTATAAATTACTTAAAAACTCTTCATACTATAACAAAAACTTAAAGCTGGGGTCTGCGATCTTGGAAAACTACCATAATTTGAAAGTCGCATCGCCTCAGGAGCTCCCTCTAAACCCCCCCCTCCCCTCGAAACTCCTTATAAGGCAACGCCCCCCACACACATGCACGAGCACCGCCGCATCATAACTACTTCACATTTTTCGTAGCTATTTCATCACTAAATTCACTTCTGAAAAATGTTGAGGCGAGAAATCAACGGTGTAGATTTAGAATATTGACAGTTTTACGATGTTAGATGGCGAATCAAACATTTTCTCCACTGTTGTCGGAGTTTAGAAGCTCCACAAACTGCCGGCACAGCTAGCTAGCTCCTGCCGGGATCGCCACCTCTCCACCCGGGCATTCACTCACACAGACCCCGCTATGAGCTGGAGCTCTCTCAAGAGACCGGTCTCGTAGACGAAGGGCTTTTATTTCCTGGTTGACGGAGAGGGGAGGGGGGGGGGGCAGCAGCTCGCTGGAGAGCCGGCCACAGAGCAGCAGAGAGGGGAGGGAAAGAGAGAGATACCTGCTGATACAACACGACCCTTTTTAACATTACTCTAATATCTGGAGGGAGATCAGTCCACTCGTTTGTTGCTGTAACTGAAAAAGCAGTTTGAGTAACGTAAATTTTGTTCGGCAATGTTTTCTATCCGCCGTCTCCCCTCGTTGATAATCCTGGTTGTCTGACTTCACTTTGAGCTGTTAGAATAAATAGTTTAAACCTGCAGTATCTTATAAAGTAAACTAACAGAACATAAACAACTAAATCAAAGTTGTATTTTTCGATAATATGGTAATAGTGGTACGAGTTCGTTCTCGTTGTCCGGTGTTTTAAGAGCTGAGTTTTCTCTTCCACTCTCCAGTGAACGTGCGGCGGACACGCGCTTTGAGTTCACGCTGGTGCACGCTGAGGCTAGAGTACGAGCAGGGAGGCAGGGAGGCATCTGATTGGTTCCTTACAACCGGGACCATTTTTACTGACTGGTAGACGTTTTTACAGGATTACAGCAGCTACAGATGACGGATCTTTTCCGGTCTTTTTTCAGTGCTCATAAGAAACGGATTGCTGTCGGGGTGTAAAGACCATTTCAACCAATATAACAAAAAGTGTATACTGGATAAATCGCAGACCCCATCTTTAAACAACTCAAGTTTAAATTAGTTTTTATTACACTGTGCTTGAAATCAGTAATTCAGGTAGATGATCATCTAATTATATAATTTCACTGCAAGTCGATAAATGATACTATTTAGGTATCTCCTAACCTACGTTATACTAGCACACAGTAGATTACACACACGCACGCACACACACACACACACACACACACCTATCCATATTGATACAACCATACAGGCATGAACAGCATATTATGAACAGATCCGTGGACAAATACAAACACACACACACATGGCAGCTCCTAAACTGGTGCTGGCAGTTGTCCGGCTGGCGTCCTAATGCGTGCCATGGTGTGTGTGCTCTGGTCTGTGTGTGTGTGCCATAGTAATGTGACAGAGCAGTCTGCCTGCTCAGGGTAGTTCAATATACACAGGCCTGCAGCTAGCCTCCTGTGTTTGTTACTGCGTGTGTGTGTGTGTGTGGGGGGGGGGGGGGGTCAGAGTGCATATATTGTGTAAGCGAGATGGTGTCACTGCAATAGCGAGTGTTTTTGAGCATTTCAGCACACTGCACGTTTTGTAACTTGATGTAGCTCTATTTTTGGCCGAGGACACACAAACACACAGAGCCCTCTCAGCCCCAGCACTTTAATGCGCTGTCCCTTCGAGGCAGGTGTAGAGCGAAGCCCACCTCTTACCTTCCTATCACTCACCTGCAGTGCAAAGATAGAAGGAGAAAGAGGGATGAAGGCAGAGAAGCTGCTGCATTATTCACTGGATGTCAAGATAGTTAAGTCATTGCTGGGTTTTATAAGCAAAGGCGAGCCAGAGGAGTTGCAAGGAGAGGGAAAGGTGAACAGTCATCGTGGTGTTCAGAAGTTTCTATAAATACATCTCAGGTAGAAACCCACCTGTCCTTGTTGTTCTCCGTCCTCTCCTCTCCATCTATATAGAGGTTGCTGCACCACGATGACAACAGCAGAAATGTACGAACAGATTTGTTCTTCAGTGGCATGTACGATTGATTTAAGAGAACTTGTCACATTCACAGATTTTATTTTGAATTTTCTCTTGAAAATGACATTTAGTGGCTCCAGACTTGTCGTACGCATCATGTACAGATAGTGTGCCTTTCTTCACGAGGGAAAATAAAATGTGTAATGCCTTAATCTAAGTTAACATGAAGTTTATTTCAATGAAATCAATTAATTCCCTGTTTTTTACCCTGCATATCAGTGTGATGTACGCATCATGGCTGCTGAGGGACAAATGGGATTTTTTGTTAGATTTTACAGGCGTGAGAATTTGTTGCTGCTGAACAGCTGCTTCATCATCTTCACGCTGGTCGCTGCCCAGGTGACTGTCTTCTGTTACACCTGACAGTCAACATCACCTGAACCCTAATGGTTGATTTTCACCGATCTCATAGTATAGTATGTCAAAGAAAATCATAAAAAAGTTATAGTATAGTATGTCAAAAAAAGTCATAGTATAATATGTCATAAAAGACCTATAAAAGTATATAAGTTCTCCTTTTTACTGTACTCTCTTGTTACTCAGTAACATTTTTGTGAATGACACTTGCCCACAAACGGGTAGCTTTATATAGCATTTGGGGGCGTCGATTATGCTTAAGGTCTCCGTCTAAACCCCCCCCCTCCCCTCGGGGCTCCTTCCAAGGCAACGCCCCCCAGAAAAATGCACGAGCACCGCCGCATCGTAACTACTTCACAGACACAGAGCGGAGAGAGGACCTCAACTCAAGTAACCTGTGCAGTGCTACTGCAGGGCTGAGTTTTCTCTTCCATTCTCCAGTAAACGTGCAGCGGCGATGCGCTTTGAGTTCAGGCTGGTGCACGCCAAGGGTAGAGTACGAGCAGGGAGGCAGGGAGGCATCTGATTGGTTCTTTCCAAGCGGACCTCGAGGCAGTGAGTGGCAGACGTTTTTCAGGATTACAGCAGCTACAGATGACGGGTCTTTTCCGGTCCTTTTTCAGAGCTCATCAGTAATGGATCGCTGCGGGGGTGTAAAGACCATTTCAACCAATATAACAAACAGTGTATACTGGATAACATCGTCAACCCTGCCTTTATTAAGCAAATGTACAATGTAAGAAGCCAGCTTAATCTGCAGAAAAGCTCTCACCTCCCCTCCAAGAAACACCCACCACAACACTTTGTCTGGATCAAAACACTGATTAATTAGCCAGGAACAGAGGCAGAGAGCCAAAGTGTGTGTTTGGGGAGTGTGCTACAAATCCCTAATTTGTGTATTAATGGGGATTTAAAGATGAAACGAGACAACCTGGTTGGAGAGTGGAGACTATTTAGACAGACCCAGGAGGGCTCCACTGCTGCTTACTTTTGGAAAGAGGCGAGATAGAAACGCACACACACCTTACAACCTCACTTTATGACAGGTGAGCATTTATTGCTGTTTGTTCTGTATATGTTTGATGCTAAATCATCTTTCTTTCTCTTTCCAGGAGTCCTTTAAGTTTTATACAGACAAGCTGAAAGAGAGAGCTGCCAAAGCCCAGACGGCAGCCGAGGCATAAAGATTCATCATCCTCTCCTCTGACCTCCATCCAAATGTTTTCCTCCTTCGTCTCTTTCTTTTTTATATAAGTTGCCCGAGCTGAAATGTTGAGTATTGTGTTATAACTGTTGGATGTTAGACTCTGTCCACTGCGAGCTATTGATAATATTGATGATGATGTTGAGAATGTACAGAAGTATTTATGCTAATAAATGTCACATTCTGAGTCTGAGTCTTTGTGTGGTTTAAAGGTATTTAGTGGTACAATTAACCTTTTTTCAGGGCAGCAGGAAAAGCACAAGTAGAGCTTATTACTTTAACGATGGCTCAGGTGTCTCAAAGAGTCTGTATGCACGATGTCAGGGCCCTGAAACACTGAAAAACTAGAACACAGGAAGGTTATTAATGACGCACACAATATGTCCCAATTCAAAACTGTATATAGTATATACAATACTAATCTTTAAGTATACTGTTTATGCATTGAGTATACAAGAAACCAACATACATCAAACTTAAGAATGTCTGCAACTTAAACTTCACAGACCGCAAAATGTTTTCTAACAATGTTTTTGTTTTCTGAGGTGCTACTGGAACTGTTTTATTATACATTTTACACATATCGAACAAAGTCTAAAAAAGTATTAGCATTGTATGTTGAAAATATCATTAAAAAAGTCATAGTATAGTATGTCGAAAAAAGTCATACAATACTATGTTGAAAAAAATCATAAAAAAGTAGTATGTTGAACAAAGTCTCAAAAACGTCATAGCATAGTATGTTGAAAAATCATTAATAAAGTCATAGTATAGTATGTTGAAAAAAATCATAAGTCATAGCATAGTATGTCGAAAAAAATCGTAAAAAGTCATAGTATAGTATATCGGAAAAAAAATCATATAAAGTCATAGTATAGTTTGTCGAAAAAAATCATAAATAGTCAGAGTATAGTATCTCGAAAA
Source organism: Sebastolobus alascanus (assembly GCA_916701645.2). Taxonomy (NCBI): domain Eukaryota; kingdom Metazoa; phylum Chordata; class Actinopteri; order Perciformes; family Sebastidae; genus Sebastolobus; species Sebastolobus alascanus. The sequence continues at coordinate 1,674,507 of CAKAOJ020000057.1, read as the reverse complement.
AAAACATAAAAAAGTCACAGGTTAGTATGTCGAAAACAATCGTAAAAAGTCATAGTATAGTATGTCGAAAAAAATCATAACAAAATCATAGTATATGTCCAAAAAATTCATAAAAAGTCATAGTATAGTGTGTCGGGAAAAAAAACTTAAAAAGTCATAGTACAGTATGTTGAAAAAAACCCTTAAAAGTCATAGTATAGTATGTCGAAAAAAAAACCCTTAAAAAGTCATAGTATATGTCGAAAAAGTCATAGTTTAGTATGTGGGAAAAAGTCATAAAAAAGTTATAGTATAGCATGTCGAAAAAATCATAAAAGGTCATAATGTAGTATGTGGAAAAAAAGTCATAAAAAACTTATAGTATAGTATGTGGAAAAAATCATAAAAAGTCATAGTATACTGTAGTATGTCAAAAAAGGTCATAGTATAGAATGTCGAAAAAGAATCATAAAAAGTCATAGTATAGTATGTCGAAAAAATTCTTAAAAAGTCATAGTATACAGTAGTATGTCGAAAAAAAATTATAAAAAAAGTCATAGTATAGTATGTCGAAAAAGTCATAGTATAGTATGTCGAAAAAAGTTATAAATAGTCATAGTATAGTATGTTTAAAAACAGTAATTTAAAAGTCATAATATAGTCTGTACAAAAAAGTCACAGTATAGTATAGTAGTATGTTAAGAGAAGTCTTAAAAGTCATAGTATAGTATGTCACAAAAAAGTCATAGTATAGCATGTCTACTACTATTAACATTTTAAAAAAGTGCTCCTTTTTGATCAGCTACATTAAAATGCTGTTTACATGTTAAAGCTTCAGTAATAGTAATAACATATAACATATTATACGTAGTACTACGATACTGATAGGAGCCATTCTGATGCATATTGAGTATTTTTACTTTTGATACTTTAAGTCAATTTTATTAACAATACGTATATGCTTTTATATAAGTATGATTTTAAATGTATTATGATATTTTACATTTTTGGTATTGGTACTTTTACTTTAGTAAAGGATGTGAATGTTCTTTCCACCTTTCCTTTGTGCATTGCGTTTTTGAAGAGTAGTATTATTATGTCACTTTTCTTGTGTGAACTCAGAATTAGTATGTTGTATGGATTCTGGGATGCAAAAGATTATTGGCATTAATTTGATTCAGCATTTTCATGAAAGGCTGTCTCATGCAGTCCAACCCTATCCCAGCCTGTTCTCTCCTCTGTCCACTGACCTGCATCTGCAGCCTCCTCTGCTTGGTTTTGAACCCTTTAACGGTCTCAGCTGCTCTTGACCCCGACTGAGGCAGGCCTTAGATAACACATACTGGTTGTCTCCCAAGAAGATTGGGTGCTAGTTGACGTCAGAGGGTCAGCCCGGGTTAGTGGAGCTTATTTGGGATACAAATTAAGATGCAGGAGAAGTGACATCGGGTCATCGGGAACTTTTGTTATGAACCAGGGCTTGTTTTGGCAATTATTTGCCTTTTGTAACGTTGTCTAATAAAATGAGTACAGTTGACATGGATGGGTAAAATTGCGGGAACATAAGTTTCTTTCAATCGAAACATTTAAGCTTATTAAGGTGTTACGTGCATTTTACTTTACTATTCCCTTTATGATTTCATCTGAAGAACCATTTCTGAGCAATTTTTGCAGTGCTGAAATAAAAACCAAAACGTGAAGAATAATCACTGATAAAAATCACATTATCAAAACCATTCATTGTTATGAAACTGCACAGCGACAAGTGACTACACCATGTTACTGAATGACCAGGTCAAAGGATAGCAGAGAGTATGACGACAAAAATAAACACGCTCAAGTGGAGCAATTTGATTTAATACTTTAGTAATTAGGACTCAAACCACGCCAGTGAAATATTTATCAGGCTTTTGCACCAGTACAAAAACACACAGCTTACATAATCTTCAATCTATGAGGACACAAGTACAAGCTCTCTTTTTTTCTGAGTGTGACTTACTAAATCTCTACTAGGCTTTTTTTTCCAGTGCTCCCTATACTGGCACACACATTGTTAAGCTTAATAACCTTACATATACAAAAAAAAAGATAAAGCTGTAGAAAAAAAAGAAGATTGAAAAGGGAACAAGCAAAAGCTGCAGATGGATATCTGCCAAAGAGGTGCTCTAATCATTTGCCAAGACGGAGAAGAGAGGTAGAGAAAAAGAAAATCCTTCATTTTAACTCTGATGTTAGTGCAGTGCTCTGTTGCCATCCAGCAGCAGACAGCAGTACTGCAACAAGTGCTTTGACAAAACTTTTTTTCTTATCCAAATTCTAATGATTCCCATGTTTAAACTGTTAACGTTAACGCACTTTTAGGTATTATTTCATACATCAAGAAGGGTGACTTTAAACACTCTACTGACATACCAAGAGAGTTATTTCATGTGTCTTTACTGTTATGTAAGAATCTAAAATTGCTTATTAACAGTGACACCTGTGGCCGTCAAGTAAACGACAGTCAGCATACTGTTGCTCGCACTCGCGCTTGTGCTCGCATTACCGACACACACAAGACTGAACGTGATTGACAGGCATCATGTTGATTAACAGTAGCAACATTAGCCAGTTAAAAGCACAATATCACTCTATATTTCACATGCTGGCAGTAATGTTAGCTAACGAAACGGAGGTCCCTCCATGAATCTAAGGCCCGGCCGATGTTGATCTTAGTGTTAACTTTTCGCTGCTGCGCCCTCTCACTTCCCACGTGCACACACACTCCCACATTCCTGTTTTGCAAGACAAGCTTTTTTTGTGCTTCCGTGGAGTTTGTGTTGGAGTCTGAGTTGTGGTGGGGGCTGGTTGTTTGTTGGCGTTAGCGGACTCCATTTCTAACCGAATGTTAGCTATGGTTGCACACTGTTAGCCCTGTAGGCCCTGAAGCAGAGCTGAAAATAAAGGCACTCGCGAGTGCGCATGATGTCAAGTCTGTTGGATTTTCCCGGAAAAAACGGCCCAGGTTCTTCACATTAAAAGCAGTCTACAGGCTGATAGAGGAAACTCAGAAAGTCGCGGAAGGTCTCATTTTTTAGGTTAGGTTACAACTTGTTCACACATTGGCAATAAAAATGATTAAAAAACGTTTATACGTGTAAAAAGTTACACACAGTCCCTTTAAAAAGAGTGTAGAGTTTCTGATGTTGAAATTATTGTGAATTTCTCCCCTAAATCAAGCACTTTAGTCAACATCCCAATAACAACGGCAAAATGACAGTGGAAAACATGGCTCAGTATCGAACCAGTCGAACTAGAACCCAAACTACTCCCTTCCACTGCTGCAAAAACACCTCCTAAAGTAAAAACCTGACTCTGATGTGTGCATTTGGTCTGATTGTTGAAACTCTTCCAGATGTGTTCACCAGTCCTGACTGGACTTCTGTTTGATGAATTTTAGGGACAAGTAATAGAGCGCCATGAAGACCAGACAGACTGCCAACAGGACCAGATAGCACGAGTACAAAGGGTACTGGTTCATGTTCATGGCCTCCACCACCTCGAAGACAAACAGAGAGGGTTACAGGATTAGAAAGATGTTGGTTTATTGTTTGTTTTAATAGTTGTGTTTATTTACGTACAAATAATGGCCGATTGTAGTTTTCAACTTTTATAACCTGGAGTGAATACAATAATGCTAATAAAAGGAAAATTGTACTTCAAAACGGCACAACCAGAACTATTCAGAATGTGGAACTGTTTGATGAAAACCCATGTATGATTCTGTATTTGTGTTTGTTTCTAACTCACGTGTATGCCGTCAACATTGATGGTGATGTTTCGGATGGTGACGGGGTACTTGTTGCCTCTGAACTGCACCTGCAGCATGCCCTCAAAACCCCAACGCATGAAAGAGGCGTGAGAGAGCCACGAGGCCACTGGGGAGTCAAAAACATGCAACATCACACACTGACCAGCATCTTTTCTTTTTCCCCAAGCTGTTCTCTATCCTCAAACAGGACAATTAATCCATCTCCTCACCAAGCCACATATTCTCCAGGCTGATGACGAAACCTCCGGTCAAATAGAAGACAGTGAAAAAGGAGTTGCCCATGAAGGCTGACGTCTGCAGGGTGGGCAGCGCGGCAGCTACAAACAGAGCCATGGCTCGACTGCAGTAAACCATCAGCCACACCAGCAGGAAGTTGAGCAGGAAACGGTCCGGAGCCTCGTTAAGACCGGCCAGCCAATAGATGGGCAGGCCGTAAACCAGAGTGAACACGCAGTGCTCTGGTAACTCCCCCAGGACCTGCATGTGGAGAAAGCATACGTTCAAATACACAGAATACATTCAGTGTTGATGCTGGCTGGTGTATTTGCATGCAGACATGCTTTCCAACACCACATTACAGTACTGTAGTGTGACTCCAGCATGGAGCGACAATGACCCCTACTGGAGATGCAGTTTCATCACTGTGGTTTACCTTGGCAAAGAAGTAGGAGGTGACGGAGTACATGCCGTCCTCCAGCTCGTGGTAGAGCATGGCTCTCTCTGTGTGACCTGCAGAGAACATGAAGTTAGTCTGATGAGGTGCAGCATTATAATCTCTGGCATCAGGCTTCCTTACAGATTGGAAGTGTTCTTCAGTTTGTTGCATGCTGGTACACAACACAGCAACAAATATCACAAGTTACAATGTCTCATCAGCTACATAAATGTAGTATTTGTATTGTGATATTGTGTGAATTGAAGTTTTTTTCAGAGATGTTTTTTATTTTCCTTGGGCCTTTGTGTGATATACTTGGGCAGTGTTACAGTATTCAACTCAGAGCCATAAATTAACTTGGAATCACTTTTATAACTCTTGTTGTCACTTGACTTTGACCTTGAACTCGACTTACTTGCTGTTGCTATCTCTACAACTGTTGTGACGGATTATAATATAACTCAGGATCCAAGAACACAGTGTCCAACTCTATCTCCCACAAATCTGTGTAATGACTTCTTTATAACTTTTAATAACCAACTGTTCTGAACCATCTCGGCTCTAACGAGAACCACAAGAGTCACGGAAATAGTAATAAAGGCTTTCGTCATATGAAGTGGGCATGGTTTCATCTAAAGTGGGCAAGGTGATAGCCAATCAGAGAGAGCTTTTTACATCCCACATTGCTAATTTGCATTTTTCTGCCTAATTTTACCAGTGCAAGGCCCAAAGTGTCATGGAAAGGCTAAAAGGAAAAGCTGAATGACACAGAAAATCAAATAGTTAATAGGAAAAGCAGCAGGGAAATAGAAATGCAAATGGGAAAGGAAATTGCCCTTTTAAATTCCTGATTAAAATCTGTATTCTTAATTCAATTTGTGAATCCAGATATTTCTCTTTTTAAATTACATTTTCAATTTGATTTTTAAATTCCATTATTTATTTATGAATGCATTAATGTATTTTTAAATTATGTACTTATTGTTTGTATTATTGTGTTTTTTATTTTTATTTATTGATGGATTAATATTTCATTTGTAAATTCTTTATATAATTCCTTTTTTTATTGCCCATTAAAAGTCAAATAATGAATTACTTTGTGATTTAGTCTATTTATTCATAGATTAATTAAGTTAATTTGTAAACAAATTTATTAATGTCTATTGTTATTTTACAATTAGTTATTAATTAATTATATACTTTATCAGTATTTCCGTGACTCTTGTGGTCCTACATGCATCTCTGGCTGGTTTGTGTTGTTACAGCTTTTCCCCACTGACTTGATGCACTTCTGCCAGCTGTGTTCTAAGAATGCAAATACAGCAACCACAACTTTACTTAACTTTTAATGATTTCTGTCTCTTTTCACACAAATAATATGTCAAAAACATTTTCTTTGTGTTGCTTGTTTTTGTGTATTTTCTTCATTTGTTTCAGTTTGTCTGTATGCGATATGTTGGGATGCTTGTTATAATGGCTATGCTTGTGCAAATTAGATGTCCCATGTGTTGACATGCCTCACAACTATAATAATACAAATATTGAAACAAAAAACTATTATGTAGAAAACATATTTTGTAAAAACTGTAATACAAGTGCAGACATTTGAATGCAGTTTTCAGCTGAGAGTCTTCTGCTAGCAATATTTTCAATCTCTTTCTGCTGTGCATTAATACAAATGCCATTAAGATTAGATTCAATTTGAATGTGAACTTTATGAACTGCTTGACTGATTTGCAGACTGGCTTTGACTCTTGAACCAGCTGTAATTACTCACATTTAGCTATGACGTCCAGCACCACAGCGAATGGGGTGAGGGCTCCGATCATGTAGAGGAGGGCGACTGTGTCCTGAATGGTCAGACGCTCTTCTCCTGCCCCGTAGTAGAGACAACCAACCAGCAGCGACATGAGGAGCGCCTCGAAGCCATGGACCAATAAGGTGACCAGGTCCCTGTAGTCATTATACATGTGACGTCTGAGGGAGAAGAAAGGAGGGATGGTCAATAAACATGCAAAACGGATTACAAATTGTTGTGAGGCTGATCTTTAGCATATTTGTTGTCACAATAACCAGAAAAAAGCTACCCGCTATGATACGCTGACTGCACAGTTTACCACCAACCTCAGTCAGCTGTAACACATGAGCACCACCTGCTGCAATTGAGAGTCTATGAAAACTAGTTTGCACTGAGCAGAGAAGTCAAAATTAATAGGTAAAAGTAAAGGATAAATGATTTAAAAGTAGTAGAAGCACAAATGCAAAACTGATCAAACCTATCAAAAAAAGGCAAAAGAGATCAAACCGAAACACTGACAATTCCAGGATCACAAAAAATATTATAATATCCGTAGAACAGACGAAACAGTTTGTGATCCACAGCCGTGTGAGTTGCTCTTACCTGATAAGGATGGTAAATTGGTGTAGTCGGCCAGGCAGTCTGTTTCTATGCTTGGAAATGTCGATTACTTCCTCTCCTTTTACTTTGCTCAGCTGCTGAGGGCTGCAGGCAGGAAAACAGTGGATCATGTGGTCTGTGTATAGCACACTGGAACAAGTTTCCCATCAATTATTATTAAATTATTAATGGATGAATCTCTAGAAATGAATAAAGTTCACATCAAAATGTCCTGTTTTGAGTCCACAGCTAAAAACTTGACCACAAAGAATGCTGCCTCTGAAACGGGTCACTCAAAGTTGTTCAAGCAACCCAAAAATGCCATGTAGCTGCTGAGAACACAACCCTGCCTTTATATATGTCATCGTTAGGGACAGGGGAGGTAATGAGAGGAGAACTAGATGAGAAATTGTAGGACAAGATAAGTGGAAACAAGAGAAAAGTTATGTGGGAAATATGTGAATGTACAGATAAAGAAAAGGTGGGAAAAAAGTGCAAACTTAAACACACAGCTACCTTTCAGTCTGTATGGGTGCTGTGTTGGTCCCAGCTGGTTTCCACATGTGATCGTCTGTGTCTCGGACCTTTTCTATGAACTGCTCAGCCAGAACTGTGGACCGCTCCAAACACTCGGCCTCTTGCTCTGGATTACGCCGGTCTATACTGATCAGATCAACTGGACACAAACAGAAACACACACCAACCAAATGAAGCTTGAATAAGTAAATAGGTTTATAAAGAAGAATGGGTCACAAATGACAAACATGGATGTTTCAAGAGTTATAGTATTATCATTAATAGGACGGATGCTGAAAACATTTTGACTGTTTTAGCTGCTTTTGTGCATTGGTTGCACATTTCTTGGTGCTAAATTTCCTCTAAGTTGCCAATGAGTGTTGGGGTGATAACAACTTTCAGACATTGTTGGGCGATGGAAAGAAGCACCACTTAATGCTGTTTTGATAGCTTCCTACATACACACTAACCATAGAAGTCAGAGGGGTTGCAGTATCGTGGGCAGGGGTATCCCAGGGCAGTGAAGTAAGGTACCATGTCACAAGCAGCACCACAGTAAACGGCAGAACCCGATGACAGCAGGACGACGAGGTCAAAGAGCTGGAAGATATCAGACCGAGGCTGGTGGACCGACAGCAGGACCAGACGGTTTCCCCGGGCCAGGCGGGACAGCGTGATCACCAGGTTGTGGGCTGTGAAACTGTCCAAACCTGATGTGGGCTCGTCCAAGATCAAAATACCTGAAATGTAAAAACACCACTTCAAAAATCCATATAAGACACAACTCTCTTGCATGAATTGTCCCCTTCCGTCTCATGTATGTCGAAAAACTTAAAAAAAAAAAAGTGATAGTATTGTATGTCAAAAAGAGTAAAAAAAAAAAAAAAAAAAAAAAAAAAGTCATAGTATAGTACGTCAAAAAATCATAAAAATTTGAAATATAGCATATCAAAAAAGTCTTAAAACAGTCATAGTATTGTATGTTGAAAAAAGTCAGTACAGTATGTCGAAAAGTCATAGAATAGTATGTCGAGAAGTCATAAAAAGTGATAGTATAGTATGTCGAAAAACGCAAAAAACGTGATAGTATAGTATGTCATAACAAGTCATTAAAAAGTCATCGTATAGTATATAAAAAAAAATCTTAAAAGCCATAATATAGCATGTCGAAAAAAGTCATAAAAAAGTCATAGTATAGTATGACTTAAAAATATCATAAAAAGTCATACTATAGTATACCGTAAAAAATGTCAAAAGTCATTCTTTAGGGGGAGATAGCAGGTCAACATTATATGTCACATAGAAGTGGTGTACATCATCTGAAAGCTGGGAACTTAACATCATCACACAGGAATACAATTGGGCTCAATGGATCCACAAGAGACTCAACTTTACAGTGATACCCAATTTATGCAATTCCAAGACTGTTTAGGGACCCCAGAAACTATTTTCAGAATAGGCAATATTTATACTGCATGTTTTTTGCCCAAAACTGCATGTGATTATCATAAAGTGGGCATGTCTTTAAAGGGCACTGGTGGGTACCCATAGAACCCATTTTCATTCACATAACTTGAGGTCAGAGGTCAAGGGACCCCTGTGAAAATGGCCATGCCAGTTTTCCCTCGCAGATCTTCCTTGAGGAGAATCTGCATGTGAATCTTCCTGCTAAATTTGACCAAGATTTTTGATTTGTGATTTTATGATTAAATCACAAGCCAGTTCAATAAAAGTAAAGTTCAAAATGAAAGTTAAAATCAAGAGTTGAAGAGGTTGTCTGTTTTTTCTCACCAGGATTCCAGAGAAGTTGTACAGCTATACTGACTCTCCTCCTCTCTCCTCCAGAAACACCCCTCACAAAGTCGTTTCCCACTCTGGTGTGAGCACACTGTCGCAGCCGCAGCTCTGCGATGACATCATCCACCTGTGATAGAAAACAGCAGAGACACAGTTTGTGACATGTAACTTACAGTGTAACATCTGTCTCTCACATCACACAGAACAGTTCATCAAATTGTTTATTTCAGCTTAGTACATTTTGAGGAAAAAGAACTCGACAACTCCATCACACCTGGTCCAAATGTAGATTATATGCAGAGTGCAACATCTCAAGTATGAGGTCAGTGTTTGTATTACAAGATGTCTTTGTTTCGTGTACATTCTGTGCCTATCTGGATATGGTTTAATCTTACCCTCTGGTCCCTCTGAGCCTGTGTGAAGTTGGTGGGGAGCCTCAGTTTGGCAACAAAGACGAGAGTTTCGCGAACAGTGAGGTGAGGAAGAAGCCGGTCGTCTTGCCGGACATGAGCGATGCTCTTCTTCACCAGCTGCGGCGTGTTGGGCTTCCCGTTAATCAGAACCTGACCGGACGTCATTGTACCGCCCTCATCGCGACACGTTACTATGTCCAGCAAAGATGTTTTACCACAACCTGGGAGAAGATGATTAGGAATTTAAAGCAAAACAAAACTCACTATACAAGTAAAAAAAAAAAAGCACATAAGCAAAACAGTGAGCACGGTTTCAGGAAGCATGGCACTACATATACTACATTAGGTTTAGGACATTGATTAGTCTCCAAACATAGCAGATGTTTTAATCCATTCTTTATAATTCTCTCCAACCTGCTTTCCCTCTCCAACCTGCTTTCTTCTGCCCTCCCCATGGACCCACCCCTCGCCTCACCTGATGATCTGACCAACCACCTCAACTCCACCCTGTCTGCCTCCCTCAACTCACTGGCCCCCCTAAAAACCAAAACTGTTTCCTTCAACACCTCCTCCCCCTGGTTCACACCCCACCTCCGAAAACTCAAACAGACCGGCCGCCAACTTGAACGCCTCTGGATCAAAACATCTCTCACTGTTCACCTGGAAGCCTACAAATCCCACCTCATCACCTACAATGACGCCATCACTGCTGCCAAGTCTGCCCACTTCTCCTCCATTGTCAACGACCCCACCCGTAACCCCCGAACCCTCTTCTCCACTGTCAGCACTCTCCTCAAGCCCCGTGCCAACACCCTCTCTGCCCCCTCACCCGACCTATGCAACTCATTCCTTCAGTTCTTTGCAGACAAAATCACCACCATCAACAACTCCCTTTTCCCTGTGTCTGACCCAGCAGCACCTACACCGGCCCCTTTTTTCTCCTTCCCTCTGGATCCCCCTCCCCCCCCACATCGCCGCCTCTCGCGGTTCGACCCAGTTGACTCAGCCTTCATTTCCAAACTCATCAGCTCATCCAAGCCCACCACCTGCTCCCTCGACCCCCTCCCCACTCCCCTACTGAAGTCCTGCCTCCCTGTCCTGTGCCCCTATCTCACCGACCTCTTCAACTCCTCACTGTCCCACGGAACCGTCCCCTCAGCCTTCAAAACTGTTGCTGTCACCCCCATCCTCAAGAAACCTGGTCTTGACCCCTCCTGTCTCAACCACTACCGCCCTATCTCCAACCTCCCCTTCCTCTCCAAAACCCTTGAACGCCTCGTCTCCTCACAACTGCAATCCCACCTGCACTCCAATAACTTGTATGAACCCCTTCAATCCGGTTTTCGTCCCCTTCACAGCACAGAAACTGCACTCCTTCATGTCCTCAACCACCTCCTCACCTCTGCTGACACCGGAGCCCTCAACATCCTCATCCTCCTGGACCTGAGTGCAGCCTTCGATACCGTGAGCCATACAATCTTACTCGCCAGGCTTGAAAACCTCGGTATCGAAGGTACTGCACTCAGCTGGCTCCGGTCATACCTCACCAACCGATCTCATTTCATCTCCCTCAATAACAGCTCCTCTGCCACATCCACGGTCACACAAGGTGTTCCCCAAGGCTCTGTACTCGGTCCCCTCCTTTTCATCATCTACATTTTCCCCCTTGGTCAGATCCTCCGCCACTTCAACCTGGACTTCCACTGCTATGCTGACGACACCCAGATCTACCTCAGCACCAACTCCCCCCACCACCCACCCCTCTCCCACATCAACTCCTGCCTCTCTGCAATACAAACCTGGATGCAACAAAATTTCCTCAAACTAAACAGCAATAAAACTGAACTCCTCCTCATCGGCTCCAAATCTACCCTCAGCAAACTCAACAACCCCACACTCACCATTGATGGCACCACCATTTCCCCCTCCCCCCAGGCACGCAACCTTGGCGTAATCTTCGACCCCACTCTCTCCCTTGAGCCCCACATCCGCCATGTTGTCAAAACCTCCTTCTTCCACCTCCGCAACATCGCCAAACTCAGACCCTCCCTCACACCCCCCGCTGCCGAGAAGCTCATCCACGCCTTCATCTCCTCCCGCCTTGACTACTGCAACTCCCTTCTGTACGGACTCAACACCACCTCCATCAACAAACTTCAACTGGTCCAGAACGCCGCCGCCCGACTCCTGACCCACACAAAATCCTGGCACCACATCACCCCAGTCCTCAAAGACCTCCACTGGCTCCCTGTTTCCCATCGGATCACCTTCAAAATCCTCACCCTCACCTACAAATCCCTGCACCACCTGGCTCCCCCCTACCTCTCTAACCTCCTCTCCCCCTACCAACCCTCACGGTCCCTCAGATCCACCTCAGCTGGGCTACTCTCCACCCCCAAGTCCAAACTCCGCAGTTTTGGGGACAGAGCATTCTCCAGGGCAGCTCCCAGGCTCTGGAACTCCCTCCCACAACTCATCAGAGACTCTGACTCCCTCTCCCTATTTCAGTCCCGCCTCAAAACCCATCTCTTCTCCTCTGCCTTCTCCTAGCCCCCCCCCCCCCACCCCTTGGTCTGATTGTGTGTACGAGTGTGTGCGCCTGTCTATGTCGTTTGTCTGATGTTTGTCTCACATCGCCCCTTGCCCTATTGTTAAGCGTCTTTGAGCTTCGGAAAAGCGCTATAGAAATTGAATTTATTATTATTATTATTATAATTCATGTAGCTGGAGTTTAAAGAAAGATAGAGTTTTTATTGTTTTCTGTTGAGTAATAATGTTTCATGTAATGGAGTCTTGGGTTGTCCATGTGAACAATGCTGCTGACATGAGGTCCTTAGCCAAGCTTGACAGCAGAAAGGCAGGTGGAACAATGACATCATCCCAGGAGGCTATTACATGTATAACCTTGATTAGAAATGGTAATACTTAAAAGCCGTTTGCCCTTACCAAAAAGAAGTTTATTCAAGTGTGCTATTAGTATACTTCTTTTAAACTTAAAATAAGAGAGTATGCTTTCAGTTTACTTTTTATGTACTGTAGTGGAATGTGGGAGTGGTTTGGTTCTGGCAGGGGGAGCGCTCAATCAGTGTGGACGGCGCGGTGATTCAGCGCACCTGTGGGTAATTATGGGCGCTGCCTGGGACTCTGAACTGATAAAGAGAGAGAGCCGAGCACTGATTCTTGACTCTGGGGAGCGGTAACTGGGTGTACGTTGCGTGGCAGCAGCCAGCCCAAGATTTCGGCTTTGTGCTCATCCTAGTGGGGGGTGGGTACCGTTCGCAGCCGTTTAGGGTTGCCGGCGGTGAAGATAGACAGACAGGTGAGCGTTCCAGTGCTAGGAGGGGAGGCCAGCGGTCTCCTGTAGGTAGCCAGGTGGGGACCATCGTAGAGGGTGAGCCAGCCGTCACCGCTTCCCGGCCAAGCATAGCATTCGGCCCGCCGCCGAGCGCTACAGAAGGCTCCGTCCCGCAGTCTGCTTCCCCGGGCATTGGACGGCGCCTCCTGCTTAGACCCCGGGGGGGGGGGGGGTCTCATCGGCTCCGTCAGTTGAGTAACAATTTAGAGTGACAATTTAAATTGTAGGGATAACATTTGTAAATTGTTATTTGTATCTGTTCACTGTATGTTCTTTTCACTGTATGTTATATCATGTTAGCCCGTGTGTAGGGGACAGAGCTGTGGGGGGAGTAGAAAGGGTGTATGGGTACGGCACTGTGGCATTTCAGCTACCTGAACTGCCTTAAGGTGTGTTGAAGTGGGTAGATTTTCCGGTTGCAGTGTATTGTGTGCCTTATGGTGTTTTGCAGTATAATCTGCCCTGATTGCTGTGTGCATTTGAACTAGTTATTGGTTTGTAGTGTAACTTGCCTTGTGTATTTAAATCCCCCACAGTGGTATTTGCAGTCAGGTGGGGAAGGCCATAGTTTGTGCCTGGCGACCCGGTACTACCCAGCCATAGCAGCGATTCCCTATACATGTTTTTAAATACTTTATTGTAGTTGATGAAATAAAGATTATTTATATTTATAAACCCGAGACACTGGTGGTTATTTGTTCAGCCTCTCACCCGATTAAAACGGGTTACCCACGGCCCGCTAATATCGAACATTTATTACAGTACTTATCAGAGATAAACTTAACAAAATTATACCTAAGTATATTTGGCTTATGCTTACTTTTTGATAGAGTAGCCTATAAGAGGGTGTGAGAGTTTGTAAATGTGTGCTTTGATATGAATTTACTACAATTCATCAAGAATTTTCTAAGTTTTTGCATTCTCCATTCACCCTGGAGGCATGCGAGAAATTTTTTATTTTTTTTTTTTTTTTTTTTTTTTTAAATCTCATCACAAAACGCCAAATAGCAAAAGAAGCAAGTCTCTTTTTATAATGCATGAATCATTGGCTAAGTACGATAAGTTAAAGAAAACTTACAAGTATACTTGCAGTAAAAACTTTTAAACTTGTAGTTTACTGAGAGTATACTTTAAAGTGTACTTTCATGAAGTAAAAAGAGGGCTACAAGTATATAACTAGTAAACTAAACGTATACCTATAAGTTCACTTGTAGTATAGTTCCCTTCATAGTATTAAGTTCATAGTATAGTTGCAGTACAAAATACACAACACAATACAACTTAGATGTAAATTAGCTGTGTACTCAAAGTTTGCTATTCTTATACTTAAAGTACACTTAAAAGTATACTTTTATAAATTAAAAAATGGGCCAATTTAGTCCCAAGAAGTATTGAAGTAGTATACTTACAAGTATACTGCTAGTACATTGATATTAGTATACTTATTACATAAAGTATACTTAGGAAATATACTTGAACTTTACATAAACTTGAAGTATACTACTTTTCGTGTGTGTGTGTGTGTGTGTGTGTGTGTGTGTGTGTGTGTGTGTGTGTGTGTGTGTGTGTGTGTGTGTGTGTGTGTGTGTGTGTGTGTGTGTGTGTGTGTGTGTGTGTGTGTGTGTGTGTGCGCGCGCGCGTGCGTGCGTGCGTCACCTGAGCTGCCAATGACGGCCAGCATCTGCCCGCTGCGGACTCGCAGGCTGAGCTTGTTGATGGCTGTCTGCTTGTTCCCTTTTATCTCCCACGGCAACTTGAACTCTGATAACCTCTCGTACCAGGGGATCTGAGCCGCTGTGTCCACCTGGGAGCACACACACAAACACACACATTTACACAATGAGCACATACAACATGCACATAATGCAGTCCAGACATGTAACAGTTACAAGCTAAAGATAACTGCGTAGGAGAGCAGAGCGGCTGCCCGTCAGTTACCTCATAGTGCAGGTTGCTGACCTCCAGCTCATTGCACCCTCCGCTGTAGGTGAAGTAGAGGCTGCTGTCCTCTTCAGACGAGAACAACTCCTTGTCTTGATGCTGTTAAAGAGGAGTAGACAGGTCAGCGAGTGTCATAGAGGCAAGGACTCATTTGACATTTTTATCTGTATTCATATCAGATCTGAAGGACAAACTGCAATAAAATCTGTGAAAGTAAAGATCAGTAAGAGTTATAAAACTCTTACTGAGTTGCCAATAATAATTAATTTGTAATTGGTTTGAATAATAATTAATGAATTGCTTGCATGCACACTGTCTGTGAAAATCAGCTGAGAACATTGTCCAAAACTATGTGCATGCAAGAGATAAGGATGTGTGCATGTGTGCAAATAGTTGCCCGAGACCATTTGTGGGTCCAGAGTTCATTATATTAATAAACTAAAAGTAAAAACGTACATTTCAAAATGCAGCACATGCTCACAGCCCATCTACTGTATGTTACATTGTATATATTGTAGATGTCATGTAAAATAGCTGATATGGCTTCTAGTGACATGAACATCCAGTTTTCAGACCCTCCTGGTTGCTTTTCTTTAATCATTAATCTACCGAGTTTCTTTATGTAGTTCGGACACTCAAAGTGTTGCCATTATTCATGCAGCTGTTCTAACCAGTTAATGTGGTAACTGAAATAATACAGTAGAGGCTGTGGAAACCATAGATTCCGATGCTATTAAACCAGACTTCAGATGAAACGGAATCTTTTTAGATAAACTGTCCTGGTCTAGTAGAGCAAGGGTTTAAAAAAGGTCACACAATTATTGTAGAAACAAATTGATGATGCATTGTGGGAAAAGCTGGAAAACTGAAATATAAACAAACTTGAACATAGGGGCCGAAAGCTGCACATTCAATCTGAAAACTAAAGAACAGAAAAATATAAAAACATGGAAGTAAATCCTAATGCATCAATTGTCAAAGAGGAGAGAAGTAAAGCCAAATAAATGGAAATAGTAAAATACAAATTTTGAGCATTCATATTAAAATGTATTCATATTTTATAGATAAAATATAAATTACTTTAGCATTTGAAGTTGATGTCAAATAAAAGAATATACTTTTTACTGCAAATTGGGGTCCTTTGTTGAAGGAAATAATAAATTATTGCTTGTTTTACCACATTAAACAAACTTTCAGTAACAGACATGAATTGAGAAAATGCTCTTAATCAAACTGGATTATTTTGACCAACATACCCACATTATAATTATAATCTGATTCAGGCACACAAGGTTCAGTTCATAAAGTCAGAGGTTATGCAGCAGTCAGAGAGAGTAGCTCAGTAGATGGTGGGGGTAAAAGGAATCAACAGAAAGTTTAGACATGGTTTTGACTTAACCAAAGTATATCAGTATATTATCAGAGGAACTTAAAACCAATGCCTTGTGATCCTATGTAACAAACTGACCTGTGAGGAGCTGTTTGCATGATTGAGGCCAGTGTCTGTGTCCATGATGATGCAAGTTGCTGGTTGACATTTGTAGGGTCAAGAGGTCAAAGCCCCCCTTATTCTTCTTCTGTTCGGCTCCTCTCTTTTTCTCTCTACGGATATCCGCTGTTGTTTTCCTCCTGTTGTTCCCCTGTTGTCTTTTGACTCTCTTTGTTAGCTAGCTTGACTCCCGTCCAGCTGAAGATCTCCTCTTGTCTCAGCCTTCTTTCTCAAAGCATCCAAGTTCATGTCACGTCGGTTCCTCGTCTGCTTTTCTGGTCACAGGGCACAATTTGAGGACTGAAGTGAGAAAGCCAGCCTGTCAATCTCCACAGCTGGTGTGTGTGTTTTTTTTGTCTGTCTTTATACAGCTCCAGATCAAAGTTCTCTGAGATAACGCAGAGTTCACTCTGGGTTTATGGTTCCTGAGAGACACCACTGCTCTCCTGCTCTGTACAAGGAATAAGTGCAGAGAAACAAAGTCTGGGCCTGCAGGACGACTCGACTTTAGAGCTTCACATGCTGTTTACGAGTCTCGTGGATACGAACAAACTGATCTGAGACGGACTTGATTGTTGTTTGGAGTAGCAGACTGGCCGCCGGAGACATGAACAAAGTTTATTCAATGCGGGCGGTGGAGCCAGAGAACGGGACCAAAAGTAGAGAGTCCTTCAAGTTTGTGTCGGAGGTGAAGAGGGATGTATTGAGGGACGGTGGAGAGGAGCGATCAGAGCCCTGCTGTTGTCTCAGTGTCAGCAAGATCTCCTACACCGTCAGGTAAAAGCTGCAGACGCAGAGTGTACAAGAGGATGACTGAGAGACAATAACAGACTCTAAGAATCAATGAGAAGACATTATATAAATGATGTTGTATTATTATGCACATATAGTTTAGTTTATTTGTTTACACATATGCAAAATTACAAATTAATATATGTGATGGAGAATTACAAAAAACCCTCAGGGGCTTGATTAGGACACTCTCCGAGGTTTACCTTAATTCATTAGAACAGAGTCTCAGCCTTTATAGCCATGGACCCCTTACAAGATAAAGAATATACCGGGGACACCATCATGTATGTCCCTTGGAATAATAATACGTAGCCTATTTTTTTTTACACTTCTATAGTTTTAGTTATGTGAAAGAACAACACAAGAGAAATGTGCTAGAGAGATATTAGATATTAGGGCTGTCATTCAATTGAATTGAATTCAATTTATTTTTATATAGCGTCAACTCATAACAGAAGTTATCTCGAGACGCTTTTTATATAGAGCAGGTCTAGACCGTACTCTATAGATCATGATATCAGATTTTCACTACACGGTTATCATGGCCAGAAGAATTCACAATAACAATATTATCACGATATCTATAGCAAATTTGAAAAAAATAAGAATGCTATCAATCAGTCAAATACATCTTTAACTTGAACTGTTAATTGTGTGCGAGCGTAGGAAGGTGAAGAGAGAGTCTGTAACCATAACTGTACAAAAGCATGATTTAAGAAGTGCTGGATTATTTACATTATATATATTTACATGATCAAATGTGTATTATTAACATAATATCAATATTTCATTTTTAAATATCACAGTTATCGTCATATCGCGACACCCCTATTAGACACGTATTAAACATATTTGCAGATTATAAGAGTTATAGATTTCTTAGATTAGAACATGATTTTGTTAAAAAACTGATATCATGACGATTTAAATGAATGAATCTGAAAACTTTTCAGATTCATTCTGATTCATTCTGACTGGGGCCCCTGGGGGTCCCCAGTCCCCACTTTGAGAATCACTGCATTAGAAAAGGAGAAAAAATATTAAAAGGATGGAAAAAGAAAAGAGACAAAAGATAAGATTGTACACACAATCAGATCCACAATCCATATATACAAGTAAGCAAAGAAATACAATTAAATTAGAATTACTAATTATTAGTGGGCAGTTTACACCTATAAAACAAACCTTTAACAGCTTTCTTGAATTTTGCAGGTACAGGTAGAACAAATAGGAGGCCTGAGTTTATAATTGTGGGATTGATGATTATAGGAATACAGTTCATATGAGGGAAGGTTCCTGTTTAGGGAACTATATACAAAGAAAGCAATCTGTAGTTGACTGATTTGATAACCACTGATGATGCCTGACTGGACTGAAACAATGAATGAGTTTGATGTACACAGTTGATGATTCTTAATGCTCTTTTCTGACAGGCAGTTTTGGGGTGAATCATCTACAATTTTATGCGGTCTAACTCTCATTTCTAATGAAATAGCAGAAAAAGAAATGGAATGTGTAACACATGGGAACTTTCTGTCTATTATCTAGTGTAAAATAAAACACACTGCTGATTGTTGTTAACTACTTACATACTTTCAAATCAAATGATTATCATTTTCATAGTGGGGATTGATTCTGTTCCAGGAATGTTAAAAATATTGATGTTGAAAATGTCTGTGTGTGTGCGTGTGTGTTTGTTCCAGTGAGCGTGTGGGTCCATGGTGGGACATACCCTCTCACAGGAAGCGATGGACTCGTCAAATCCTCAATGATGTCTCCTTCCACGTAGACAGTGGGCAGATCATGGGCATACTGGGCAATTCAGGTTTGCACTTCCAGTCCAAAGAGCAGAGTGTTTAAACGTGTTTAAGTGTTTATCCTCTGAAAGGATATTTTTAGGAACATACAATAAGATAAGATCTGATATGAGTGATTTAGTTATTAGACACTCTTACATTTTGACAGGGCCTTTTATCCAGGCTAGAGTGTGAGAATGGTCACATGTTGTTCCCACATGTTCTCATCCTACCTCGTCATATACTGACGCTTTGGGTACATCCCAAGTCTCTTAATTGCATCCACGTTTCCCTCACTTGCGTCTTTTTCCATGCGTCTTAGTCCCTCCCACCAGGGATGCATGGAGAGACGCATGAAAACCATGCGAGGACAGAGGAAACGAGGAAATATGTTTTAAGAGACATGAGACGTCCTTTCCTCTGAAGCGTCACGTGAAGCGACGTCCGTTTCTGATGACAGCAGCAGCTGATCACAGCTGGATCAGCTGTCAGCCGTCTTTAACAGCTGTAGAGACTTTTGATAGAGTTTGTGTCTGAACTTAATACTAATAAAGACGCACAGTTATTATCAGTGGCGGAGCAGCAGTGTTTTCTTTCTGTAGCCTGTTACCTGTTTAACAAACACCTGCACATGAATAACAGCTGCAGTCTGTATTTATACTGTGGACTGAGTCCTGCTTAGAGGCTCAGGAACCATTTCTACTGGCACAATTCCTTTATATTATTTATTCATTATTAGCGTCTGTATTTATTGATATTCTGATTGTAATTTTTTAGATTTAATAACCCAGAATATGATTATTATGTCTTTTGAACACTAGAAATTATGTATTATGCTAAATGTTTGAGGGAAAATTGAAATTATGTAACTTATATCAAACCCGACACTCAGGAACTATCAGCCTCACATGACCATAAATTATGTAAAACGTGTTTGTTGCTGACAGACAGACTCTCCTAGTCTCTCGGACTTTAACTATATCCTTAATAAAAGTTTATGGGAGAAATAAAATTCATGAAAGGAAAACTAATTTCTAATAAATGAAGAAAGTTATTTGTGTTCCGTTTGCTGTCAGGGCTTATAAAACTCTTTCAGTGACAAGCTGCTTCAGCCGCGGTGTGTGAAGGAGAGATACTGCAGGTCCTTCTGCTGCTGTTCAGAGCTACAGTTAACACAGATTTTAACTAGACGGTGAATCAGAAGACAACTAAAACATAAAACGTTTAATCTGTGATCTGTCTTCACTCCGGTATAAAACTCCAGCGACGTTGAGAGGTAAAGTTATCAGATCAGTCCAGTCGGTAGCAGCGTCCAATCAGTAACTGATATCCAATAAGAGGGCGTGTCGGTCGGTAAAAGACTTCCGTGAAGGCTGCTCTCATGTATCCTCGCTCATCGCTCCTCAGAGAGCCCTCCTCGCTCCTCCGTGCAGAAATAAGAGCGTTGGGACGGTCTTCAAGATGGCGCACCAGAACAACTTCCGGTTCAAGCGAGGAGCGAGGAGCGAGGAGCGAGGAAACGACAAATAAGAGACTTGGGATGTACCCTTTGTCAGACCCCTCGGCGTTACTTTGAGCTCACAGTAAACACGTGCTTAATGTTGTGAATTAAACAAAAACACTTGTTTAGGATTAGGCAACAAAACCACTTAGTTAGGTTTAGGAAAAAACAACATGGTTGGGCTTAAAACTACTACATTTTTACAGTGAAAATGTGACTTGACGTGAACACGGCACACAAACAAACAGCCGATTGTAAAGTGAAAGTGTAACGTAACACACAGGACAAGAACATGAAAGCCTTGTGCTTGTTGGACCCCCCACCCGCCCGCCCGTTGTGTCTCTTTCGCTCTTTAATCTACGTCACCACAGTCACTCCCGCCGCACTTTCCCTGTGTGTTTGCTGTGGTCGCGGATGGGTTTACATTATAGTTAATGGAACGCCCGGTGCATCTCAAACCACCACTAAAGGGTGCCTTGTGCGGTGGTAGCAAACGTCGACGGCTGTGACAAAGCGTCGGTATTTGATGCCCTGGGAATGAGAACGGACTGGATGATCATGATCCTAGTTCAGGGGCCAGTATGAACACTGGGGAAAACTATTATCAATAACGAGGCAACACCATTCATTCAAAAACAAAACAGGCAGGACCATAAAATAAAGTCCCCCTGCAGCAAACAGGGATTAATGTTTCTGTTGGCCAATCAGAAGTTTTCTTAAATATGCGACCAGATATTTTTTTTACTGTATGTACATATGTATCTGTGTGTGTGTGTGTGTGTGTGTGTGCGTGCGTGTACTTTGCCTTGTAAAGGCTCAGGAAAGACCACATTGTTGGATGCCATCTCAGGGAGGATTGGGAACTGTGGCACACTGTTGGGTGAAGTCTTCGTTAACGGCATGAAACTGAAGAGAGAAGAGTATCAGGACTGCTTCTCCTACGTGCTGCAGGTAACACACAGAAACATACAGTTTAAATCAGTAATTGGTGACCTCAAGAATTAAATACAATTTCTAAATGTTTTAAACTGGGTCTTCAGCACACCCAGACAAGAGAAAAATGCACCAAAATGCACATTTCACTTTGCTCTAGTTCCCATCACACACTAACATCGGGTTACACTTTGCCCCTACAGTATCACATGTTAATGTGGCTGCATGCAGACAGTTTGAATTAAGTTGCCTGTGGTTAACCACCATAAATACCAAACCACAAACTCAATGAACATGCACCATTTTGCAAAAACTCCTGGAGAGGTTGCCCTGGCCTCTGGATGAAATTAACTAAAGGCCCTTGCTGGCCTCCTCATACACTTAATCTCCCAATGAGAGGTGCTCAAGTGTATCCAAAACCTGAATTAAAAATACTGGCTTAAAACTGGCCTTGCTTCCTTTCAAATCATCTCCCTCTTCTAGCTGATAGCACCCCCCCCCCCTCCCTCTGCTCTCTAAGCCTCGTCATTAACTTCCCCTGCTAAGCTGTAGATGAGGAGGTGATATGAGCTCCTGATATTAAAGTCATTCAGATGAGAGACTAATAAGGAGAAGTGGGATTGGGAGGTGCCACGTGTTAATTGAGGCAGGCGGCACGGCAGGTTCAAGCAATAAATGTGTTTGTGTGTGTGTGTGTGTGTGTGTGTGTGTGTGTGTGTATCTGGGGCAGAGGTATGTTCCAGTTGGCATATATGATCATTCAGATATACAGTATATTGTTGTATGTGTCCTATATGGATGAACAGAGTGGGCAGGGATGTGCAGCAAAGATACTGTAGATAAGTACTCTGAAATCTGCACTTTTCTGCTGCTGAGAGTGTGCAGCGTGGACGTTCATGCCAGAGACAACATTAAGTTTAAAGTAGGGCTGTCAAATTTAACACGATAATAACACGTTAACGCAAATTCGATTTAACGCCACTAATTTCTTTTCTTACTTGCAATTTTTAGGTTGTAGCAGGCCCAGTTGTAAAGCTAGAGAGAATGGTATCATATGAAACTAGAAAAAACCTAAGGAATACATTGGTACCAACCATGTCATCCTAGCTTGTCATGGAGGAGGCTAAATAACGCTCCAAACTTACACAAAATTTTGGCGAGGAGAAAAACTGTCATGGTCATTTTCAAAGGGGTCCCTTGACCTCTGACCTCGAGATGTGAATGAAAATGGGTTCTATGGGTACCCACGAGTCTCCCCTTTACAGATATGCCCACTTTATGAGAATCACATGCAGTTTGGGGCAAGTCATAGTCAAGTCAGCGCACTGACACACTGACAGCTGTTGTTGCCTGTTGGGCTGCAGTTTGCCATGTTATGATTTGAGCATATTTTTTATGCTAAATGCAGTACCTGTGAGGGTTTCTGGACAATATTTGACATTGTTTTGTGTTGTTAATTGATTTCCAATAATAAATATATACATACATTCGCATAAAGCAAGCATATTTGCTCACTCCCATGTTAATAAGAGTATTAAATACTTGGCAAATCTGCCTTAAATTGATTTGCGTTAAAACTACTTTATGGACAGTCATGCGATTAAATATTTTAATCGATTGACAACCCTAGTTTCAAGATATATTGTAGTTTGAATACTGACGAACACACAAGAGGAAGATGGAGGTGATCATACCAATATATGCTTCTTGGTGGAGATAATTACTAGCAGCAGTGTATATTGCATTGTCCTAACCTTTCCTCAGTAAAAAAAACACCATCTTGTTACTCATCCCTCTTGTAAGTAAAAACTTAGGAGGCAATTTTACAATATATCCTCAATAAATATGAAAGATCCATGAGATATTTGTCTCAATGCATTTCTTCCTCATTTATTTCTATTTCCTGTCTTGTTTTACTCTCTCTTTGTCTCTTTCTTTTCCAGAGTGATAACTTGTTGAGTTATCTGACAGTGCAGGAGACTCTGACCTACACAGCTCAGCTGTCCCTGCGGAAGCACTCGGCCAAAGCCATCAAGAAGAAGGTGACTTTTGAGAGCCTCTTCTGCTTCATCCACTCTATCAGTTTTCTGTGGCTGAAATTTGGCATTTCTCCCAGCTAGAGAAAATACAAAAAGGAGACAAATGGGGGATGATGCTTGAAACATAATTTCTATTATTTAGGACGTCAGCATATTATAAGGTTTTCAGCAGCATAACTGCATATAAGCAAAATTTAGAAGTTAAGTTTTTTTTTAATTATTATTCAGTGTGTAGGATTTGACAACATCTAGTGGTGTGGTTGCAGATTGCAACCAACTGAGTACTTTTCCACTCACTCCTCCCTTTCCAGACTGCGGAAATTTAAAAAAAAAAAGAAAAAAAATCATGTTCCTCTGTGTTCTCCGGTGCTCCTAACAGCATCTGAAAGATTTCACTTACCGGAGTGAAAAAACAACCAGTCAGAACTGATCTGAGGTCCGCTGTCTAGCTGCCGTCTATGAGAGTCGGCTATCAATCACTCGCGAACTCCGACCAAACGGTCAAACTAGGTCGCGCTGATCAAATATGAATCAATATTCTGTTACTGTAATGCCTATTTCTCGCCTCAAATGTTTTCAGAATCATCTTGTAGTGTACTGTTTAGCTGTAAAATGAGAAAGTTTGTGACGCCGCCGCCATTGTAAAATCTGGTAAAGGAACGCCAGGTTCCGCTCACATGACCGGAGCACAGCCAGGAACGCTCTCTCTCTCTGAAATGACCTGTGATTGGTCAAAGTCTGCCGTCACGGGCTAGATTTTCTAAAGCCTGAAAGTAGAGCCATGATGAGGTGCAAAGTCTAGTTATCTCTCAGAACACTTGAATGACAAGATGCTGAAAGGTTATTATGGGATTTTTGCCCAATGATGCCAAAAATATACTGCCTACTGCCACTTTAAGCACTGCATCAAAAGGTCAGATGAGTTGGTTATTCCTTGTAACCCCTGTGTATAATGCACACATACAGTATATGTATACTAGTATCTGTACTGTACCAGTGTGGTATGTTTACCATATTGGTCCAATACAAAAAAAACAAACTTAAAATGTCCCCTCTTACAAACACAGCTAGCATGTTTGTCAAAAAGGTCAAAAGTGTGCATCTGTCAAGGCAACAGCCACTTTTTGCCTATGTTCATGATTTTTAGACTTAAAAATGAAAATGTATAACATCCTCCTATTCCCTTTATTTCAATATTTCCTTATTTTGATTGGAAACAAAAGTAAATCTCCTGGCCCTGTCCTTCACTCAGATATATTTCAGAGAGCGGTAATAAGCATCAAATATTAGAACTAGTAGGTACATTATCTACAGTCGGCCCTTGTCAGCTGATTTGTTGAAAGTAGTAACTCTCTTGTCACCTGACCCTTGACCTCTGGCTCCTGTGCAGGTGTCAGCAGTGATGGCCGAGCTGAGTCTGAGTCATGTGGCCCACAGTGTTATTGGAGGTCGTGTTTTCCCAGGGATCTCCGGGGGCGAGAGGAGGAGGGTCTCCATCGCCAGCCAGCTACTTCAGGACCCAAGTGAGTAGCTCAGAAAATATGAGTTTTATCTGTGTATCACAAAAAGGGTGCTATTGCTGCAAATTTAAGGTGAATCGAGTTAAAAGTCATTATCCCTTTTTGAAATTCTTAAAGCTTTACAGAAACTCAGATGAAGAGATGTGGAGTAGATAAACTGAAGCATTAGAGGTGAAGCTTTGAGAAACATGGGACGAGGATTATACAAAAGAGGCTGACACAATATCAGAAAGATGTCCCTTATGTTCAGCACATTCTGTTTATGTAGTTTAGTAAATGATTGCATATAACTAGGGCTGTCAATAGATTCAAATATTTAATCGCGATTGATCGCATGATTATCCATAGTTAATCGTGATTAATCACAAATGAATCGCACATTTTTTATCTGTTCAAAATGTACCTTAAAGAGAGATTTGTCTGATGTATTTAATACTCTTATCAACATGGGAGTGGGCAAATATGCTGCTTACTGCAAATATATGTATATTTATTATTGGAAATCAATTAACAACACAAAACAATGACAAATATTGTCCAGAAACCCTCACAGGTACTGCATTTAGCATAAAAAATATGTTCAAATCATACAATGGCAAACTGCAGCCCAACAGGCAACAACAGCTGTCAGTGTGTCAGTGTGCTGACTTGACTATGACTTGCCCAAAACTGCATGTGATTGTCATAAAGTGGGCATGTCTGTAAAGGGGAGACTCGTGGGTACCCATCGAACCCATTTTCATTCACATATCTCGAGGTCAGAGGTCAAGGGACCCCTTTGAAAATTGACATGCCAGTTTTTCCTCGCCACAATTTAAAGTTTGGAGTGTTATATAATCTCCTTCGCGACAAGCCAGTATGACATAGTTGGTACCAATGGATTCCTTAGGTTTAGTTTCATACGATACCAGTATCTTCACTCTATCTTAAAAACCTCTGAAAGATCGAATAGCAGCCGGGCTAAATCATACTTGCGTAATGCATTAAAGAAATTAGTGGTGTTAAAACAAATTTGCGTTAACATGTTATTATCGCGTTAACTTTGACAGCCCTACATATAACACATGATATTTCATGCATATACTGTTGGAAGCAACAGGACTGGAGGCAGGACTGTGCTACCCTGAGAACAGAAGAAAGTTCACTACAAGACCCGTCTCTCCCCAAAGACTTTTAGAAGTCCATGCTGAAAAATAAAGGGATCTAAGTAAGAGAGGACTAAGGAAAGGACAGAGGGAGAGATGGAGAAGAGTAATGAAAGGCTGGGTTATCACACCACTGAGGGAATGAGCAGAGACCTACCTCTGTGTGAGTGTGTGTGTGCTCATCCCAGGTGTAGTTTATCAGGTCTGCAGTCCTCCAGGGAGGATGAAGGGTCTCAGTCCTCATTCAGGATTAGACTGGCCATGGACTCACACACACACAGAGTAATGAGGAGTTCCCATTCGCTGCCTCTCCAATCAACCAGGAAATGAATTAATCTCACAATTAAAGCATCTGCTAATTCCACTCTGCTTTCATAATGCAAAGAGGCAATCTTTTAATTGTCCTAATTAGAGTAATTAACTAAAAAAAAAAAAGGACTCACTTATCTTCACAAGTGAAGTTGGCCCCGCTGAGAGTCCTGCATGTGCCACTTAATAAAAAGTACATTTAAAAGTTTCCAACTTAAAACAAGAAAAAAGTTATTGTCCTGCCTTTCCCTTGTTCTCGATGCTTCAATGTGTGACATACCTTCACGAGGGTGATGATGTCGTCATTGGGATGATGTCATTGCAGGGTTGATCCTATTGGATGAGCCGACCACTGGCCTGGACAGCATGACGGCCAATCAGATCGTGGTGCTGCTGGCAGAGCTGGCCAGGAGGAACCGTATCGTCATAGTTACCATCCACCAACCGCGCTCGGAGCTCTTCAGGGTGGGTTTCAAGATAAACTGAAGAAAAATGAGAATGAGTGACTAAAACTTCCTTTAAAGGATAGATTCACATTTTTTTCAAGTCTATTTTAAAACAAAACCCACATGTCCACACGTACATTGAAAGTGTTTTCGGTTGCTGTAATTGTTCCTC
>CAKAOJ020000057.1:1292500-1645000 GCA_916701645.2 Sebastolobus alascanus | reverse complement strand
CGCATAACTGCAGACGCTGCACCGAACCACCTGTCCATCTTCCGCTTCATTTTACCCTCACTTGTGAACAAGACCCCGAGATACTTAAACTCCCTCGCTTGGGGCAGTGACTCAGTCCCAACCCTGAGGGCGCAATCCACTGTTTTCCGGCAGAGCACCATGGCCTCAGTCTTGGAGGTACTGACTCTCATCCTGACCGCTTCACACTTGGCTGCAAACCGCCTCAGTGTGTGCTGAAGGTCACGGTCTGATGAAGCCAACAGAACCACATCATCTGCAAAGAACAGCATTTCTGTTGATCGTTTCTGTATCTTGTTGCAGCCAAAAAGCTTTGCTTGCATATATCTTCCTGTCATCATCCTCATAAGCATTCATGTTTGCTCTCTTTGTCTGATTGCCTTATCTCTTATTGGTTCTTTTCCGTCTTCTCATCGGTACAATTCTCCCTCCAGCCCTTTGTGTGTGTTCACATGTATTTCCGTGTGTGTTCTGTGTGCAGGCGGACGGCAAGGAACCTGTCCAGGGACAGGATGGGTGTTCTGATGCGTTTGTCGCAGAACCTGATCTACGGTCTCTTTGTGGCCTTCTTCGTGATGCATTTAGACAACGACGTCAACAAGGGTGCCGTGCAGGACCGCATTGGCATCATCTATCAGAGCATCGGTGCTTCGCCCTACACCGGCATGCTGAATGCTGTAGCTCTCTGTGAGTTCCACCAACACCATACATCTGCACAAAGAGGGGGAAAATACATGTTAGCTTGTCGAGAAGGACGCTAAATAACACTCCAAATTTAGGCAACAGTTTTGCGAGGAAAAACTTGCATAGGCATATTCAAAGAGGTATCTTGACCTCTGACCTCAAGATATGTGAATGAAAATGGGTTCTATGGGTACACACAAGTCTCCCCATTACAGACATGCTCACTTTATGATAAAAAAATGCAATTTTGGGCAAAAAACATGCAGTTTTTTGCATGCATTATATATATATTCGCCTATTCTAAAAATATTATATATTATAAATAATTCTCCATACTGGGGTCCCTTAAAGATAGG
Organism: Sebastolobus alascanus; assembly: GCA_916701645.2. Taxonomy (NCBI): domain Eukaryota; kingdom Metazoa; phylum Chordata; class Actinopteri; order Perciformes; family Sebastidae; genus Sebastolobus; species Sebastolobus alascanus. The sequence continues at coordinate 1,643,942 of CAKAOJ020000057.1, read as the reverse complement.
GTCGACAATGTTGGAAAGCTAGCATAATTTGAAAGTAGCATAGCCTCAGGAGCTCCGTCTAAACCCACCCCCTCCCCTCAGGGCTCCTTCCAAGGCAACGCCCCCCACACACATGCACGAGCACCGCCGCATCGTAACTACCTCACAGACACAGAGCGGAGAGAGGACCTCAACTCAACAACGCTACCTCATGACAAGTAATCACGGCAGTGCTACGTTTGGCTGAGTTTTCTCTTCCATTCTCCAGGAAACGTGCGGCGGCGACACGCTTTGAGTTCAGGATGGTGCACGCCAAGGGTAGAGTTCGAGCAGGGAGGCAGGGAGGCATCTGATTGGTTCTTTCCAAGCGCACCGCAAGGCAGTGATTGGTAGACGTTTTAAAAGGATTACAGCAGCTACAGATGACGGCTCTTTTCCGGTCCTTTTTCAGAGCTCATAAGTAATGGATCGCTGTCGGGGTGTAAAGACCATTTTAACCAATATAACAAATAGTGTATACTGGATAACATCGTCAACCATGCCTTTAACAGTCTTGGAATTGCATAAATTGGTTATGATTGTAAAGCTGAGACTCTTGTGGATCCAATGAGCCCAAATGTATTAATGTGTGATGATGTTAGTCCCCATAGTAGCCATTTCATTGTAGTGAGACCATTTTTTTTTTTAAATTTGACATCACTGTATAAAATGACCTGTGGTGACCTCTAGGATAATCACAGCCTCATGGAACTTTACAGCCACAATCTGGAGACCTAGGACATTCATAGGATGGATAGCTTTCCTAGGTAGATTGACAAGAAGGGGGTTAACGAGCAGTTTACACAACAGAAGTACTCGCCATCCAGTCACCAAAATATGCAATTCTTGCCAAAATCTCATAATGTCAAACGTTTTTGAAACCAAATCACAGCATGGCTTTTTCTATGGTGTTCCTCAAGGTCTTGGTGTCTTAATGTGATAATTTGGAGGGATTATTGATCATTTTTATTTACTCAATTACTAATTACTTCTATCATAATGTTATAAACCTTTAAACTGTATACTTTTACAATTTATTTTAATTAATTAATTCATGTTTATTTCTGATTTAGGACTAGAACAGTTTGACACACAGTGCTGAGCTGCATCACAAATTAATCTTCAGGTTCCCAGCCTTCAGATGATGTACACCACCTCTATGTGACATCTACTGCTGACCTGCTATCTCCCCCTAAAGACCCCCTGTACCCCCATAAAAAAGACAAAAACAGGTCTATTGTGGGTCTCAGAGGGTTAAAAGTGACACATTTATTGTTGGTTGTAGTTTTTGACAGGGGGGTCCTTATTCAAAAACTTAACTAAAACATTACTATGAAGCAGCTCTGTGCTGTACTGGTATGACACTACTGAATCTTGGTTCTCAGTTTGCTTGGAAAAATAATAAGGAATATCCAAGGCAAAAGACGAAACATGAATCAAGTTGTAACTGTGTTTCAGCAGTTACATAATGTCTGGGTGACATTATATTCCATCTAACTGCAAGTGTCTGATAACATCACCCAATAAATATCTACATGAGGTGGATACGATGTGTGTGGTCTTTCACCTGAGTAAAAGTTAAACAGCGTGGTTGAAACATCTTTATTTCAGCTGTGTAAGCTTGTTTATCTCTTGTTCAGTAGGTGAAAGGGGTCTCTGCTGCCTGCAGTATTTTTGTTCCCTTCAGCAGAGACGTGTTATGTGTATCTTGGATTTTGCTCGGTGAAAGTGCCCAAAGAGGCTTCATGTACTTTCAGTGTGTCTCGTAGGTCAGACTAAAAGATGAGATGTAAGTTATACACCATAGTACTAGTATTATGGGTTAGAACTGCAGTTGATCATCATCACAAATGTGAATGAATAGCTTTATTTCAGGAGTATTTGCAGAAATGTTAGCCCACATATTAACCTTTTGTTATTTGCTGTTACCTGCTGTGGCTTTACGTAGTTGTAAAGTCCTCCCCCTGTAGTTTACCTACAGGGGGAGAATGACCTTTAGTCCATTTAGAGCTCAATGAACCCAAGTGCCTTTTTACCTACATACCTACAGTACCTTTACTATCTAAATCATCTGTCTCTACATGTATTTATGTCTCTCTGTGTTAAACAAGTTCATGGTTAGTATTTATAGCAGCTGCTGTGACTTAAGGTAACCTCAAATACAAATAAACTTTAACAGATTTACTGTATAGACACAGAGAGAAACAACAACTACAGGTCCTATGTTAGGACCTGTATGATGATAGTTTTGTGAACCTTGTTTCTGATCGTGGATATGTATTTTGTGTTGTTTGTAACTTATTGTAACGTAGTTTTGCAGCTAAGACACACTGTAAAAGACTTTTTTTTTTAATCTCAGTGAGAATTTCCTAGTTAAATTAAGGTTAAAGGTGGTTAAATAAATCTGGAAAGGTTTAGGCAATAGGTAATTAGGCTTTAGTAGAATCTTACATCAATTTCATACATAAGGTGTATGTTAAAAGATGATACAGACAATAACTTGTGAACGATATTGCCTATATGGGATGATTATCTCTTCACTGTCTTCTTCAGTTATCAGCAGAATCTGAAATCTTAGCTTTAGGGCTCTGGCTGTCACAGATACTGAGGATAAGAGATGTGTAAAAACACTGTGCTGAGCAGAAGTCATTCTAGAGTTAAAAGGTGATTAAAAGCACTCCACGAGCGCCCAAACAGCCAGAGGTAGTGATTGGGGATGTCATACTGACCTTGAATCTCATAGATAAAGACTGATAGAAACAGGTTTAATGAGCTGTCTCAATAAAACCAAGAACACCTGCAAATCTGGAACATTGACTGATGGCAAACAACCAGCTTTGTTTTTTACTCAGTCAAGATATCAGGAAAAATCAGAAACCTGGCTTGTTGGAACGGGCTTGCCTTTGGTCTTCATGAGAGGGGTTTTAGTGAGGTGATCGAGCAACTTGCATTATTTGTATTAATGATGCATCTCTAAATTTTAGTGTTTGAAGTACTTTTCTCTGGTTTATAACCCTAATTTACTCTGATACTGTATATAGAGTGATTTTCCCTAACATATTTATCGATTGAAGTCCTTTAAGAGTTTTTATACGGAAGCCCTGAGAGGCAAGTGAGAAAAAGAATTCTGGTAAAAAAATTCTATGTCTGATCTAAATTGTTTTCTCTCCTGTCTTTGTGACTTAAAGTGGCAGTAGGCAACAATTTTTAAGCATAATTTGGCAAAAATTCCATGATAACCTTTCAGCATATTGTAATTCAAGTGGTCTGAGAGAAAACTAGACTTCTGCTCCTCATCATGGCTCTGTTTTCAGGCTTTAGAAAAATCTAGCCCGTGACGGCAGATTTTGACCAATCACAGGTCATTTCAGAGAGAGAGAGCGTTCCTATTGGCTGTGCTCCGGTCACGTGACCAGAACTTGGCTTCCTTCAACAGATTTCACAATGGCGGCCGCGTCACAAACTTTCTCATTTTACAGCTAAACAGTAACTACAAGATGATTCTGAGAACGTTTGAGGCGAGAAATAGGCATTACAGTAACAGAATATTGATTCATATTTGATCAGCGCTGCCTAGTTTGACCGTTTGGTCGGAGTTCGCGAGTGATTGACAGCCGGCTCTCATAGACTGCAGCTGGACAGCGGACCTTGTTTTCCTCCGGTAAGTGAAATCCTTCAGATGCCGTTAGGAGCACCGGAGGACACAGTAGGACACAGAGGAACATGATTTTTTTCAGGTTACCTGTTTCATGTACTACTGTCACAATATAGCAGCCGTTTTCTAAAAATAACTTTTTAAATCATATTTGCGCCAATCTCGCATACTGCAGCTTTAAGAACTGGTTTCTAAGTTCCTTCATTTTTTTTTTTTTACATCTGTGAAACAGGTGAAAAAAAAAAGTTTTGCCAGGTGAAAAAAAAAAGTTTTGCCATGATCATTTATCTATTTATTATAATTTGTTTCTTCTGTGAAAACAGGTGATTTTTTTTTGTTGTTGTCAGGATCAAGTGTTTGTTATTGTAATACTCATTTCGGCCACAAGAGGCTGAAGTGCACCACTACCTCATGATCTAAATAGGACTAAAAGCATTCATGTATTCTTCCATATAAGTTTTAATTTACATAATTTGTGAACACACAATATGTACCTTGTGTTTAGAGTGCATGGAGGAATTAAAAGTTACCTGGAAGAAAACATGAATGCATTTGGACATATTTAAATCATGGAGTAGTGGTGCATTTCAGCCTCTTGTGGCCAAAATGTGTATTACAACAACACAAAAAAATCACCTGGCAAAACTTTTTTTTCTCACCTGTTTTCACAGAGGAAAAAAGTAACTTAGAAAATTATCATAGCAAAAAAGAAAATTCTACTGTCACAGATGCAAACATAAATTAAGGAACTTAATTATCTTGGTAAAATCTTTTTTTCACCTGTTCTTAAGTCATAAACAAAGGAGAGAAAACAATGTAGATCCTACTTAGAAAACTTTTTTTTTTCACTTGCCTCTCAGGGCTTCTGTAGCTTCAGTGGCTTTCATTATTAAATGTTTCTCCTCTTTTCTCACTCATCATATTATCTGCTCTCTCTCTCTCTCTCTCTGCTGTTCTCAACAGTCCCGGCGCTGCGAGCCATCAGTGATCAGGAGAGTCAGGATGGTCTGTACAGTAAATGGCAAATGTTCTTGGCCTACATCTTCCACTTCCTGCCCTTGAGCATCCTGAGTGTTTTCATCTTCACCTCCTTCCTTTACTGGTGAGTAGTAAGTGTGTATGTGTTTGCCATGGGGCATCAAGCTGCACATTTAACCTCCCTCAAGGATTTAATGGATTTCATATTCTATATGTGCACCCTCAACTTAAACTCAACCTCTCTCAGCACTAACTCTTCTTTTTATCTCTTCTATTTTTTGCCCCTGTTCCTCTCAGGACGGTGGGGATGCACCCTGACAGCTTGCGCTTCCTGTGTTATTCTGCTGTAGTCCTGGTGCCACATATTATAGGTAAGCTACACACATGGACAAGCTCCCAAGCACATATTTACAATCATCTTCTTTTGCTTCAAAGCAAATGATTATAGGGACGTGCTTGTCTGCTTATCTCCATGATTCTTGTCTTGTAACTTCTGTCTTAATTACCAGTTTGCTGCCAACACTTTGACAGGGATAGACTCTAAATATTCAGCATTTTAGAAACACCAGTGTGGTGTAGATACCTTTAAATAAGGGCTGTCAAAGTTAATGCGATAATAACGTGTTAACGCAAATTTGTTTTAACGCCACTAATTTCTTGCGCAACTTGCGATTTTTAGGTTGTAGCGGGCTCAGTTTTAAAGCTAGAGTGAAGATACTGATAAACTAGAAAACCGAAGGAATCCATGGGTACCAACCATGTCATACTAGCTTTTCGCGAAGGAGGTTAAATAACGCTCCAAACATAAGCTAAATTTTGGCGAGGAAAAACTGGCATGGCCATTTTCAAAGGGGTCCCTTGACCTCTGACCTCAAGATATGTGAATGAAAATGGGTTCTATGGGTACCCACGAGTCTCCCCTTTACAGACATGCCCACTTTATGATAATCACATGCAGTTTTTTTTAATCATATTTGCTCCATTTCTACCCACTGCAGCTTTAAGGTACAGTACATCAACAGATAAAAAAGTGTGATTAGTTTACGATTAATATTCTAATCGATTGACAGCCCTATGTTTCCACTGGTTATGGTTTTTAGTTGCATGTATTAGTATATATTATTTCTTTTCCTCAGGTGAGTTGCTGACTGTAGTGCTATTAGGAGTTGTCCAAAACCCTAACATGGTCAACACTGGAGTGGCTCTGCTCAATATTGCAGGGATCTTGGTGGGATCCGGCTTCCTAAGGTGAGCCACCAAATATTTATTTTATTGTAATTAGTAAGTATAAGTAACTTTATGCCAACTTTATGCTAATAAGGCAACTTTTTGGGGTCTTCAATGTAAATGAAGATATTAGACATATGCTATCGGTATCACACCTTCCTCTTCCTCTCAACAGGAGCACCCAGCAGATGCCGGTGGTCTTCCAGTGGCTCAGCTACCTGACCTTCCAGAAGTACAGCTGTGAGCTGCTCATAGTCACTGAGTTCCACGGACTCAACTTCACATGCAGTAAGTTGTTTTTTATCATGGAACCATCTTCTGTGTCCACCTACTCTGAGAATGAAAAGGGACCCAAAAATACAATCATTTAACTCTTTACACATTGTATTTACAGCTCACAAACAATGTGTCCCAGTATGAGCAGTAAATGAGTAAACACTGTTTTTTTCAGTGTTTGATGTTGTAAAAGTTAAAGTACTTTGCCTTGAAATCACTAACTGGAGAGGATACTGGGAATATGTTTTGCCCCTGTAGGAAAATCTTGTCCTGAATTACATTTACAATTAAGGAAATGTTAATTCAAAGCTATTGTCTTTCATCTTTTCTTCTATCAATGCCTTAACGAGTACTTTATGTTCAGTGTTCAAGGACACATGTCAGGACAGATTGAAGGCAGGACCTGTTTAAGGCATAGGACATACTAGGCGGTCGCCTAGGGCGCCACCTTCTGGGGGCGCTGGTCGTGCTCTAAAAAAACAAAAATGCCGGTTGGCGCACTTCCTCATTTTCTGCATTGAGGTAACAAATGAAGAAAGAAAGAAAGAAATACACTTTTCTCCCCTGTAACACTCTTTCTTACACTTTCTCATCTGCCCGGCCGCACTTATTTGTTAATAAAATTAAATACATAGTAAATACAGTTATTTGTGAAAATTAAAATCGTATTTTTGTCTTAAAACCATTGTGATGTCTGATGTGTGTTGCCGTTTACGGGGCTAGGGTTAGGGTTCTGGGGTTTTGAACCCTAACCCCATTTGGGGGGCTCCAAATCCGACTTTCAGCTAGGGCACCAAAAGGAGCTAGAGTCGACCATGATCGAAGGACACTCATTGGCTGTTTTGGGAACACTAATAAACTGTCTTTAAAACCAGACAAACTTTCTTTCTCTCTGGTGTGTTGTTGCAGATCATTCCAAACCTTTGCCGGGAGCCTGTATGATCACTCAAGGCAGTCAGGTCATTGATGAGGGCTATCCTGGTGCTCTGTCCCGATACACACTAGACTTTGTTCTCCTCTACTCCTTCCTCCCTGCTCTCCTGCTGCTGGGCATGATCACCTTCAAGATCAGAGACAAGCTTGTACGTCACTAAAGCCACAGGCACACATGGGAGAATCTTCTGTTCAAAACAGGACGATAAACTGAGTTTGGTTGTGAAGATCTAAATCTGACTGAGGTTAGATGAGGTGGCTCCTGCTAATACGTATCATCTGTGTTTGCACCCGTTCCACCAATATTCAAGGAATATTTCTGTGTAAGCACTTTTAAAGAAAAAATGATTATATAATTCAGAGCAATGATGCAAGTACAAAGAGCTTCTGTTCCCAGTGCGGAGTGCAAAGTGTACAGTACAGCAGAGTTAATCTGTGTTAACTGGGATGCAGCCATGGACATTAAACCACCTGGTATGACAGATACCAGGTGGTATCTAGTGGTCCTAGTACAAAAAAGCACCATACATCAACCTGCTGCTTTAACACTGATTGGGTTCAAACAACGACTGAAACGGACCATATAGATTCAACATAAGGTCCTGTATAATTTATATAGGCACTATCGGAACAAATATCTGCACTGATATCAAATGAATTGTATTTATATAAAAGTATTAGGGCTGTCAAAGCTGTCAAACACAAATTCATTTTAACGCCACTAATTCTATCGATCTTTCGGAGGTTGTAGCGAGCTTTTAAAGCTAGAGTGAAGATACTAGCATCATATGAAACTAGAAAACCTAAGGAATCCATTGGTACCAATCATGTTATTCTAGCTTGTCGCGAAGTAGGTTAAATAACGCTCAGAACTTACACTAAATTTTGGTGAGGAAAAACTGGCATGGCCTTTTTCAAAGGGGTCCCTTGACCTCTGACCTCAAGATATGTGAATGAAAATGGGTTCTATGGGTACCCAAGAGTCTCCCCTTTATAGACATGCCCACTTTATGATAATCACATGCAGTTTGGGGCAAGTCATAGTCAAGTCAGCACACTGACACACTGACAGCTGTTGTTGCCTGTTGGCCTTCAGTTTGCCATGTTATGATTTCAGCATATTTTTAATGCTAAATGCAGTACCTGTGAGGGTTTCTGGACAATATTTGTCAATGTTTTGTGTTGTTAATTGATTTCCAATAATAACTATATACATACATTTGCATAAAGCAGCATATTTGCCCACTCCCATGTTGATAACAGTATTGAATACTTGACAAATCTCCCTTTAAGGTACATTTTGAACATCTGCGATCAATTTGCAATTAATTGTGATTAACTATGGACCATCATGCGATTAATCGCAATTAAATATTTTAATCGATTGACAGCCCCAGTTTTTATATAAAAGTATAAACAAAGTGGTACATGTAAACTACAGTTTTAAACTATAAATCACCCGTTTGATTCAAAATTGAATGATGGACTGCTGTGTATCATCAAGTACCAGTAGAATATCCACGTTCTAAGCACTAAAATGACACATATGTATTGCATACATTATTTTTTTGTTTAAATATTGTGATTGTAATGTTTCAAGAATAGGAAGTGTAATGTATTATTGTAATAATGTAAAATTGTTTATTTTTTAAAACACATTTGTATCATAAGTATACAAGTAGTTTTGTTATGTTTAAAATAGACACAAAAGGAAATAAGTAAAGCAAAGTGTATAATGTATTTACATTAATATAATATGTGGTGTTATGTGTTTGTGACCATAAAGCCAATTATCTCTCATGTCTCCAGCTCCAGTCCTTTCCATGACTTAGCTGCGTTCCTCTTATACTGCTCCAACTCCTGAAAAACAGATGCAGAAAGAAAGAGAGAAGGAAAAAGATGACACTTTTTCTACATCAATGAAGTACCATGAGAAAGTGCAGTGACATACGCTATAATGCAGAAATGTCTGCAAACTCATAAAAGTAAACAAAGTTTTGTTCTCCTCCACAGACACGTAAATGTAGATATACTGTATAGGGCACAGATAACATGATGTTTACAACACCAGCAACATGTGATGCATTTAGATGAACACTGCATTATGTCTAAACAGTTCAAGGACTCCACACTATTTCCACACTAACTGATGACCCAGAGATACCACGTGATACCAACGTCGTTATACTATTGGCTCACAAGCCTTGTTAGAAGTGGGAACCAGACGTCAGATATCTTCTGCAGAGATAAACAAAACATTCATTTTGGACCTGCCAAAATTTGAAAAATGATTAAATCACAATCATAATTTTTTTCTCTCTCTATGGCTCCATGGATGTATTCTTTTTTTTTTTTTTAAATATTTGTCTACATTAAAATGCTATCAATAAGACCTTAAAATGCAGTAAAGATTCAGTCATATGTTCTTACTTTGTAAAGGGTTGCACAGGAATATGTAGTTTTCTCCGCTTTTCTGAGTTATTTTTTGATAAAGCCATACTTGGTGTAATATAGTATGGTAGGAAAATTCCTGCCAATGGTAATGCCAATGTGGTTATGTGCCAAGATATGCAACAATGTGCCAGTAAAGGCAGGAAGAAAAATGCTCCTTGCTAGTAATTATGCAAGTAAATAATGCAGGATTCAAACTTTTAAGAAAAGCTTTGGTCAGCTTTGCAACTGTTTTATGGAGGAAGGAAATGCATTCATTTGTAAGACATTGTTGTTGTTGTTGGGAACATTTTTGTAATCCAGATGGGCAGAAGAGTCTTTGAGGATTCTAGAAATGCCTTCAAAACTGCTTAACTTGTTGTTAAATGACGTTCTGGATGTTTGAAAGATGGCAGGGATTTATCTTCCAGAAAAAAAGATGTTTAGCTTTGTGACACAAATGTAATAATAACACATAAGAGGCACAAACTGGGTCTAAGGGAACACAAACTCAGACAGATGAGTGCCCTGACATGCAAATAGACCTTCACACACTTTTCCTCTATATTTAGTTTAGTTTATTTTGATCTTTTCATCCTATTCATCTCAAATACACATATAATAAATAATAAAAACAACAATAAGTCATTACTTTGGAAGTAGTGACAAACCAAAGCAAGTTTACAAAATAAAATGTATGTTTTATATACCCAAAAATCCCAAACAAAAATGAATATGCACACTAGTGTTCATACCTCAGTTTTGTTTTTGTTATTCATCTTATTTCTAAATATAACTTTTAATATGTTAAGTGTATTACACATTTCCATTTCCTCTATACATGTATTCTGTTGGACTAAACCTTTACCCTATATCTCTTATTGGTTACCCAGACTAATTACACTATGTGCCGTCCAATGGCAGATCCAGATGAGCAGCGATAGCAGCATTGTGAGGTTACTGTCGTTCAAGTGCCAGAGTGGCACCGGGAAAGTTCAACAGGAACACTACTGATCTCTGAGGTTATAACCACAGGATTTATTACAGCCTGTTAATGAGAGCATGACAGAAACACTGCTGCATACAGGCTGTTGTAGGACAGAAGGTTACTCTGGAACATTAGCCTTGTTTAAGACAGGTATGGACCAGAGTGCACAAGACAGTGTTCAATCTATTTGTCTCTCTGATAAAGTCTGAATTCATATTTAATTCAGCTTAGCTTGGGCAGTAGAAGGGCAACAATCGATGGTTTTATGTGACCTCAATAAACCAAAGTAAGGTACTCACATTATATATAAAATAAAATGTTATAAATAATTATTACTAAAAATGTTGAGCACTCTGAAATGTCACCCTGTCCGGGCTCTCATTAAATCTGACGTCTTAATCAACTAGAAAATGTAGCGCTGTATCGTTGATACTACTTTTCTTCATTTCCCCTTAAATGCTTTCTAAAATCTGTTATCTTCCTCAATACTTCCTCTTCACAGGGAGCTTAAAGTCAGAGCCACAAAGCACGGATAAGGAAACAGGAATTTATGGTGAACACTGATTGATCGCCATACTGCCAACTCGTGAGTCATAACACTGATAGCATAGTCCGTCCAGAATCATAGGTGAATGATGTGTATTGCCATAGTTTTCACAACTGTGCGGCTATAACGCAATAAAACAAGCATGTGATTGGTCAAGATACGTTACCTGGTCTTTCTGGGCTCTCATGGCATCAATCTGAGGCTCACTGTACTGTGGGTCTTTGGCTGGATCCTTTAGTTCCCTCTGCTCACTGGTATTCTGTCAAGACAAAGTCAAATGGACTGTTTACAGAGCTCCTTGTTCATGTAAACATGCATATTTATAAGAAGGAATTCTGTGGATATGATTGTCCAGTGTGAAGTTGTTCATTTTCCTAAAGGTGCTATTGATAACATTGATAACATTCAGCCACTAGATGTTGCATTCTCCCTCCTCCGTTCCATTGCATTCACTCCACAACAAGTCGTTGCCAGGCACTTAGCGTCAATCTCAGTCATTTATCTGTTTTCGACACTAACTGACGACCCAGAGATACTATAAGATACCAACGTCGTTATACTATTGGCTCACAAGCCTTGTTAGAAGTGGGAACCGAACGTCAGCTATCTTCCACAGAGATAAACAAAACATTCATTTTGGACCCTCCAAAATTTTTTAAATGATTAATTCAGTCATAATAATTTTTTTCAGGAAAAGCCATACTTTTATTCGGCACCTTTCTAAAGGCTCTGTGGATGTATTATTCAAAAAAAATAATATTCGTCTACATAAAAATGTTATCAATAAGACCTTTAAATATCAGAAGCTAAATCAGTTGCACTTTGCAATACGGATAAAGACAAAGGTGTGTTTATCTAGCAGTGTTTGAACTACCTCTTGGGGGAAGACACGCTCGTAGACTTTCCTCCAGAGGTCTTTTGGGTTTTTGGCATGCAGAGAAGTAATGTCTACATCACTGGCAGGAGGGGAACCTAAAGTAATAGGAGTATCATTTTAAACACAATATCACACAATCCTGTTCACATCAACAAATGTCAAGGAAGAAGGTGGCTCTAAATCAGGTGTATTTATTACAACACAGCACAGCAATAGCATTTTAATTCCATATTAATGCATTACTGCTTTTGGCCACCGGGTGGTGCTGTGCTCACCTATTTGGCTGAAGGAGTCAGAGCCAGCTGGAATGATGAGTGGCTTGGTGGAGTCACAGGACACATTCTTCCTGATCACAACATTAAAAAGTGAATAAAAAATACAACCAAAGCATTAAATTCCACTGCTAGTTGGTGTACAGTGCTGTGTTATCCTCCTCACCCTCTGTCCAGACCGAAAGCCAGGTGGGAGAAGAAGCTCTTGGTTTTTGACATTAGGCTCTCTGACTTGATGCTCGTGAACTGGTGAAAAGATTAGACACAGAAACAGAAAGAAAAATTGAATAAAAGAAAAGTGGATCAGCACCAGTAGATAGAATGGATGGATTCAACAGCAAGTAGGGCTGTCAAAGTTAATGTGCGCAAATTCGTTTTAACGCCACTAATTTCTTTAACGCATTAATGCAACTTGTGATTTTTAGGTTGTAGCGGGCTCAGTTTTTGAAGCTAAAAAAACTTAAGGAATTCATCGGTACCAACCATGTCATACTAACTTGTCGTGTAGGAGGTTAAATAACGCTTCAAACTTACGCTAAATTTAGGCGAGGAAAAACTGGCATGGCCATTTTCAAAGGGGTCCCTTGACCTCTGACCTCAAGTTATGTGAATGAAAATGGGTTCTATGGGTACACACGAGTCTCCCCTTTACAGACATGCCCCCTTTATGATAATCACATGCAGTTTGGGGCAAGTCATAGTCAAGTCAGCACACTGACACACTGACAGCTGTTGTTGCCTGTTGGGCTGCAGTTTGCCATGTTATGATTTGAGCATATTTTTTATGCTAAATGCAGTACCTGTGAGGGTTTCTGGACAATATTTGTCATTGTTTAGTGTTGTTAATGGATGTCAAATAATAAATATATACATACATTTGCATAAAGCAAGCATATTTGTCCACTCCCATGTTGATAAGAGTATTAAATACTTGACAAATCTTCCTTTAAGGTACATTTTGAACAGATAAAAGATGTGCAATTAAGTTGTGATTAATCATGATTAAATATTTTAATTGATTGACAGCCCTAATAGTAAGACAAAGAAAAAAAGATTGAAAAGTGCAAATTACAGTATGTCTTAATCAAAAGTTATGTTAAATGTAAATATTTCATGTATAGTAAAAGCACACTTACAATAAGAGAGGCTGCGTAGTAGTGGGCAACAAAACGCAGTGTTTTACTAACCACTTTCTTCTTGTCAGAGTCAAATTCCTGCAACACATATGGAACAAAAAAAACTCTCCCTCAATAAAGTGTTACACAAATCATACCAGGATCCAAGCTGTTACACCAATGCAACTGTGACTATAATGCACCAAACCTTTTTACAACTTCTCTGCCTAAAAGACTTTTAAATTGCACAACTAAGCATTTCAAATATCATAAAATGTATGTCATTTAGCCACAATGAGACCACCTCATAGGTAACATTTAGGTTGAAGCATGAGTTTTACCTGGAAGATGTCATATTTGCTGCCAATGATCAGCAGAGGAACAGGAAAGGGACTGATCAGCTCTCTGTCCTGTTGACAAAGTCAGAGTTAACTCAGGATACATGTACCATCTTACATCTGCACTGGACTAAACAAATTATTCCCATTTCATCAACAAAAAAAGCCTTACACATCTTATTTCAACTTTGTCTGCACTGTGAGGTGAGATTTGATAACCTTTCATTTTGATATCAAAATAGCTGGATTCACCATGTTGGTCTAGTTTGTTTAAGAGGACTTATTATGTTTTTGTGATTTCCCTTTCCTTAGTGTGTTATATGGTTTTTTTGTGCATGTAAAAGGTCTGCAAAGTTACAAAGCCCAAAGTCAACGTCAAAGAGAGCGACTCTCCCCCACAGAAACACTGCTCCTGAACTGCCTGAAACGCCTTGATTTAAGTCCTGCCTTTTCTTACGTAACATGGTGATGTCACCAAGTAACACATTTGTATCATACCTGCCTAGTGGCTAGTTTGGCACACCTTCAAACAAAGCTTGGTATGAGAAAAGCAAAGCATTTTTTTTTTAACATTAAAGCATGTAAACATGTTCTAGTAGAAACCCAAAATACAAGTACAGTATAAGCCTGAAAATAAGCACAATAGGTCCTCTTTAACATTAGTCTACATTTCTTTCACATTTTAATTTGTGACATTTAAGCATTTTCTATGAGCCTGTAATGAAGAATGACCATTCCTCAGGTAGTTCATGCATTTCAAAACTTCTTGAGATATGCTATGTGTTGCCCTGCACTGAAAAAAGATTATGCTGATATAATGGCGAGTGTAATGAGCTGAGGTCTTACAGGATAGTCTTTAGGTAAGACACGTGCTACTGAGTGGACAGGCGTCTGGTGTTTGGCTTTCTGTGCTTGTTGTGCCTGGGAGGAGACTTTCTCCAACTGAGCTTGTGCTGCCTGCAGCAGCTTTTCCATGGTTCCCCACATGGCGTTGGGTTTAGACAGGTCCAGAATGAGGATAACAGAGAGAGACCTGGGAAAAGACAGGAAGGACTCTGGCAGGAGGATACATAAAAGAAGGTGTTGCTACAGCAACAAGAAAACCTCATTTCTTTACTGGCATGGCACTGCTGTTCTAACCATACTGACTTAAAAGATACACATACAATAATCTGAATAGAAAACATAAACAATACTCACATTCATCACATCACATTACTCACATATGTCAAACCCAGCCCCTTACCCTAAAACAGTGAACTGTGAAAGAAGACCTCAGGAATGTGTGTAAGTGAGCTACCTGATGCTGACAGGAGTGATGGGGATCTGGACCAGGTCTGACAAAGAGATCCCCCCTCCAAGCTCCCATAGGTGAGCTATGTCTTTGGGCTGAAAGAGGAAATCAGTTTTATCACACCATCTCATTACAAGTTATGTGCAATTGTACACCCATTCTACATTTCTGCAGCATTTAGTACAAACAAAGTAAGGTATTTACTGGAGTAATAGAAAACCAGTGGGTTTATGTGAAAAGCATATCATGTCACATAAACACACCAACTCTCACAGTGAGCCTGGTGCATTGTGCTCAATGTGCTGGAGTACTGGAAGTTGTGGTGAATGAATGTAATCTTTTGTAGCTCTTTACAAGGGTTAACTTTTCACACAACACTTTCTTATAAATAAAAAAAAAAATACTTTGTCTGAAGAGGTCGCAACTTATCAGGATTATCAGTTGTGTGTTTGTCTTTATCCCATTTTTTCCAAAGTGTCCAAGACTAACAGGGCTTCCTTACTGTGTTGTGTCCTCGGGCCCGTCGGCCAAAAGTGTACTCCAGCGCCAGAGTTGGCTTGGATGTTTCATCCCTGGTGGATAAAAACACAGTATTATTGTTGTTTAACAACAAACAAAAGTAAAAAGATCAATGTAAGAACTTCCAGTGCTTGCAAACTAAACTTGCTGTGTTTTTAATTTTTATCAGGTGTCATTTAGTGTCATGTCATCAGCTCTATTCTCTGAAGAAGACCGTGAGATGCAGCTGAAAGCTTTGAGAGCTATTAAAGGCACCAGATTATAAATGAAGCATCCTGTTCCTGAAGGTCAAGACCGAACTTCCACGCTCAAGGCATTGTTGTTAATAACTGACATGTTTAAATGTGTTTTTGTTCTTCTTTAGACACAGAATATAAAGAGGGTTATCATAAAGCAAGGTTTGCTAACTTTGGGATGAGAGTTGATTACCTAGCTTCAACCACACACAGACTCACCTGTCGAGGCATCTGAGGAGAATGGACGTTTTACCCTGAAAAAAGCAAAGGTGAGCTTATTAGCTACAACTTAGCAAGAGAATAGCAAGAAAGGAGTACATAAAAGAGCAATACATGTAGCAACAGTCTTGGCAGGACGGTGAACATACCCCAGCCTTGCTCCCCATCAGAAACACGGTCCTCTCGCAGACCGTCTCTCCTCCGTCCTCCTCCCCACCTTCAGTCTCCCGACTCTGGACCTCCGCTGCTGCCTGCTCCCATAGCGAGTCTGAGCTGACAAACACAAGACAACAGCGACACGTTCGTCAAAAAGGAACATGCTATTATTTCTGAGACAGTGTTAAAATAAGAGAATGGGCATACCAGCTGTTTCTCACCTTATTTTTGGCATCAAATCTGATATTTTGCAAGCTTTGAGAACTTGAAAAGCTAGCTGGCTAAATCGCTACAACCGAAGGAAGAAAAGCGTTGCCAGAGTAACGGCGCATTTTGATGATGTAATAATTGTTAATCTCAGTGAGCATGTTGGGAAATGTAGTTCCTTCGTTGAGATCAAGCTTCGTACTGGCTACATCTGAACAAAGAAAGACTTTTTTGCTCCATAGAGTTTTATAGCTCCAGTTGAAGAAGTTAAACTGTTATAGTTCACTTTTATAAACGTCATTTGCAATGCTTAGTGGATATATTACATTTTGTTGTATCTTATTTGTATTGGGAAAAAAAAAAAGAGTAAACATGTCATGTGTGTATTTTATGCTGCAAATTGGATGTCTATAATAGAATACCAGCTCTATATCCTACTGTACTGTTATTCCTCTAGGTACAGATAGTACTAGGTACTACACTATATACCTATTTGAAAAATTCAGGGGACTCAAGACACTTACTTTTATAAACAGGAAGTTCAGCATAGTTGTGTAGGTCCCATGAAAAGAAAAATACATTTCCATGTAACTAACTAACTTGTATCCCTGAGTTTGTTCCTCTTTCTGTTGTATGCCAAACATGTCTTAAAATACAGGTCGTTGTTGTTGCTGTTGTTGTTGTTGTTGTTGTTATAATTATTAATTTATTTATTTATTTATTTAAAATAAATCTCACCCATTTCTATAAAATGTCAAAACTTTATCATCATATACATTTCATGCTCAGGGGCGTTTGATCCAAACTCTTGCATGAACATTTGTCTTTATCAGAAACAATATTACTAGAATTAAAAAAAAAAAAAAATACTATTATCAAGCCTTTGTCATGTTGTACATGTCTGCTTTACATGGTTCATTTGATTCCCTCCTGCTTTTAGTCCTTATGTTAAGCTTGGCTAAACACATCCCAGACCAACTCTGTACTGACAGAGATGATATCCATCTTCTCATATGACTGGGTAAGATGTAAACAAGTGTATTTCCAACAATGTTGGACTGGTTCTCTAATATATGCTATATAATGCTCAATATGAAGCAACACTAAACAAGTTTTTTCTGGACGATGAATAGCTTGTGGTTAGGATACAGTGAGTGGCCAGAGAGAAAATAAGAAACGTGGAGGTTGATGTGATGAAAGGAAATACAACAGTCCTGTAATACATGTTCAGTTTTTGTTGACACTTTAGTTGCTTGTGTGTTGACTTAATTGTGTTTTTGAATTTCAATTGAAATCAATTATGAATTTCAGCGTTTCAGGAAAATTCGTGTCTGTGCGTAAATCAAATCAAATCAATTTTATTTGTATAGCCCAAAATCACAATCACAAATTTGCCTCGGGGGGCTTTACAATCTCTACAGGATACAACACCCTCTGTCCTTGACAGTGCAACCCTCACATCGGCTAAGGAAAAACTTAACCACAAAAAAACCCTTTTAAAAGGGAGAAAAAATGGAAGAAACCTCAGGAAGAGCGGCAGAGGAGGGATCCCCCTTCCAGGATGGATAGACGTGCAATAGATGTCGTGTGTACAGAGTAGCAACATAATGCAAACACAACATAGACATAGGCGTAATGATCCGTCTTATCTGTGTAATGAGACGACTACAGTCATTGTGCAGTCCCACTTATAGAATAACATGTACTCATTATTTCTGAGGCCAACTGGCCATAACATGTTGTTTTTATGATAACAGAGGTGCGTTAAGTATATTGATATGGTGAATAAACTAAAACTCCGTGGAATAATAAACGTGACAGGACAGAAGACAATATTTTGACTCTCTAATGCAGTTTGGATTTTTAGTTATAATAAAAATGTCTCTGATGGAGCTGGACTCATCCTGAGGACGGCCGCTATGTAAACGTTTTTACTAAATCAACCTGGACTCTGTGTGAAACAGCAAACCTGAGTGATATGTAGAAATCTCTGAAGGTCACTTAGATCCTCAATGATCCTGTTGTCCCGTCAGGAGATTTTAATTGGCCTCATTAATGAAGTTTCAGATTCCGTGCCACGTGCGTAAAATGCGCACAGCGCCTCTTTGGATGTGGAGACACACATAGCTATCCGTCCTGCTGCTGTGTGATGACTACAAGAATTTACTGAACTCAAATGAATGAATACTAAATATAAACAGTCGGCGTGAACAAACACATGAGTTTGAGGACTGGTAAAACTCATTAATTTAACCCATTACAGGTGTACAGGTACATGGTTGCCATGGTTTCTCTCCAGGTGCATCATTTATAGAGCATCATTATTTAAACATAAACAAAACCTCTAACGGCGAAGAAAAGCTTGTTCACGAGTTTCACTCGACGATTTCTTGGAAATTAACGATTCAACTGAGGATTTCTTCCGTTCCGACAAGGACTAAAGACTCACAGAGACTGACCAAAGCGACACAACTGTCTTCCATCATGGAAAATGTGAGATTTGAACACTTTCTATGTATTTTACCTTAGAGGCTCCCAGAGCGCACATGAGAAAAGTTTCCCTTCAGGGCTTTCTGACAGAAAGGGTTCATTTTAACTCAAACCATGATCTTTTCCTAAGCCTATAGGTTTGTTATCTAAACTTAGAAAGCTTAGAATAGAAAATAGAAAGCTTACATATATTTCTGGCAGAAAGCCCTTAAAAAAACTTCTCCCATGTGCTCTCAGAGCCCTCATCGTTAACGGACTCTGACATAAACACTGCATCCACTCCAGGGTCACATATAGGCCTACACAACATATACTGATGCAGATATCAATTATTATTATTAAATTAATAACCTAATAATAAATTGTAGGGAAACCTGTACAGGATTAATTCACCTATTAGTTAAAAAAAAGACAAAAAGAATGTGCATGAAAAATCAAAATGGCGTCCTTAATAGTATTTTAATCTTTTTATGATTTTTTATAATAAAATAATTTTTATCACAAATCACCCAGCTCCCAGCTGGGACATACAGTGCTATTGTAAATTTAAGTGTAACCATGAGCTCTGAAGTAGGCCTACTTGAATTTAGTAATTCCCAGCAGATATGTGACATTATAATTTCATAGGCTACAGTACAGTATGGCCAGTATTGTTTGTATGAATATGCAGCACTAAAACATAATACTAAATTTGGGTCCTGCTTTATTACCTGACCTGTCCTGAAGAAGGCCCCTGTATCAAAGAAAGACCTTCATTACTTCAATTTTGTGCTGACATTTTGCATATTTCTAAATAAAAAATATTTAGGTTACACCAGGTTATATTTCAGCGCAGACAAATTGTGTGTGAGTGTGTGAGGACGAGGGTTAAGGGGAGACATGAATAGGGTAAACACTTTAACTAATAGCCATAACCTTGAAACCTCCCCAGTTGTTTACTTACATTAAGGCAATTCTTTTTTTGTATTACAAGTTTTCTGAAATTGTATGTTTAAATATGCAAATGAGGCATTCTCTTATTTAATATGTTGCATCAATTTCCAGAACAGAAATCTGAACATTGGTGTAAGCCAGGTTCAAATTTCTTGTTCATTTTGTTGCCATTTTAGAGTCAAATTTTTTTACAGAGGGGATTTTGGATATCTCTTCACCCCATCAATAAGAAAATACTGTCAACAGCGATAAAAAAAGCTGCAGGCCGTACCTCCACCTATAGCCTCTGCCAGTAGCCTGCAGCATCCACCTGCAGATTCTGGCAGACAGCTGCAGGCCGTACCTCCACCTACAGCCTCTGCCAGCAACCTGCAGCCGCCTCCACCTGCAGATTCTGGCAGACAGCTTCAGGTCAAACCTCCACCTACAGCCTCTGCCAGCAACCTGTAGCATCCACCTGCAGATTCTGACAGACAGCTGCAGCCCTTACCTCCACCTACAGCCTCTGCCAGCAACCTGCAGCCATCTCCACTTGCAGATTCTGGCAGTAACCTGCAGCATCCACCTGCAGATTCTGACAGACAGCTGCAGGCCGTACCTCCACCTACAGACTCTGCCAGTAACCTGCAGCCGCCTCCACCTGCAGATTCCGGCAGACAGCTGCAAGCCAAACCTCCATCTACAGCTTCTGCCAGCAACCTGCAGCCGCCTCCACCTGCAGATTCTGGCAGACAGCTGCAGGCAGAACCTCCACCTATAGCCTCTGCCAGCAACCTGTAGCCGCCTCCACCTGTAGATTCCGGCAGATTGTTGGAACTTCTACCTCCACTTGAAGTTCAGGTAGAAGTTTTCTGCCAAAATCTACAGGTGATAATTAGCAAGTACATTTTTTTGGAATTACTGACAAATTACCCCAATATTACCTCAAAATTGATCGAAAATTATTTTTTTATAAACATTATTTAATATTCCGCTATTTCCCAATAGCTGATATTTAATACATTTCCAGGAAAAAAAATTGAATTCATATGCTTTATTTCAATGTCTGCTGATAAATAGATGATAATTAACAAACAACTTTTTTGAATATGGACTTTTTTCAATAAGTCACACAATGGTGAGATTTGTGCCTGATCAGAAGTGTCTTCTAGTTTTGGTTTTTCACCACCGATGAAGAGCAGCCGCTTCTCAAGCCTAAGGGCCCTATTTTAACCATCATATCCTATTTTAGCATATCATTATTAAATAATGTTTATAATAAAGTAATTTTAGATAAATTTTGAGGTAAATATTTTGGGGTAATTTGGCAGTAATTCCAACGATATTTCAAATAGGTTACTTGCTAATTATCACCTAATTACTATGAAATTTGCGGACCTGTAAAATAAAGTGTTACCAAAATCGTTAAGAAAAAGTAGTAATACCACAGTGTAAAAATATTCTGTTACAAGAAAAAGTCCTGCATTCAAAATCAGTAAAAGTACAAAAGTATTAGAATCAAAATATACTTATCTAAAAGTAGCTATTATTATTATTATTATAATTATTATTATTATTATTATTATTATGTAGAATGGCCCATGTCTTGATGCAGTACTGTATACATCACATTAATATTGCAGCTGGTTATGTATATCATAATGTATTAGTTGATTCAGATTATTAATTCACAATATAAATCTGCAAATTAACTAAAGCCGTCCGATAAATGTAGTGCAGTAAAAACTACCTACAACCGTTCCCTCTGAGATGTAGTGGAGTAGAAGTATAAAGTAGCAGAAAATGGAAAGACTCAAGTAAAGTACAAGTACCTCAAAATTGTACTAAAGTACTGTGCTTGAGTAAATGTGCTTAGTTACATTACATCGCTGATTAATAAGACTTGTTTCTAAAATAAAAACCCAACACATCAGACATCACAATGGTTTTAAGACAAAAATGAAGTTGTTTTCTTCCATTAATCACTGTATTTATTATAATATAGAAAACAATTGGTCTATTGTTGGCTTTAAAGTGTTTAGTCAGTTTCACTATAATTTACACTGTGTGACAAATTGAGTTACAGGGGTGAAAAGTGTATTTCTTTTAGTCTTTATTTATTTGACCGACCAGACAATGTAGTGAATGGTGTAATGTTGCCGGTATGATGCCAATATGACAATCAAAAAATCATTTTTTTCACAGCACGTCTGCTCAGGCGGGCTGTGTGGATGCTCTAACCTGTTAACATGGTGCTCTGCACACGTAGGCAGGGTGGCCCAGCAGGAGGTGAGGGTTTCTTTTAGTGTGCTGTACTCTGATTTCAAAGGTAGATCTTGGCTTATACTGTATTTGGAAATGAGAAGTGATCTTTGCTAAGAAAACGGTGATCGCTAATCTTGCAGATGTGGATATATTTCACTGGATAAGTGATACATTTGGCCTGCTGATGGCACCAGATGAAAAGTCAGGGGAACATTAGGATTCATCCTCTGGGGACCATGAATGCATGTGCAAAATGTCATGGAAATCCATCACGTACTTACTAAGATATTTCAGTCTGGACCAAAAATGATGGACCGACCAACTAACTGTCATTGCCATTCCTAGAGCCCTGCAGGTAGCGTGGTTAAAAAGTCCTTGGACAGGTAAAGTTACACCAAGCTTTACACATACTTTTGCAACAGCTTTGTTCAGCAGTATAGCCCTCAGCTATAAAGTTTTTTCCCACTAGCTTAGGGAACTCTCTTGCAGAGATTAGAATATTAGCTACAGTTAATATTTCATGTGTTATTTGTTGCATGCAGGGTTGGATTGATTGTTGATGAGAAGGAAGGGGGAGTCTGGGGAAACCCACCAGGAAGGACACCTGCGCTCAATTAACTGCTCTCCTTATTATCCGTGTCTCGGTAGACGCTGTTAGAAGAGCCGCTGGACTGTGGCCATGTGCCAGAGATGCTACACAGTGTCAATAACTACAGCGTACAGCTGAAAACACTCTTCACTGGTGGATGTATTCCAGTTAAGGGGAGCAATGCCTGCATCATGCACTTAAAGTATTATGAAGAATATCTTATCTTCTGTATCAGTGCTTGATAACACAGACAGAACCAGAAGTACATCACAGGAAGGAGTTTGAGATGGAGGACAGAAATTAAACCCACTTACTTACCCAACTTTTGCTATTTGCTAATTTCAGCCGGTTAGACTATTATCAGTTCATAAAATGGGCGTTGTCAGTGGTTGTAAGCCTCATATATGTGGGTCAGTAGGGGCCTGCTACACCCACTAGTAGGTTTTATCATCAATTCACATGGGCGATCATTCATTCAGTATACTTCTTTACATCCTTTATCTCTTTTATGTCGGTTCTCCAAAAGTTAAAGAGGTATGCATTCCAGGGTTACGGCTCTTCTACATCAATGGCTGTCCATTTGAGATGATTGGTTAAGAAATAAAAGTCACTACATTTACCATCGCCCTATTCTCAGTGTCAACCGCTGTAATGCTGCGGGCCATAAACGTGGAAAACTCATTGCTCATCTCTTTTTCCCCAAAATGCCTCAACCTCCAGCTTCATTGGTCCGTCCAGACGGCGAGGTTGGACCCGATATAACGGCGCACAGTGACGAGCCTAGGCAGCGTGCAGAAATTAAGGCATGTTTGTGAAATGATGGATGGCAGACAGTGAAGTGGTTAGGGAGATCTCTTCCCAACTAGAGGGCCTGGGATTGATGCCTGCTGGCAGACATTATATACACGTCTATCAAATGAAAAAAAAATAGATATAATACACCCAGAATACATGTTGGTAGTAATGTACGAAATAGAAGACACATCCTCCTGTGTTACATCTTCTCTTTATCTCAATCTACTTTATGAGTATAGATTTATTAATGGAAATCAATAAGGGAAAAACAGCTATTAGTCATCGGTGAACTTAATTGATATAACGATTTCAGCATATGTGCAGCCAGGTCAATTAGCTGCACTAGCAACTGTGTGAGGTTATAGGCACAGCGAGAATGATAATGTCGGCAGGCTAACAGGCTCACAATTAGAGATGTTACGATACCATTTTTTCCTTCCTGATACAGATTCCGATGACTGAACTTACCTGAAACCAGTGTGTTAAAAAAGCAAAAAAAGAAATATATATATTGGGCTGTCAAAGTTAGTCAAATTTTTTTTTGTTTTTAACCTTTATTTAACCAGGAATAAAAGCTCCTCATAAAATGTCTTTTCCCAGAGTGTCCTGGCCATGAAAGGCAGCAGCACAGTTACAGACATAAAACAAACATAACAATTGAAAACAAACACAAAGAGCAAATTACAGAATCATAAGGTATCAAAAAACATTCATCAGCATTCAAAACATCTACAACCAGATGTGCTTGTTTCCAAATCTTTTAGAAGCACTTTAAAGACATTCAGTGAGACCTGCTCTCGAAGATTCAGGTCATTTTGTAACTGATTCCCAGATGAGGGAGCAGGATACTTGAATGCTCTTTTTCCAAGTTCAGTACGGACTTTGGGGACAGTTAATAGGATTAAGTCCTGTGAGCGAAGACAGTAACTTCCCGTACTTTTTTGAAGGATGTAGGTTCGTAGGTAAGATGGGAGCAGACCAAGAATAGCCTTATAAATAAGAATACACCAGTGGTTCAGTCTACGGGTGGACAAGGCAGACCATCCTACTCGAGCATACAAAGAGCGGTGGTGCGTAAGGGTTTTAAAATTTGTAATAAATCTCAGTGCTCCATGGTAGAAAGTATCCAGCGTGCGTAGGCTCTAGAGAAGATGCATGCATGTATATAACATCGCCGTAGTCGATGCTTGTTGCTGCTGCTCCTCTTTTCTATCTTCCAGGAAGGAGGGTCGTTAGTGGGATGAGCCACACCTGGGCCCGGTGTGCTCTCTCCCCTTCAGATAGCTGCCTCAGTCTGCAGTCTGTCTCTCTGGAAGACTCAACACCCTCATCAGCATGGCACAGACATGAAGTTCCTTTTGTTCTTTCCACCACACACACACCCATGCATGCTCCACACCACTGATTTACTGATTTCCACACGTTATATTGACTTACTGTTGTGTTTTGTAAAAATAAATCAAGTGTTCTTTTGCCGCCACCTCGTGTCTGTTTCCCTCTGCGTCGCAGCCTTTGAGCCAGGCTGTGACAATACATAGACAAGGCTTTAGACAGTCAGAACAACTGACGTAGTATAAAGAGCGACAAAGTCTGTGTAAGGAGGAGGTCGGGGTGGATGGATGAGTCAAACAAACACCGGACTTTCACCCAGGTGACTGTTGTTCATGTCCCGTGGGAAACCAAAATCCACTTTGACTAATTTTAAGAAGAAGTAGAAGAAGGCACTTTATTGATCCCCTGGCGTTTATGTTGTTTGTTATTCAATTGGTAAATGTTAAATTATTTGTTGGAGTTGTTACATGATCAATAATGTGCTTTTGTAAGATGATTGTATTTTATTTGATACTTATATCACGTTCACTGCACTCAAATAGATGATAAAACAAGCAGAAATAATTTTCCTAATCTTTATTGTCCAATTATTCTAATTATTATTATTAGTGTATGGGAGGAAACCGGAGTACCCGGAGTAAACCCATGCATGCACGGAGAGAATATGCAAACTCTGCACAGACAGAGAGGCGGAGCCAGGACCGATCACCAGTCCTTTGTCTGTGCGGCTACAGTGCTAATAATCACTGTGCCACCGTGCAGCCCTCCAACCATCTGTGAATAAGTAGGAGACGTTGTGTTGTCGAATTTGCAGTGACAGAAAATACCAGCAAATGGGTAATTCCCCCTCACACTGCATTGTAGACAGGTTCGCTGGGAGGAAGTACAGTGAACACTCACGGTACACCACACTTCTCCCCAGCAGTTTCCTGTCACCTATAGCAGGGAGGAGGTTCGCCGGGAGGAAGTATGGTGAACCTTCACGGTACACCACACTTCCCCCCAGCAACCCACCCACCCACCCTGTGGTTACACCAGCACTGGTGCCCCACCTGGCCATTTGCTAATATTTTTATCACTGTAAATTCCACAACACAAGTTGAACACAAAGTTAAATTAAGCCTACTTATTCACAGATGGTTGGTTGTTGGAACAAAGACCTTCTCACGCTGAAGACGGTGTTTGCTCCTCTGTGTCCCCATGGACCCTGAAATCATACACACACGTGTAGTCAGGATGACCCCAGTTGCTCTCCACTTGCAACTTCACGTGGCTGAAGGCACCTTTTTCCTGATCCTGAGAGATAGAGAAATGAACAGAGAGAGTTAGTTGAGGAAAAACTGAGAGGATGGGACATAAGGGATATAATAAGTAGCCTATAATGAGGACAGACAAACTGTAATTCTTATGATATATTAGCTTGTGGGTGAAATTTAAAAAATGCATGTGCATGTGTTTCATTGCATGATGTAATACTCACAGACAGTTTGAAAGTCTGCACCGACTCCCCGTCCTGATCATAGAGAAAGGTTCCAAGTAGGGTACCTTCATCCTCGTTAGTCTCCAAGCCCTGGAAGATAGAAAGATAGAGATGCAGTTGAACACCTTGTTGTTCTCCGTGTATGTGACAGTGAAATACACAGGACGTCTGCAGTGGAACAATTTAAAATTTGTGACTTACATAGACAGCAAACATCTTTGGGGCGGTCGAGATGTTGTCAGTGTGCGTCAAGGTCTTAGAAATGTGACCCAGTGTCACATGGCTGATGGTGACCGGGTGGGACAGGGCGAGGACTAAATGTCCACGCTCACCATCAAATGGCCAGCAGCGTCCGGCCACAGTTGGTCCTCCCTGAAGAAAGAAAGAGTATAAAAAAGAGTTTAGATGGTATGTGGTATAACAAAATAGACAGTAAAACAATCCAAACCATTATATAATATTGCCATACCGCCTAGCCGTGTGTTTTGTGTGTGTAGTTCCTAGTTCCTACCTGAGTCACAATTCTTGGGTCTGCGCCTGGTCGCCAAAAAGGAATCAGGAAATTCCAGATAGAAAAGGAAGAGGTCGGTTCGCCGTTTTGCCGAGTTTTTGAGGACAACTGTGGTAACACACGGGCCCCTGCACACAAAAACACACACAAAGAAAGTGAGACAACAATCTCAAAACTAAGAAGCACATGTGCGAATTACAATCTGACAGATGAAAATGATGAGCGTGATTTAGATGTCTCACCTTGCGACTCCAGAGCAAAGTTGGGCATATCGTCCCCTTGTGGCACCTCGTTGAACCTCCTCAACCTCTTCACCTCGTCCTGCAACAGTCTCACCTGCCTCTCCAGCTCCTCGTATGGGCTCAAGACCTGTAAGTGAATGGAGATTCATTTTAATGGTGCATGTTGACATCATTGTGTGTTTCACATGTAGGTGAGAACATATTTGGGCTAAGATTGTGTTTGTAGGTGCACATTAAGAATAAAAAGAAGTAAAAGAGAAAGCCAAGCTGCTTTTAGGTGTCATACCGTATTCAGCTGGGTTGGTGGGACCGCTGACGCTGAAGGTCCTGAGTCCTCGGAGTCGCTGCTCATGAAGAGAGCCAGGGGGAAGATCACAATTCCTGATGGATGGAGAGAAACAAAGTATTAGAGAAACAGGTCAGGGATGTTTTATTCAAAAGACAGACACTGATGAACAAAATATGATTGTTTGTAGAGGAGAGATCGCTTACCAAGACACAGGAGCAGCAACAGCCAGTGAAATAGTCTGCTGGCCCAGCTGGAAACTTCAGGTACAGACCTGACGGTTTTCCTTTTCCTGCAGGCCCTAAAGAGCCTGCTCGCCCAACTGCGCTTGCCCTTACAGTCAGGCAGACCACCAGCAACAGAAGCCTCAGGTACAGACCTGACAGTTTTTTTGCTGGTGGTCTCTCTCTGACTGTCTAGAGAAAACCACCTAGATTTTCTGTGTAATGAAAATGAGAAAAGAGTGAGAGCTTTGAAGATGTATAATGAAGAACTTATGACTGTTAAACACATACTGTACATAGCCTGTGTAGGACATATACAAGCATGACTGTGGCACACTAAGTCAGCTTACTTGGTCGTAGAAGTCTCCTTGTAGGAGACGACTGGTTCTCCTCTAAGGTTGTAATAACCCGCGTTGGTTAGTCTTGCGCTTCTTCGTGACATGTCTGTAAACCAAACAAGAGAGCAGAGGAGGTGGTCAGTCACTCACTCACACAAGTTATGTCAAATACTTGATTGATGTGTTGATTCAACTAAAGCCATTTTTGAGGTGGTAGTTTGTGTTGGATGAGCCTTTTAACCATCTTCTCTTCTTTTTGTGAATATAGACTGATGTTTATTTTCAACATAGTCATAAAAGTAACTTTTTTATAATTATATTTATAATAAAAATAATTTTATGTATCCTCCTTTTTTTATTACTTCTCTCAATGTCAGTTTTTTAAGAAGTATAAATTCAATCAGTGCTATATTACTGCCTAACCCAGTTGAATATAGGCTTACAGGAACTACCAACATGTGCATGAAAGGAATTAAACTAAACTATTTGACCTAACATCAAGTTGAAAATATGGTTTTGTTTTTTGCACAATTAGAAACTTTGCAGTTATATTAGGAAAATGTACAAAATGGAATTCATGTCCATGACTGGATTACATTTTCTTGAAAGGTGTTTCTAACATTTTGTCAAACTCCATTTGACAAAATTATGAGAAACATCTCTCTCACACAGTCTGAATATGAATCTCCCAAAGGTAGGATTAATCATGTTACATATAAATATTTTCTAACAGAAAAGAGTGTGTGTTTTACATATCTGTGATAGAAAGATAGAAACAATTACTTACCTTCACTTTGCCTGTGCGATATCACTGAGTCAATCAAGAAGTCGAAGTTTTGCGTCTAGTTTTTGTTTCTCAGTGGTTTTGCGATGTGCTCACTGAGAGTCCGGTCAGCTATAAGCGTCTCGAGTTAACTTCTGATATGAGAGAAGCTTTGAGATACTATTGAAGTCTAAAGAGAATTCCACAAAGTCTTAATGCGTCATAAAGAATTCTAGATGACATCACGAAGAAAAAAGAACACAGAACACGCGCGTGCAGCGACGCCCCGGTAGCTAGGCAACCATCACTGTCACTATAATGAAGGTAATTGGTAACTACACTGTTAAATATTGTCCTGTAAATTAACAGTAAAATACTGGCAGTAGTGTTGCCAGTAGTTTACTGTTAATTTACAGTAGTCCTACAGTAATCAACTTTACAGTATGCTACTGTAATAATACTAAGTGCAGAATTACAGTACATTGCTGTATTTTCTAGATTTAACAGTAGACTACTGGCAGTAGGGTTGCCAGTAGTCTACTGTTTTTTTTCTACAGTTGGCTTACTGTAAATTTAATTTGATTACTGTTATAATACAATATACTAAAACACTGTATGATGCTGTATTTTATTGAATGTAGTGGCAGCAGGGTAGCCACTACAATATTGTTTTTCTACATTAGCAATGGAATTTCACCATAAGCCCAAATACAGTGGTCATTTTTGTAAATAGAGTGTATTACTGGCGGTACTGCCTTTTCTGAGACCTTGAATAGCAATTTTAATGTGATATCCTAAACAACATATATGGATGATTTTGTTAACTAAAATGCAGCAATAAAACATTCTATGGAAAAGAAGAGGCTTAGCAAGTGTAAGATTACTTTTTTAACCCAACATTTATTTAAAAAATACTCACTTTGATGATATGAACAAACTGAGTTTTGCCATTACAGCTGGATATTTCAAGTATGCATAGATGTAGTACACTGAGAACAGAGCAGCAAGCCCCATCACAAAGGTTGGTTGGATGCCCTCGTATATGACACGAACCTCAAGGCTGATCATCCAGAGTCCAACAGTCACGTGCTCTGTTCAACCTGAAATTTGCAGAGAAATTTCAGAAAGCATCTTGACTTGTGTAAATATCTCTATTAGGAACAACATTCATACCTGGACTACAGATAACTTGAAAGCTCATCTGATATGCAATTTACAGTATGTCAATTCACTGAATACACACCGAGCAGTATTAGATGCGGAGTCAGGGGTAGGGTGAGGGTCCTCTCGACATCGGCCACTGTGGCAGACAACTGTAGGGCACAGACAATAAAACTGTAGTGAGAATAATAGTATTATAAGATGATTTTTAAGATGGCAACAATTCAATGCAATATAAATGAAAAAAGAAGAGAAACAAACTTAGATCTGCAAGAAGATTGAGCCCATCTGTGGTCTCTGTGAAGTGGGCCATCAGCAGCTGGACAACATGGAGAGCCACTTCAGCGCCTCACCCTGGGAGAGGACAGTTTGGACATTTTTGTTAGCTTAATTTGTGATATCATGACTCAATAGCATCAATACAGACAACAAATCGCTTCCGCCAAAGACTGAAATATGCCCGTGATATGTCCTTGTAACGTTAACGTTACCTTGATTACCTCTGCCTCAACTGGCTCTGTTATTGGAACAATCTCTCTCGCCCCAGTCGCAATGTCGGACAATAAATGTTTGCACCCATCAAACTTGTGCCAAAAATCAATTTAAAAAAAATTGTCGGTCTTAACGTTAATGTCATCAATATAAACTTACGATTCAAAGTTTGCTTTAGCTTGCTTGTTAATCTTTTAACGTTAGCTAGCTACAATTAGCCATTAGCCAAGAGAGGACAAAATCCCAAACCTATAAGCACAATAATGCTTCTCTCTGCAAATCATCCAACCAAACAGAAACAAATATGACTAAATCGGCCTTACCTACTCAATAATAATAATCGTATAATAAAGTCAATAAAGTGTACTGCCTTACTCTCTAGTTACAGCATGGCAAATGAAGAGGACCACATGGAAGTGCTGAAAGCTAGCTTGCGTTACTGATCAGTCACAGTTTGTTTAGAGATGATAACGTTAGTAGATAAGAAAACATCGCCAGACAGATTAAATATATTTCAATTTACCGTATGATTTGCTCATAAAGTGCAGGATTCAGATGGATAATCCTCGAAAAGAAAGTCAGTTGGCTTCACTCCTGTTCAGCGATCAGTCTCATTGAAATACAGTAGCGTTCTGTGTTCGCGGTGCTTTCTGCCGTTGATTCAAACATCACCCCCAGAATGCAATGCTATTTACAGTATGTTGCAGTATTTAATTGGAAACGGCAAATATTGCCCATAATGCATTGTTTTCTACAGTATGGTTCCGTTATTATGGTAAACAGTATGTTACTGTCAGAATTTGGCTGTTTTTTTACAGCAATTTGTTACAGTGTAGGTGATAATTAGCAAGTACATTTTTTTGGAATTACTGACAAATTACCCCAATATTACCTCAAAATTGATCGAAAATTATTTTTTTATAAACATTATTTAATATTCCGCTATTTCCCAATAGCTGATATTTAATACATTTCCAGGAAAAAAAATTGAATTCATATGCTTTATTTCAATGTCTGCTGATAAATAGATGATAATTAACAAACAACTTTTTTGAATATGGACTTTTTTCAATAAGTCACACAATGGTGAGATTTGTGCCTGATCAGAAGTGTCTTCTAGTTTTGGTTTTTCACCACCGATGAAGAGCAGCCGCTTCTCAAGCCTAAGGGCCCTATTTTAACCATCATATCCTATTTTAGCATATCATTATTAAATAATGTTTATAATAAAGTAATTTTAGATAAATTTTGAGGTAAATATTTTGGGGTTATTTGGCAGTAATTCCAACGATATTTCAAATAGGTTACTGGCTAATTATCACCTTATTACTATGAAATTTGCGGACCTGTAAAATAAAGTGTTACCAAAATCGTTAAGAAAAAGTAGTAATACCACAGTGTAAAAATACTCTGTTACAAGAAAAAGTCCTGCATTCAAAATCAGTAAAAGTACAAAAGTATTAGAATCAAAATAAACTTATCTAAAAGTAGCTATTATTATTAGTATTATTATTATTATTATTATTATTATTATTATTATTATGTAGAATGGCCCATGTCTTGATGCAGTACTGTATACATCACATTAATATTGCAGCTGGTTATGTATATCATAATGTATTAGTTGATTCAGATTATTAATTCACAATATAAATCTGCAAATTAACTAAAGCCGTCCGATAAATGTAGTGCAGTAAAAACTACCTACAACCGTTCCCTCTGAGATGTAGTGGAGTAGAAGTATAAAGTAGCAGAAAATGGAAAGACTCAAGTAAAGTACAAGTACCTCAAAATTGTACTAACGTACTGTGCTTGAGTAAATGTGCTTAGTTACATTACATCGCTGATTAATAAGACTTGTTTCTAAAATAAAAACCCAACACATCAGACATCACAATGGTTTTAAGACACAAATTAAGTTGTTTTCTTTCATTAATAACTGTATTTATTATAATATAGAAAACAATTGGTCTATTGTTGGCTTTAAAGTGTTTAGTCAGTTTCACTATAATTTACACTGTGTGACAAATTGAGTTACAGGGGTGAAAAGTGTATTTCTTTTAGTCTTTATTTATTTGACCGACCAGACAATGTAGTGAATGGTGTAATGTTGCCGGTATGATGCCAATATGACAATCAAAAAATCATTTTTTTCACAGCACGTCTGCTCAGGCGGGCTGTGTGGATGCTCTAACCTGTTAACATGGTGCTCTGCACACGTGGGCAGGGTGGCCCAGCAGGAGGTGAGGGTTTCTTTTAGTGTGCTGTACTCTGATTTCAAAGGTAGATCTCGGCTTATACTGTATTTGGAAATGAGAAGTGATCTTTGCTAAGAAAACGGTGATCGCTAATCTTGCAGATGTGGATATATTTCACTGGATAAGTGATACATTTGGCCTGCTGATGGCACCAGATGAAAAGTCAGGGGAACATTAGGATTCATCCTCTGGGGACCATGAATGCATGTGCAAAATGTCATGGAAATCCATCACGTACTTACTAAGATATTTCAGTCTGGACCAAAAATGATGGACCGACCAACTAACTGTCATTGCCATTCCTAGAGCCCCGCAGGTAGCGTGGTTAAAAAGTCCTTGCACAGGTAAAGTTACACCAAGCTTTACACATACTGTTGCAACAGCTTTGTTCAGCAGTATAGCCCTCAGCTATAAAGTTTTTTCCCACTAGCTTAGGGAACTCTCTTGCAGAGATTAGAATATTAGCTACAGTTAATATTTCATGTGTTATTTGTTGCATGCAGGGTTGGATTGATTGTTGATGAGAAGGAAGGGGGAGTCAGGGGAAACCCACCAGGAAGGACACCTGCGCTCAATTAACTGCTCTCCTTATTATCCGTGTCTCGGTAGACGCTGTTAGAAGAGCCGCTGGACTGTGGCCATGTGCCAGAGATGCTACACAGTGTCCATAACTACAGCGTACAGCTGAAAACACTCTTCACTGGTGGATGTATTCCAGTTAAGGGGAGCAATGCCTGCATCATGCACTTAAAGTATTATGAAGAATATCTTATCTTCTGTATCAGTGCTTGATAACACAGACAAAACCAGAAGTACATCACAGGAAGGAGTTTGAGATGGAGGACAGAAATTAAACCCACTTACTTACCCAACTTTTGCTATTTGCTAATTTCAGCCGGTTAGACTATTATCAGTTCATAAAATGGGCGTTGTCAGTGGTTGTAAGCCTCATATATGTGGGTCAGTAGGGGCCTGCTACACCCACT
This sequence comes from Sebastolobus alascanus, assembly GCA_916701645.2. NCBI lineage: Eukaryota > Metazoa > Chordata > Actinopteri > Perciformes > Sebastidae > Sebastolobus > Sebastolobus alascanus. Next base: position 1,610,533 of record CAKAOJ020000057.1, on the reverse strand, counting down.
AGTAGGTTTTATCATCAATTCACATGGGCGATCATTCATTCAGTATACTTCTTTACATCCTTTATCTCTTTTATGTCGGTTCTCCAAAAGTTAAAGAGGTATGCATTCCAGGGTTACGGCTCTTCTACATCAATGGCTGTCCATTCGAGATGATTGGTTAAGAAATAAAAGTCACTACATTTACCATCGCCCTATTCTCAGTGTCAACCGCTGTAATGCTGCGGGCCATAAACGTGGAAAACTCATTGCTCATCTCTTTTTCCCCAAAATGCCTCAACCTCCAGCTTCATTGGTCCGTCCAGACGGCGAGGTTGGACCCGATATAACGGCGCACAGTGACGAGCCGAGGCAGCGTGCAGAAATTAAGGCATGTTTGTGAAATGATGGATGGCAGACAGTGAAATGGTTAGGGAGATCTCTTCCCAACTAGAGGGCCTGGGATTGATGCCTGCTGGCAGACATTATATACACGTCTATCAAATGAAAAAAAAATTAGATATAATACACCCAGAATACATGTCGGATGTAATGTACAAAATAGAAGACACATCCTCATGTGTCATCTTCTCTTTATCTCAATCTACTTTATGAGTATAGATTTATTAATGGAAATCAATAAGGGAAAAACAGCTATTAGTCATCTGTGAACTTAATTGATATAACGATTTCAGCATATGTGCAGCCAGGTCAATTAGCTGCACTAGCAACTGTGTGAGGTTATAGGCACAGCGAGAATGATAATGTCGGCAGGCTAACAGGCTCACAATTAGAGATGTTACGATACCATTTTTTCCTTCCTGATACAGATTCCGATGACTGAACTTACCTGAAACCAGTGTGTTAAAAAAGCAAAAAAAGAAATATATATATTGGGCTGTCAAAGTTAGTCAAATTTTTTTTTGTTTTTAACCTTTATTTAACCAGGAATAAAAGCTCCTCATAAAATGTCTTTTCCCAGAGTGTCCTGGCCATGAAAGGCAGCAGCACAGTTACAGACATAAAACAAACATAACAATTGAAAAGAAACACAAAGAGCAAATTACAGAATCATAAGGTATCAAAAAACATTCATCAGCATTCAAAACATCTACAACCAGATGTGCTTGTTTCCAAATCTTTTAGAAGCACTTTAAAGACATTCAGTGAGACCTGCTCTCGAAGATTCAGGTCATTTTGTAACTGATTCCCAGATGAGGGAGCAGGATACTTGAATGCTCTTTTTCCAAGTTCAGTACGGACTTTGGGGACAGTTAATAGGATTAAGTCCTGTGAGCGAAGACAGTAACTTCCTGTACTTTTTTGAAGGATGTAGGTTCGTAGGTAAGATGGGAGCAGACCAAGAATAGCCTTATAAATAAGAATACACCAGTGGTTCAGTCTACGGGTGGACAAGGCAGACCATCCTACTCGAGCATACAAAGAGCGGTGGTGCGTAAGGGTTTTAAAATTTGTAATAAATCTCAGTGCTCCATGGTAGAAAGTATCCAGCGTGCGTAGGCTCTAGAGAAGATGCATGCATGTATATAACATCGCCGTAGTCGATGCTTGTTGCTGCTGCTCCTCTTTTCTATCTTCCAGGAAGGAGGGTCGTTAGTGGGATGAGCCACACCTGGGCCCGGTGTGCTCTCTCCCCTTCAGATAGCTGCCTCAGTCTGCAGTCTGTCTCTCTGGAAGACTCAACACCCTCATCAGCATGGCACAGACATGAAGTTCCTTTTGTTCTTTCCACCACACACACACCCATGCATGCTCCACACCACTGATTTACTGATTTCCACACGTTATATTGACTTACTGTTGTGTTTTGTAAAAATAAATCAAGTGTTCTTTTGCCGCCACCTCGTGTCTGTTTCCCTCTGTGTCGCAGCCTTTGAGCCAGGCTGTGACAATACATAGACAAGGCTTTAGACAGTCAGAACAACTGACGTAGTATAAAGAGCGACAAAGTCTGTGTAAGGAGGAGGTCGGGGTGGATGGATGAGTCAAACAAACACCGGACTTTCACCCAGGTGACTGTTGTTCATGTCCCGTGGGAAACCAAAATCCACTTTGACTAATTTTAAGAAGAAGTAGAAGAAGGCACTTTATTGATCCCCTGGCGTTTATGTTGTTTGTTATTCAATTGGTAAATGTTAAATTATTTGTTGGAGTTGTTACATGATCAATAATGTGCTTTTGTAAGATGATTGTATTTTATTTGATACTTATATCACGTTCACTGCACTCAAATAGATGATAAAACAAGCAGAAATAATTTTCCTAATCTTTATTGTCCAATTATTCTAATTATTATTATTAGTGTATGGGAGGAAACCGGAGTACCCGGAGTAAACCCATGCATGCACGGAGAGAATATGCAAACTCTGCACAGACAGAGAGGCGGAGCCAGGACCGATCACCAGTCCTTTGTCTGTGCGGCTACAGTGCTAATAATCACTGTGCCACCGTGCAGCCCTCCAACCATCTGTGAATAAGTAGGAGACGTTGTGTTGTCGAATTTGCAGTGACAGAAAATACCAGCAAATGGGTAATTCCCCCTCACACTGCATTGTAGACAGGTTCGCTGGGAGGAAGTACAGTGAACACTCACGGTACACCACACTTCTCCCCAGCAGTTTCCTGTCACCTATAGCAGGGAGGAGGTTCGCCGGGAGGAAGTATGGTGAACCTTCACGGTACACCACACTTCCCCCCAGCAACCCACCCACCCACCCTGTGGTTACACCAGCACTGGTGCCCCACCTGGCCATTTGCTAATATTTTTATCACTGTAAATTCCACAACACAAGTTGAACACAAAGTTAAATTAAGCCTACTTATTCACAGATGGTTGGTTGTTGGAACAAAGACCTTCTCACGCTGAAGACGGTGTTTGCTCCTCTGTGTCCCCATGGACCCTGAAATCATACACACACGTGTAGTCAGGATGACCCCAGTTGCTCTCCACTTGCAACTTCACGTGGCTGAAGGCACCTTTTTCCTGATCCTGAGAGATAGAGAAATGAACAGAGAGAGTTAGTTGAGGAAAAACTGAGAGGATGGGACATAAGGGATATAATAAGTAGCCTATAATGAGGACAGACAAACTGTAATTCTTATGATATATTAGCTTGTGGGTGAAATTTAAAAAATGCATGTGCATGTGTTTCATTGCATGATGTAATACTCACAGACAGTTTGAAAGTCTGCACCGACTCCCCGTCCTGATCATAGAGAAAGGTTCCAAGTAGGGTACCTTCATCCTCGTTAGTCTCCAAGCCCTGGAAGATAGAAAGATAGAGATGCAGTTGAACACCTTGTTGTTCTCCGTGTATGTGACAGTGAAATACACAGGACGTCTGCAGTGGAACAATTTAAAATTTGTGACTTACATAGACAGCAAACATCTTTGGGGCGGTCGAGATGGTGTCAGTGTGCGTCACGGTCTTAGAAATGTGACCCAGTGTCACATGGGTGATGGTGACCGGGTGGGACAGGGCGAGGACTAAATGTCCACGCTCACCATCAAATGGCCAGCAGCGTCCGGCCACGGTTGGTCCTCCCTGAAGAAAGAAAGAGTATAAAAAAGAGTTTAGATGGTATGTGGGATAACAAAATAGACAGTAAAACAATCCAAACCATTTATAATATTGCCATACCGCCTAGCCGTGTGTTTTGTGTGTGTAGTTCCTAGTTCCTACCTGAGTCACAATTCTTGGGTCTGCGCCTGGTCGCCAAAAAGGAATCAGGAAATTCCAGATAGAAAAGGAAGAGGTCGGTTCGCCGTTTTGCCGAGTTTTTGAGGACAACTGTGGTAACACACGGGCCCCTGCACACAAAAACACACACAAAGAAAGTGAGACAACAATCTCAAAACTAAAAAACACATGTGCGAATTACAATCTGACAGATGAAAATGATGAGCGTGATTTAGATGTCTCACCTTGCGACTCCAGAGCAAAGTTGGGCATATCGTCCCCTTGTGGCACCTCGTTGAACCTCCTCAACCTCTTCACCTCGTCCTGCAACAGTCTCACCTGCCTCTCCAGCTCCTCGTATGGGCTCAAGACCTGTAAGTGAATGGAGATTCATTTTAATGGTGCATGTTGACATCATTGTGTGTTTCACATGTAGGTGAGAACATATTTGGGCTAAGATTGTGTTTGTAGGTGCACATTAAGAATAAAAAGAAGTAAAAGAGAAAGCCAAGCTGCTTTTAGGTGTCATACCGTATTCAGCTGGGTTGGTGGGACCGCTGACGCTGAAGGTCCTGAGTCCTCGGAGTCGCTGCTCATGAAGAGAGCCAGGGGGAAGATCACAATTCCTGATGGATGGAGAGAAACAAAGTATTAGAGAAACAGATCAGGGATGTTTTATTCAAAAGACAGACACTGATGAACAAAATATGATTGTTTGTAGAGGAGAGATCGCTTACCAAGACACAGGAGCAGCAACAGCCAGTGAAATAGTCTGCTGGCCCAGCTGGAAACTTCAGGTACAGACCTGACGGTTTTCCTTTTCCTGCAGGCCCTAAAGAGCCTGCTCGCCCAACTGCGCTTGCCCTTACAGTCAGGCAGACCACCAGCAACAGAAGCCTCAGGTACAGACCTGACAGTTTTTTTGCTGGTGGTCTCTCTCTGACTGTCTAGAGAAAACCACCTAGATTTTCTGTGTAATGAAAATGAGAAAAGAGTGAGAGCTTTGAAGATGTATAATGAAGAACTTATGACTGTTAAACACATACTGTACATAGCCTGTGTAGGACATATACAAGCATGACTGTGGCACACTAAGTCAGCTTACTTGGTCGTAGAAGTCTCCTTGTAGGAGACGACTGGTTCTCCTCTAAGGTTGTAATAACCCGCGTTGGTTAGTCTTGCGCTTCTTCGTGACATGTCTGTAAACCAAACAAGAGAGCAGAGGAGGTGGTCAGTCACTCACTCACACAAGTTATGTCAAACACTTGATTGATGTGTTGATTCAACTAAAGCCATTTTTGAGGTGGTAGTTTGTGTTGGATGAGCCTTTTAACCATCTTCTCTTCTTTTTGTGAATATAGACTGATGTTTATTTTCAACATAGTCATAAAAGTAACTTTTTTATAATTATATTTATAATAAAAATAATTTTATGTATCCTCCTTTTTTTATTACTTCTCTCAATGTCAGTTTTTTAAGAAGTATAAATTCAATCAGTGCTATATTACTGCCTAACCCAGTTGAATATAGGCTTACAGGAACTACCAACATGTGCATGAAAGGAATTAAACTAAACTATTTGACCTAACATCAAGTTGAAAATATGGTTTTGTTTTTTGCACAATTAGAAACTTTGCAGTTATATTAGGAAAATGTACAAAATGGAATTCATGTCCATGACTGGATTACATTTTCTTGAAAGGTGTTTCTAACATTTTGTCAAACTCCATTTGACAAAATTATGAGAAACATCTCTCTCACACAGTCTGAATATGAATCTCCCAAAGGTAGGATTAATCATGTTACATATAAATATTTTCTAACAGAAAAGAGTGTGTGTTTTACATATCTGTGATAGAAAGATAGAAACAATTACTTACCTTCACTTTGCCTGTGCGATATCACTGAGTCAATCAAGAAGTCGAAGTTTTGCGTCTAGTTTTTGTTTCTCAGTGGTTTTGCGATGTGCTCACTGAGAGTCCGGTCAGCTATAAGCGTCTCGAGTTAAGTTCTGATATGAGAGAAGCTGTGAGATACTATTGAAGTCTAAAGAGAATTCCACAAAGTCTTTATGAGTGATAAAGAATTCTAGATGACATCACGAAGAAAAAAGAACACGCGCGTGCAGCGACGCCCCGGTAGCTAGGCAACCATCACTGTCACTATAATGAAGGTAATTGGTAACTACACTGTTAAATATTGTCCTGTAAATTAACAGTAAAATACTGGCAGTAGTGTTGCCAGTAGTTTACTGTTAATTTACAGTAGTCCTACAGTAATCAACTTTACAGTATGCTACTGTAATAATACTAAGTGCAGAATTACAGTACATTGCTGTATTTTCTAGATTTAACAGTAGACTACTGGCAGTAGGGTTGCCAGTAGTCTACTGTTTTTTTTCTACAGTTGGCTTACTGTAAATTTAATTTGATTACTGTTATAATACAATATACTAAAACACTGTATGATGCTGTATTTTATTGAATGTAGTGGCAGCAGGGTAGCCACTACAATAATGTTTTTCTACATTAGCAATGGAATTTCACCATAAGCCCAAATACAGTGGTCATTTTTGTAAATAGAGTGTATTACTGGCAGTACTGCCTTTTCTGAGACCTTGAATAGCAATTTTAATGTGATATCCTAAACAACATATATGGATGATTTTGTTAACTAAAATGCAGCAATAAAACATTCTATGGAAAAGAAGAGGCTTAGCAAGTGTAAGATTACTTTTTTAACCCAACATTTATTTAAAAAATACTCACTTTGATGATATGAACAAACTGAGTTTTGCCATTACAGCTGGATATTTCAAGTATGCATAGATGTAGTACACTGAGAACAGAGCAGCAAGCCCCATCACAAAGGTTGGTTGGATGCCCTCGTATATGACACGAACCTCAAGGCTGATCATCCAGAGTCCAACAGTCACGTGCTCTGTTCAACCTGAAATTTGCAGAGAAATTTCAGAAAGCATCTTGACTTGTGTAAATATCTCTATTAGGAACAACATTCATACCTGGACTACAGATAACTTGAAAGCTCATCTGATATGCAATTTACAGTATGTCAATTCACTGAATACACACCGAGCAGTATTAGATGCGGAGTCAGGGGTAGGGTGAGGGTCCTCTCGACATCGGCCACTGTGGCAGACAACTGTAGGGCACAGACAATAAAACTGTAGTGAGAATAATAGTATTATAAGATGATTTTTAAGATGGCAACAATTCAATGCAATATAAATGAAAAAAGAAGAGAAACAAACTTAGATCTGCAAGAAGATTGAGCCCATCTGTGGTCTCTGTGAAGTGGGCCATCAGCAGCTGGACAACATGGAGAGCCACTTCAGCGCCTCACCCTTGGAGAGGACAGTTTGGACATTTTTGTTAGCTTAATTTGTCATATCATAACTCAATAGCATCAATACAGACAAAAAATCGATTCCGCCGAAGACTGAAATATGCCCGTGATATGTCCTTGTAACGTTAACGTTACCTTGATTACCTCTGCCTCAACTGGCTCTGTTATTGGAACAATCTCTCTCGCCCCAGTCGCAATGTCGGACAATAAATGTTTGCACCGCACACATCAACCTTGTGCCAAAAATCAATTTAAAAAAAATTGTCGGTCTTAACGTTAATGTCATCAATATAAACTTACGATTCAAAGTTTGCTTTAGCTCGCTTGTTAATCTTTTAACGTTAGCTAGCTACAATTAGCCATTAGCCAAGAGAGGACAAAATCCCAAACCTAAGTTATAAGCACAATAATGCTTCTCGCTGCAAATCAACCGAACAAACTGAAACAAATATGACAAAATCGGCCTTACCTACTCAATAATAATAATTGTATAATAAAGTCAATAAAGTGTACTGCCTTACTCTCTAGTTACAGCATGGCAAATGAAGAGGACCACATGGAAGTGCTGAAAGCTAGCTTGCGTTACTGATCAGTCACAGTTTGTTTAGAGATGATAACGTTAGTAGATAAGAAAACACCGCCAGACAGATTAAATATATTTCAACTTACCGTATGATTTGCTCATAAAGTGCAGGATTCAGATGGATAATCCTCGAAAAGAAAGTCAGTTGGCTTCACTCCTGTTCAGCGATCAGTCTCATTGAAATGCAGTAGCGTTCTGTGTTCGCGGTGCTTTCTGCCGTTGATTCAAACATCACCCCCAGAATGCAATGCTATTTACAGTATGTTGCAGTATTTAATTGGAAACGGCAAATATTGCCCATAATGCATTGTTTTCTACAGTATGGTTCCGTTATTATGGTAAACAGTATGTTACTGTCAGAATTTGGCTGTTTTTTTACAGCAATTTCTTACAGTGGTAGGTGATAATTAGCAAGTACATTTTTTTTGGAATTACTGACAAATTACCCAATATTACCTCAAAATTGATCGAAATTATTTTTTTATAAACATTATTTAATATTCCGCTATTTCCCAATAGCTGATATTTAATACATTTCCAGGAAAAAAAATTGAATTCATATGCTTTATTTCAATGTCTGCTGATAAATAGATGATAATTAACAAACAACTTTTTTGAATATGGACTTTTTTCAATAAGTCACACAATGGTGAGATTTGTGCCTGATCAGAAGTGTCTTCTAGTTTTGGTTTTTCACCACCGATGAAGAGCAAGCCGCTTCTCAAGTCTAAGGGCCCTATTTTAACCATCATATCCTATTTTAGCATATCATTATTAAATAATGTTTATAATAAAGTAATTTTAGATACATTTTGAGGTAAATATTTTGGGGTAATTTGGCAGTAATTCCAACGATATTTCAAATAGGTTACTGGCTAATTATCACCTTATTACTATGAAATTTGCGGACCTGTAAAATAAAGTGTTACCAAAATCGTTAAGAAAAAGTAGTAATACCACAGTGTAAAATACTCTGTTACAAGAAAAAGTCCTGCATTCAAAATCAGTAAAAGTACAAAAGTATTAGAATCAAAATAAACTTATCTAAAAGTAGCTATTATTATTATTATTATAATTATTATTATTATTATTATTATTATTATGTAGAATGGCCCATGTCTTGATGCAGTACTGTATACATCACATTAATATTGCAGCTGGTTATGTATATCATAATGTATTAGTTGATTCAGATTATTAATTCACAATATAAATCTGCAAATTAACTAAAGCCGTCCGATAAATGTAGTGCAGTAAAAACTACCTACAACCGTTCCCTCTGAGATGTAGTGGAGTAGAAGTATAAAGTAGCAGAAAATGGAAAGACTCAAGTAAAGTACAAGTACCTCAAAATTGTACTAAAGTACTGTGCTTGAGTAAATGTGCTTAGTTACATTACATCGCTGATTAATAAGACTTGTTTCTAAAATAAAAACCCAACACATCAGACATCACAATGGTTTTAAGACAAAAATTAAGTTGTTTTCTTTCATTAATAACTGTATTTATTATAATATAGAAAACAATTGGTCTATTGTTGGCTTTAAAGTGTTTAGTCAGTTTCACTATAATTTACACTGTGTGACAAATTGAGTTACAGGGGTGAAAAGTGTAGTTCTTTTAGTCTTTATTTATTTGACCGACCAGACAATGTAGTGAATGGTGTAATGTTGCCGGTATGATGCCAATATGACAATCAAAAAATCATTTTTTTCACAGCACGTCTGCTCAGGCGGGCTGTGTGGATGCTCTAACCTGTTAACATGGTGCTCTGCACACGTGGGCAGGGTGGCCCAGCAGGAGGTGAGGGTTTCTTTTAGTGTGCTGTACTCTGATTTCAAAGGTAGATCTTGGCTTATACTGTATTTGGAAATGAGAAGTGATCTTTGCTAAGAAAACGGTGATCGCTAATCTTGCAGATGTGGATATATTTCACTGGATAAGTGATACATTTGGCCTGCTGATGGCACCAGATGAAAAGTCAGGGGAACATTAGGATTCATCCTCTGGGGACCATGAATGCATGTGCAAAATGTCATGGAAATCCATCACGTACTTACTAAGATATTTCAGTCTGGACCAAAAATGATGGACCGACCAACTAACTGTCATTGCCATTTCTAGAGCCCTGCAGGTAGCGTGGTTAAAAAGTCCTTGCACAGGTAAAGTTATACCAAGCTTTACACATACTGTTGCAACAGCTTTGTTCAGCAGTATAGCCCTCAGCTATAAAGTTTTTTCCCACTAGCTTAGGGAACTCTCTTGCAGAGATTAGAATATTAGCTACAGTTAATATTTCATGTGTTATTTGTTGCATGCAGGGTTGGATTGATTGTTGATGAGAAGGAAGGGGGAGTCTGGGGAAACCCACCAGGAAGGACACCTGCGCTCAATTAACTGCTCTCCTTATTATCCGTGTCTTGGTAGATGCTGTTAGAGGAGCCGCTGGACTGTGGCCATGTGCCAGAGATGCTACACAGTGTCAATAACTACAGCGTACAGCTGAAAACACTCTTCACTGGTGGATGTATTCCAGTTAAGGGGAGCAATGCCTGCATCATGCACTTAAAGTATTATGAAGAATATCTTATCTTCTGTATCAGTGCTTGATAACACAGACAGAACCAGAAGTACATCACAGGAAGGAGTTTGAGATGGAGGACAGAAATTAAACCCACTTACTTACCGTCCTTTTGCTATTTGCTAATTTCAGCCGGTTAGACTATTATCAGTTCATAAAATGGGCGTTGTCAGTGGTTGTAAGCCTCATATATGTGGGTCAGTAGGGGCCTGCTACACCCACTAGTAGGTTTTATCATCAATTCACATGGGCGATCATTCATTCAGTATACTTCTTTACATCCTTTATCTCTTTTATGTCGGTTCTCCAAAAGTTAAAGAGGTATGCATTCCAGGGTTACGGCTCTTCTACATCAATGGCTGTCCATTCGAGATGATTGGTTAAGAAATAAAAGTCACTACATTTACCATCGCCCTATTCTCAGTGTCAACCGCTGTAATGCTGCGGGCCATAAACGTGGAAAACTCATTGCTCATCTCTTTTTCCCCAAAATGCCTCAACCTCCAGCTTCATTGGTCCGTCCAGACGGCGAGGTTGGACCCGATATAACGGCGCACAGTGACGAGCCGAGGCAGCGTGCAGAAATTAAGGCATGTTTGTGAAATGATGGATGGCAGACAGTGAAATGGTTAGGGAGATCTCTTCCCAACTAGAGGGCCTGGGATTGATGCCTGCTGGCAGACATTATATACACGTCTATCAAATGAAAAAAAAATTAGATATAATACACCCAGAATACATGTCGGATGTAATGTACAAAATAGAAGACACATCCTCATGTGTCATCTTCTCTTTATCTCAATCTACTTTATGAGTATAGATTTATTAATGGAAATCAATAAGGGAAAAACAGCTATTAGTCATCTGTGAACTTAATTGATATAACGATTTCAGCATATGTGCAGCCAGGTCAATTAGCTGCACTAGCAACTGTGTGAGGTTATAGGCACAGCGAGAATGATAATGTCGGCAGGCTAACAGGCTCACAATTAGAGATGTTACGATACCATTTTTTCCTTCCTGATACAGATTCCGATGACTGAACTTACCTGAAACCAGTGTGTTAAAAAAGCAAAAAAATAAATATATATATTGGGCTGTCAAAGTTAGTCAAATTTGTTTTTGTTTTTAACCTTTATTTAACCAGGAATAAAAGCTCCTCATAAAATGTCTTTTCCCAGAGTGTCCTGGCCATGAAAGGCAGCAGCACAGTTACAGACATAAAACAAACATAACAATTGAAAACAAACACAAAGAGCAAATTACAGAATCATAAGGTATCAAAAAACATTCATCAGCATTCAAAACATCTACAACCAGATGTGCCTGTTTCCAAATCTTTTAGAAGCACTTTAAAGACATTCAGTGAGACCTGCTCTCGAAGATTCAGGTCATTTTGTAACTGATTCCCAGATGAGGGAGCAGGATACTTGAATGCTCTTTTTCCAAGTTCAGTACGGACTTTGGGGACAGTTAATAGGATTAAGTCCTGTGAGCGAAGACAGTAACTTCCTGTACTTTTTTGAAGGATGTAGGTTCGTAGGTAAGATGGGAGCAGACCAAGAATAGCCTTATAAATAAGAATACACCAGTGGTTCAGTCTACGGGTGGACAAGGCAGACCATCCTACTCGAGCATACAAAGAGCGGTGGTGCGTAAGGGTTTTAAAATTTGTAATAAATCTCAGTGCTCCATGGTAGAAAGTATCCAGCGTGCGTAGGCTCTAGAGAAGATGCATGCATGTATATAACATCGCCGTAGTCGATGCTTGTTGCTGCTGCTCCTCTTTTCTATCTTGCAGGAAGGAGGGTCGTTAGTGGGATGAGCCACACCTGGGCCCGGTGTGCTCTCTCCCCTTAAGATAGCTGCCTCAGTCTGCAGTCTGTCTCTCTGGAAGACTCAACACCCTCATCAGCATGGCACAGACATGAAGTTCCTTTTGTTCTTTCCACCACACACACACCCATGCATGCTCCACACCACTGATTTACTGATTTCCACACGTTATATTGACTTACTGTTGTGTTTTGTAAAAATAAATCAAGTGTTCTTTTGCCGCCACCTCGTGTCTGTTTCCCTCTGCGTCGCAGCCTTTGAGCCAGGCTGTGACAATACATAGACAAGGCTTTAGACAGTCAGAACAACTGACGTAGTATAAAGAGCGACAAAGTCTGTGTAAGGAGGAGGTCGGGGTGGATGGATGAGTCAAACAAACACCGGACTTTCACCCAGGTGACTGTTGTTCATGTCCCGTGGGAAACCAAAATCCACTTTGACTAATTTTAAGAAGAAGTAGAAGAAGGCACTTTATTGATCCCCTGGCGTTTATGTTGTTTGTTATTCAATTGGTAAATGTTAAATTATTTGTTGGAGTTGTTACATGATCAATAATGTGCTTTTGTAAGATGATTGTATTTTATTTGATACTTATATCACGTTCACTGCACTCAAATAGATGATAAAACAAGCAGAAATAATTTTCCTAATCTTTATTGTCCAATTATTCTAATTATTATTATTAGTGTATGGGAGGAAACCGGAGTACCCGGAGTAAACCCATGCATGCACGGAGAGAATATGCAAACTCTGCACAGACAGAGAGGCGGAGCCAGGACCGATCACCAGTCCTTTGTCTGTGCGGCTACAGTGCTAATAATCACTGTGCCACCGTGCAGCCCTCCAACCATCTGTGAATAAGTAGGAGACGTTGTGTTGTCGAATTTGCAGTGACAGAAAATACCAGCAAATGGGTAATTCCCCCTCACACTGCATTGTAGACAGGTTCGCTGGGAGGAAGTACAGTGAACACTCACGGTACACCACACTTCTCCCCAGCAGTTTCCTGTCACCTATAGCAGGGAGGAGGTTCGCCGGGAGGAAGTATGGTGAACCTTCACGGTACACCACACTTCCCCCCAGCAACCCACCCACCCACCCTGTGGTTACACCAGCACTGGTGCCCCACCTGGCCATTTGCTAATATTTTTATCACTGTAAATTCCACAACACAAGTTGAACACAAAGTTAAATTAAGCCTACTTATTCACAGATGGTTGGTTGTTGGAACAAAGACCTTCTCACGCTGAAGACGGTGTTTGCTCCTCTGTGTCCCCATGGACCCTGAAATCATACACACACGTGTAGTCAGGATGACCCCAGTTGCTCTCCACTTGCAACTTCACGTGGCTGAAGACACCCTTTTCCTGATCCTGAGAGATAGAGAAATGAACAGAGAGAGTTAGTTGAGGAAAAACTGAGAGGATGGGACATAAGGGATATAATAAGTAGCCTATAATGAGGACAGACAAACTGTAATTCTTATGATATATTAGCTTGTGGGTGAAATTTAAAAAATGCATGTGCATGTGTTTCATTGCATGATGTAATACTCACAGACAGTTTGAAAGTCTGCACCGACTCCCCGTCCTGATCATAGAGAAAGGTTCCAAGTAGGGTACCTTCATCCTCATCAGTCTCCAAGCCCTGGAAGATAGAAAGATAGAGATGCAGTTGAACACCTTGTTGTTCTCCGTGTATGTGACAGTGAAATACACAGGACGTCTGCAGTGGAACAATTTAAAATTTGTGACTTACATAGACAGCAAACATCTTTGGGGCGGTCGAGATGGTGTCAGTGTGCGTCACGGTCTTAGAAATGTGACCCAGTGTCACATGGGTGATGGTGACCGGGTGGGACAGGGCGAGGACTAAATGTCCACGCTCACCATCAAATGGCCAGCAGCGTCCGGCCACAGTTGGTCCTCCCTGAAGAAAGAAAGAGTATAAAAAAGAGTTTAGATGGTATGTGGTATAACAAAATAGACAGTAAAACAATCCAAACCATTATATAATATTGCCATACCGCCTAGCCGTGTGTTTTGTGTGTGTAGTTCCTAGTTCCTACCTGAGTCACAATTCTTGGGTCTGCGCCTGGTCGCCAAAAAGGAATCAGGAAATTCCAGATAGAAAAGGAAGAGGTCGGTTCGCCGTTTTGCCGAGTTTTTGAGGACAACTGTGGTAACACACGGGCCCCTGCACACAAAAACACACACAAAGAAAGTGAGACAACAATCTCAAAACTAAAAAACACATGTGCGAATTACAATCTGACAGATGAAAATGATGAGCGTGATTTAGATGTCTCACCTTGCGACTCCAGAGCAAAGTTGGGCATATCGTCCCCTTGTGGCACCTCGTTGAACCTCCTCAACCTCTTCACCTCGTCCTGCAACAGTCTCACCTGCCTCTCCAGCTCCTCGTATGGGCTCAAGACCTGTAAGTGAATGGAGATTCATTTTAATGGTGCATGTTGACATCATTGTGTGTTTCACATGTAGGTGAGAACATATTTGGGCTAAGATTGCGTTTGTAGGTGCACATTAAGAATAAAAAGAGGTAAAAGAGAAAGCCAAGCTGCTTTTAGGTGTCATACCGTATTCAGCTGGGTTGGTGGGACCGCTGACGCTGAAGGTCCTGAGTCCTCGGAGTCGCTGCTCATGAAGAGAGCCAGGGGGAAGATCACAATTCCTGATGGATGGAGAGAAACAAAGTATTAGAGAAACAGGTCAGGGATGTTTTATTCAAAAGACAGACACTGATGAACAAAATATGATTGTTTGTAGAGGAGAGATCGCTTACCAAGACACAGGAGCAGCAACAGCCAGTGAAATAGTCTGCTGGCCCAGCTGGAAACTTCAGGTACAGACCTGACGGTTTTCCTTTTCCTGCAGGCCCTAAAGAGCCTGCTCGCCCAACTGCGCTTGCCCTTACAGTCAGGCAGACCACCAGCAACAGAAGCCTCAGGTACAGACCTGACAGTTTTTTTGCTGGTGGTCTCTCTCTGACTGTCTAGAGAAAACCACCTAGATTTTCTGTGTAATGAAAATGAGAAAAGAGTGAGAGCTTTGAAGATGTATAATGAAGAACTTATGACTGTTAAACACATACTGTACATAGCCTGTGTAGGACATATACAAGCATGACTGTGGCACACTAAGTCAGCTTACTTGGTCGTAGAAGTCTCCTTGTAGGAGACGACTGGTTCTCCTCTAAGGTTGTAATAACCCGCGTTGGTTAGTCTTGCGCTTCTTCGTGACATGTCTGTAAACCAAACAAGAGAGCAGAGGAGGTGGTCAGTCACTCACTCACACAAGTTATGTCAAACACTTGATTGATGTGTTGATTCAACTAAAGCCATTTTTGAGGTGGTAGTTTGTGTTGGATGAGCCTTTTAACCATCTTCTCTTCTTTTTGTGAATATAGACTGATGTTTATTTTCAACATAGTCATAAAAGTAACTTTTTTATAATTATATTTATAATAAAAATAATTTTATGTATCCTCCTTTTTTTATTACTTCTCTCAATGTCAGTTTTTTAAGAAGTATAAATTCAATCAGTGCTATATTACTGCCTAACCCAGTTGAATATAGGCTTACAGGAACTACCAACATGTGCATGAAAGGAATTAAACTAAACTATTTGACCTAACATCAAGTTGAAAATATGGTTTTGTTTTTTGCACAATTAGAAACTTTGCAGTTATATTAGGAAAATGTACAAAATGGAATTCATGTCCATGACTGGATTACATTTTCTTGAAAGGTGTTTCTAACATTTTGTCAAACTCCATTTGACAAAATTATGAGAAACATCTCTCTCACACAGTCTGAATATGAATCTCCCAAAGGTAGGATTAATCATGTTACATATAAATATTTTCTAACAGAAAAGAGTGTGTGTTTTACATATCTGTGATAGAAAGATAGAAACAATTACTTACCTTCAATTTGCCTGTGCGATATCACTGAGTCAATCAAGAAGTCGAAGTTTTGCGTCTAGTTTTTGTTTCTCAGTGGTTTTGCGATGTGCTCACTGAGAGTCCGGTCAGCTATAAGCGTCTCGAGTTAAGTTCTGATATGAGAGAAGCTGTGAGATACTATTGAAGTCTAAAGAGAATTCCACAAAGACTTTATGAGTGATAAAGAATTCTAGATGACATCACGAAGAAAAAAGAACACAGAACACGCGCGTGCAGCGACGCCCCGGTAGCTAGGCAACCATCACTGTCACTATAATGAAGGTAATTGGTAACTACACTGTTAAATATTGTCCTGTAAATTAACAGTAAAATACTGGCAGTAGTGTTGCCAGTAGTTTACTGTTAATTTACAGTAGTCCTACAGTAATCAACTTTACAGTATGCTACTGTAATAATACTAAGTGCAGAATTACAGTACATTGCTGTATTTTCTAGATTTAACAGTAGACTACTGGCAGTAGGGTTGCCAGTAGTCTACTGTTTTTTTTCTACAGTTGGCTTACTGTAAATTTAATTTGATTACTGTTATAATACAATATACTAAAACACTGTATGATGCTGTATTTTATTGAATGTAGTGGCAGCAGGGTAGCCACTACAATATTGTTTTTCTACATTAGCAATGGAATTTCACCATAAGCCCAAATACAGTGGTCATTTTTGTAAATAGAGTGTATTACTGGCGGTACTGCCTTTTCTGAGACCTTGAATAGCAATTTTAATGTGATATCCTAAACAACATATATGGATGATTTTGTTAACTAAAATGCAGCAATAAAACATTCTATGGAAAAGAAGAGGCTTAGCAAGTGTAAGATTACTTTTTTAACCCAACATTTATTTAAAAAATACTCACTTTGATGATATGAACAAACTGAGTTTTGCCATTACAGCTGGATATTTCAAGTATGCATAGATGTAGTACACTGAGAACAGAGCAGCAAGCCCCATCACAAAGGTTGGTTGGATGCCCTCGTATATGACACGAACCTCAAGGCTGATCATCCAGAGTCCAACAGTCACGTGCTCTGTTCAACCTGAAATTTGCAGAGAAATTTCAGAAAGCATCTTGACTTGTGTAAATATCTCTATTAGGAACAACATTCATACCTGGACTACAGATAACTTGAAAGCTCATCTGATATGCAATTTACAGTATGTCAATTCACTGAATACACACCGAGCAGTATTAGATGCGGAGTCAGGGGTAGGGTGAGGGTCCTCTCGACATCGGCCACTGTGGCAGACAACTGTAGGGCACAGACAATAAAACTGTAGTGAGAATAATAGTATTATAAGATGATTTTTAAGATGGCAACAATTCAATGCAATATAAATGAAAAAAGAAGAGAAACAAACTTAGATCTGCAAGAAGATTGAGCCCATCTGTGGTCTCTGTGAAGTGGGCCATCAGCAGCTGGACAACATGGAGAGCCACTTCAGCGCCTCACCCTGGGAGAGGACAGTTTGGACATTTTTGTTAGCTTAATTTGTGATATCATGACTCAATAGCATCAATACAGACAACAAATCGCTTCCGCCAAAGACTGAAATATGCCCGTGATATGTCCTTGTAACGTTAACGTTACCTTGATTACCTCTGCCTCAACTGGCTCTGTTATTGGAACAATCTCTCTCGCCCCAGTCGCAATGTCGGACAATAAATGTTTGCACCCATCAAACTTGTGCCAAAAATCAATTTAAAAAAATTGTCGGTCTTAACGTTAATGTCATCAATATAAACTTACGATTCAAAGTTTGCTTTAGCTTGCTTGTTAATCTTTTAACGTTAGCTAGCTACAATTAGCCATTAGCCAAGAGAGGACAAAATCCCAAACCTATAAGCACAATAATGCTTCTCTCTGCAAATCATCCAACCAAACAGAAACAAATATGACTAAATCGGCCTTACCTACTCAATAATAATAATCGTATAATAAAGTCAATAAAGTGTACTGCCTTACTCTCTAGTTACAGCATGGCAAATGAAGAGGACCACATGGAAGTGCTGAAAGCTAGCTTGCGTTACTGATCAGTCACAGTTTGTTTAGAGATGATAACGTTAGTAGATAAGAAAACATCGCCAGACAGATTAAATATATTTCAATTTACCGTATGATTTGCTCATAAAGTGCAGGATTCAGATGGATAATCCTCGAAAAGAAAGTCAGTTGGCTTCACTCCTGTTCAGCGATCAGTCTCATTGAAATACAGTAGCGTTCTGTGTTCGCGGTGCTTTCTGCCGTTGATTCAAACATCACCCCCAGAATGCAATGCTATTTACAGTATGTTGCAGTATTTAATTGGAAACGGCAAATATTGCCCATAATGCATTGTTTTCTACAGTATGGTTCCGTTATTATGGTAAACAGTATGTTACTGTCAGAATTTGGCTGTTTTTTTACAGCAATTTGTTACAGTGTAGGTGATAATTAGCAAGTACATTTTTTTGGAATTACTGACAAATTACCCCAATATTACCTCAAAATTGATCGAAAATTATTTTTTTATAAACATTATTTAATATTCCGCTATTTCCCAATAGCTGATATTTAATACATTTCCAGGAAAAAAAATTGAATTCATATGCTTTATTTCAATGTCTGCTGATAAATAGATGATAATTAACAAACAACTTTTTTGAATATGGACTTTTTTCAATAAGTCACACAATGGTGAGATTTGTGCCTGATCAGAAGTGTCTTCTAGTTTTGGTTTTTCACCACCGATGAAGAGCAGCCGCTTCTCAAGTCTAAGGGCCCTATTTTAACCATCATATCCTATTTTAGCATATCATTATTAAATAATGTTTATAATAAAGTAATTTTAGATACATTTTGAGGTAAATATTTTGGGGTAATTTGGCAGTAATTCCAACGATATTTCAAATAGGTTACTGGCTAATTATCACCTTATTACTATGAAATTTGCGGACCTGTAAAATAAAGTGTTACCAAAATCGTTAAGAAAAAGTAGTAATACCACAGTGTAAAAATACTCTGTTACAAGAAAAAGTCCTGCATTCAAAATCAGTAAAAGTACAAAAGTATTAGAATCAAAATAAACTTATCTAAAAGTAGCTATTATTATTATTATTATTATTATTATTATTATTATTATTATTATTATTATTATTATGTAGAATGGCCCATGTCTTGATGCAGTACTGTATACATCACATTAATATTGCAGCTGGTTATGTATATCATAATGTATTAGTTGATTCAGATTATTAATTCACAATATAAATCTGCAAATTAACTAAAGCCGTCCGATAAATGTAGTGCAGTAAAAACTACCTACAACCGTTCCCTCTGAGATGTAGTGGAGTAGAAGTATAAAGTAGCAGAAAATGGAAAGACTCAAGTAAAGTACAAGTACCTCAAAATTGTACTAAAGTACTGTGCTTGAGTAAATGTGCTTAGTTACATTACATCGCTGATTAATAAGACTTGTTTCTAAAATAAAAACCCAACACATCAGACATCACAATGGTTTTAAGACAAAAATTAAGTTGTTTTCTTTCATTAATAACTGTATTTATTATAATATAGAAAACAATTGGTCTATTGTTGGCTTTAAAGTGTTTAGTCAGTTTCACTATAATTTACACTGTGTGACAAATTGAGTTACAGGGGTGAAAAGTGTATTTCTTTTAGTCTTTATTTATTTGACCGACCAGACAATGTAGTGAATGGTGTAATGTTGCCGGTATGATGCCAATATGACAATCAAAAAATCATTTTTTTCACAGCACGTCTGCTCAGGCGGGCTGTGTGGATGCTCTAACCTGTTAACATGGTGCTCTGCACACGTGGGCAGGGTGGCCCAGCAGGAGGTGAGGGTTTCTTTTAGTGTGCTGTACTCTGATTTCAAAGGTAGATCTCGGCTTATACTGTATTTGGAAATGAGAAGTGATCTTTGCTAAGAAAACGGTGATCGCTAATCTTGCAGATGTGGATATATTTCACTGGATAAGTGATACATTTGGCCTGCTGATGGCACCAGATGAAAAGTCAGGGGAACATTAGGATTCATCCTCTGGGGACCATGAATGCATGTGCAAAATGTCATGGAAATCCATCACGTACTTACTAAGATATTTCAGTCTGGACCAAAAATGATGGACCGACCAACTAACTGTCATTGCCATTCCTAGAGCCCCGCAGGTAGCGTGGTTAAAAAGTCCTTGCACAGGTAAAGTTACACCAAGCTTTACACATACTGTTGCAACAGCTTTGTTCAGCAGTATAGCCCTCAGCTATAAAGTTTTTTCCCACTAGCTTAGGGAACTCTCTTGCAGAGATTAGAATATTAGCTACAGTTAATATTTCATGTGTTATTTGTTGCATGCAGGGTTGGATTGATTGTTGATGAGAAGGAAGGGGGAGTCAGGGGAAACCCACCAGGAAGGACACCTGCGCTCAATTAACTGCTCTCCTTATTATCCGTGTCTTGGTAGATGCTGTTAGAGGAGCCGCTGGACTGTGGCCATGTGCCAGAGATGCTACACAGTGTCCATAACTACAGCGTACAGCTGAAAACACTCTTCACTGGTGGATGTATTCCAGTTAAGGGGAGCAATGCCTGCATCATGCACTTAAAGTATTATGAAGAATATCTTATCTTCTGTATCAGTGCTTGATAACACAGACAAAACCAGAAGTACATCACAGGAAGGAGTTTGAGATGGAGGACAGAAATTAAACCCACTTACTTACCCAACTTTTGCTATTTGCTAATTTCAGCCGGTTAGACTATTATCAGTTCATAAAATGGGCGTTGTCAGTGGTTGTAAGCCTCATATATGTGGGTCAGTAGGGGCCTGCTACACCCACTAGTAGGTTTTATCATCAATTCACATGGGCGATCATTCATTCAGTATACTTCTTTACATCCTTTATCTCTTTTATGTCGGTTCTCCAAAAGTTAAAGAGGTATGCATTCCAGGGTTACGGCTCTTCTAGATCAATGGCTGTCCATTCGAGATGATTGGTTAAGAAATAAAAGTCACTACATTTACCATCGCCCTATTCTCAGTGTCAACCGCTGTAATGCTGCGGGCCATAAACGTGGAAAACTCATTGCTCATCTCTTTTTCCCCAAAATGCCTCAACCCCCAGCTTCATTGGTCCGTCCAGACGGCGAGGTTGGACCCGATATAACGGCGCACAGTGACGAGCCGAGGCAGCGTGCAGTAATTAAGGCATGTTTGTGAAATGATGGATGGCAGACAGTGAAATGGTTAGGGAGATCTCTTCCCAACTAGAGGGCCTGGGATTGATGCCTGCTGGCAGACATTATATACACGTCTATCAAATGAAAAAAAAATTAGATATAATACACCCAGAATACATGTCGGATGTAATGTACAAAATAGAAGACACATCCTCCTGTGTTACATCTTCTCTTTATCTCAATCTACTTTATGAGTATAGATTTATTAATGGAAATCAATAAGGGAAAAACAGCTATTAGTCATCTGTGAACTTAATTGATATAACGATTTCAGCATATGTGCAGCCAGGTCAATTAGCTGCACTAGCAACTGTGTGAGGTTATAGGCACAGCGAGAATGATAATGTCGGCAGGCTAACAGGCTCACAATTAGAGATGTTACGATACCATTTTTTCCTTCCTGATACAGATTCCGATGACTGAACTTACCTGAAACCAGTGTGTTAAAAAAGCAAAAAAATAAATATATATATTGGGCTGTCAAAGTTAGTCAAATTTTTTTTTGTTTTTAACCTTTATTTAACCAGGAATAAAAGCTCCTCATAAAATGTCTTTTCCCAGAGTGTCCTGGCCATGAAAGGCAGCAGCACAGTTACAGACATAAAACAAACATAACAATTGAAAACAAACACAAAGAGCAAATTACAGAATCATAAGGTATCAAAAAACATTCATCAGCATTCAAAACATCTACAACCAGATGTGCTTGTTTCCAAATCTTTTAGAAGCACTTTAAAGACATTCAGTGAGACCTGCTCTCGAAGATTCAGGTCATTTTGTAACTGATTCCCAGATGAGGGAGCAGGATACTTGAATGCTCTTTTTCCAAGTTCAGTACGGACTTTGGGGACAGTTAATAGGATTAAGTCCTGTGAGCGAAGACAGTAACTTCCCGTACTTTTTTGAAGGATGTAGGTTCGTAGGTAAGATGGGAGCAGACCAAGAATAGCCTTATAAATAAGAATACACCAGTGGTTCAGTCTACGGGTGGACAAGGCAGACCATCCTACCCGAGCATACAAAGAGCGGTGGTGCGTAAGGGTTTTAAAATTTGTAATAAATCTCAGTGCTCCATGGTAGAAGGTATCCAGCGTGCGTAGGCTCTAGAGAAGATGCATGCATGTATATAACATCGCCGTAGTCGATGCTTGTTGCTGCTGCTCCTCTTTTCTATCTTCCAGGAAGGAGGGTCGTTAGTGGGATGAGCCACACCTGGGCCCGGTGTGCTCTCTCCCCTTCAGATAGCTGCCTCAGTCTGCAGTCTGTCTCTCTGGAAGACTCAACACCCTCATCAGCATGGCACAGACATGAAGTTCCTTTTGTTCTTTCCACCACACACACACCCATGCATGCTCCACACCACTGATTTACTGATTTCCACACGTTATATTGACTTACTGTTGTGTTTTGTAAAAATAAATCAAGTGTTCTTTTGCCGCCACCTCGTGTCTGTTTCCCTCTGCGTCGCAGCCTTTGAGCCAGGCTGTGACAATACATAGACAAGGCTTTAGACAGTCAGAACAACTGACGTAGTATAAAGAGCGACAAAGTCTGTGTAAGGAGGAGGTCGGGGTGGATGGATGAGTCAAACAAACACCGGACTTTCACCCAGGTGACTGTTGTTCATGTCCCGTGGGAAACCAAAATCCACTTTGACTAATTTTAAGAAGAAGTAGAAGAAGGCACTTTATTGATCCCCTGGCGTTTATGTTGTTTGTTATTCAATTGGTAAATGTTAAATTATTTGTTGGAGTTGTTACATGATCAATAATGTGCTTTTGTAAGATGATTGTATTTTATTTGATACTTATATCACGTTCACTGCACTCAAATAGATGATAAAACAAGCAGAAATAATTTTCCTAATCTTTATTGTCCAATTATTCTAATTATTATTATTAGTGTATGGGAGGAAACCGGAGTACCCGGAGTAAACCCATGCATGCACGGAGAGAATATGCAAACTCTGCACAGACAGAGAGGCGGAGCCAGGACCGATCACCAGTCCTTTGTCTGTGCGGCTACAGTGCTAATAATCACTGTGCCACCGTGCAGCCCTCCAACCATCTGTGAATAAGTAGGAGACGTTGTGTTGTCGAATTTGCAGTGACAGAAAATACCAGCAAATGGGTAATTCCCCCTCACACTGCATTGTAGACAGGTTCGCTGGGAGGAAGTACAGTGAACACTCACGGTACACCACACTTCTCCCCAGCAGTTTCCTGTCACCTATAGCAGGGAGGAGGTTCGCCGGGAGGAAGTATGGTGAGCCTTCACGGTACACCACACTTCCCCCCAGCAACCCACCCACCCACCCTGTGGTTACACCAGCACTGGTGCCCCACCTGGCCATTTGCTAATATTTTTATCACTGCAAATTCCACAACACAAGTTGAACACAAAGTTAAATTAAGCCTACTTATTCACAGATGGTTGGTTGTTGGAACAAAGACCTTCTCACGCTGAAGACGGTGTTTGCTCCTCTGTGTCCCCATGGACCCTGAAATCATACACACACGTGTAGTCAGGATGACCCCAGTTGCTCTCCACTTGCAACTTCACGTGGCTGAAGACACCCTTTTCCTGATCCTGAGAGATAGAGAAATGAACAGAGAGAGTTAGTTGAGGAAAAACTGAGAGGATGGGACATAAGGGATATAATAAGTAGCCTATAATGAGACAGACAAACTGTAATTCTTATGATATATTAGCTTGTGGGTGAAATTTAAAAAATGCATGTGCATGTGTTTCATTGCATGATGTAATACTCACAGACAGTTTGAAAGTCTGCACCGACTCCCCGTCCTGATCATAGAGAAAGGTTCCAAGTAGGGTACCTTCATCCTCATCAGTCTCCAAGCCCTGGAAGATAGAAAGATAGAGATGCAGTTGAACACCTTGTTGTTCTCCGTGTATGTGACAGTGAAATACACAGGACGTCTGCAGTGGAACAATTTAAAATTTGTGACTTACATAGACAGCAAACATCTTTGGGGCGGTCGAGATGGTGTCAGTGTGCGTCACGGTCTTAGAAATGTGACCCAGTGTCACATGGGTGATGGTGACCGGGTGGGACAGGGCGAGGACTAAATGTCCACGCTCACCATCAAATGGCCAGCAGCGTCCGGCCACAGTTGGTCCTCCCTGAAGAAAGAAAGAGTATAAAAAAGAGTTTAGATGGTATGTGGTATAACAAAATAGACAGTAAAACAATCCAAACCATTATATAATATTGCCATACCGCCTAGCCGTGTGTTTTGTGTGTGTAGTTCCTAGTTCCTACCTGAGTCACAATTCTTGGGTCTGCGCCTGGTCGCCAAAAAGGAATCAGGAAATTCCAGATAGAAAAGGAAGAGGTCGGTTCGCCGTTTTGCCGAGTTTTTGAGGACAACTGTGGTAACACACGGGCCCCTGCACACAAAAACACACACAAAGAAAGTGAGACAACAATCTCAAAACTAAAAAGCACATGTGCGAATTACAATCTGACAGATGAAAATGATGAGCGTGATTTAGATGTCTCACCTTGCGACTCCAGAGCAAAGTTGGGCATATCGTCCCCTTGTGGCACCTCGTTGAACCTCCTCAACCTCTTCACCTCGTCCTGCAACAGTCTCACCTGCCTCTCCAGCTCCTCGTATGGGCTCAAGACCTGTAAGTGAATGGAGATTCATTTTAATGGTGCATGTTGACATCATTGTGTGTTTCACATGTAGGTGAGAACATATTTGGGCTAAGATTGTGTTTGTAGGTGCACATTAAGAATAAAAAGAAGTAAAAGAGAAAGCCAAGCTGCTTTTAGGTGTCATACCGTATTCAGCTGGGTTGGTGGGACCGCTGACGCTGAAGGTCCTGAGTCCTCGGAGTCGCTGCTCATGAAGAGAGCCAGGGGGAAGATCACAATTCCTGATGGATGGAGAGAAACAAAGTATTAGAGAAACAGGTCAGGGATGTTTTATTCAAAAGACAGACACTGATGAACAAAATATGATTGTTTGTAGAGGAGAGATCGCTTACCAAGACACAGGAGCAGCAACAGCCAGTGAAATAGTCTGCTGGCCCAGCTGGAAACTTCAGGTACAGACCTGACGGTTTTCCTTTTCCTGCAGGCCCTAAAGAGCCTGCTCGCCCAACTGCGCTTGCCCTTACAGTCAGGCAGACCACCAGCAACAGAAGCCTCAGGTACAGACCTGACAGTTTTTTTGCTGGTGGTCTCTCTCTGACTGTCTAGAGAAAACCACCTAGATTTTCTGTGTAATGAAAATGAGAAAAGAGTGAGAGCTTTGAAGATGTATAATGAAGAACTTATGACTGTTAAACACATACTGTACATAGCCTGTGTAGGACATATACAAGCATGACTGTGGCACACTAAGTCAGCTTACTTGGTCGTAGAAGTCTCCTTGTAGGAGACGACTGGTTCTCCTCTAAGGTTGTAATAACCCGCGTTGGTTAGTCTTGCGCTTCTTCGTGACATGTCTGTAAACCAAACAAGAGAGCAGAGGAGGTGGTCAGTCACTCACTCACACAAGTTATGTCAAACACTTGATTGATGTGTTGATTCAACTAAAGCCATTTTTGAGGTGGTAGTTTGTGTTGGATGAGCCTTTTAACCATCTTCTCTTCTTTTTGTGAATATAGACTGATGTTTATTTTCAACATAGTCATAAAAGTAACTTTTTTATAATTATATTTATAATAAAAATAATTTTATGTATCCTCCTTTTTTTATTACTTCTCTCAATGTCAGTTTTTTAAGAAGTATAAATTCAATCAGTGCTATATTACTGCCTAACCCAGTTGAATATAGGCTTACAGGAACTACCAACATGTGCATGAAAGGAATTAAACTAAACTATTTGACCTAACATCAAGTTGAAAATATGGTTTTGTTTTTTGCACAATTAGAAACTTTGCAGTTATATTAGGAAAATGTACAAAATGGAATTCATGTCCATGACTGGATTACATTTTCTTGAAAGGTGTTTCTAACATTTTGTCAAACTCCATTTGACAAAATTATGAGAAACATCTCTCTCACACAGTCTGAATATGAATCTCCCAAAGGTAGGATTAATCATGTTACATATAAATATTTTCTAACAGAAAAGAGTGTGTGTTTTACATATCTGTGATAGAAAGATAGAAACAATTACTTACCTTCAATTTGCCTGTGCGATATCACTGAGTCAATCAAGAAGTCGAAGTTTTGCGTCTAGTTTTTGTTTCTCAGTGGTTTTGCGATGTGCTCACTGAGAGTCCGGTCAGCTATAAGCGTCTCGAGTTAAGTTCTGATATGAGAGAAGCTGTGAGATACTATTGAAGTCTAAAGAGAATTCCACAAAGACTTTATGAGTGCTAAAGAATTCTAGATGACATCACGAAGAAAAAAGAACACAGAACACGCGCGTGCAGCGACGCCCCGGTAGCTAGGCAACCATCACTGTCACTATAATGAAGGTAATTGGTAACTACACTGTTAAATATTGTCCTGTAAATTAACAGTAAAATACTGGCAGTAGTGTTGCCAGTAGTTTACTGTTAATTTACAGTAGTCCTACAGTAATCAACTTTACAGTATGCTACTGTAATAATACTAAGTGCAGAATTACAGTACATTGCTGTATTTTCTAGATTTAACAGTAGACTACTGGCAGTAGGGTTGCCAGTAGTCTACTGTTTTTTTTCTACAGTTGGCTTACTGTAAATTTAATTTGATTACTGTTATAATACAATATACTAAAACACTGTATGATGCTGTATTTTATTGAATGTAGTGGCAGCAGGGTAGCCACTACAATATTGTTTTTCTACATTAGCAATGGAATTTCACCATAAGCCCAAATACAGTGGTCATTTTTGTAAATAGAGTGTATTACTGGCGGTACTGCCTTTTCTGAGACCTTGAATAGCAATTTTAATGTGATATCCTAAACAACATATATGGATGATTTTGTTAACTAAAATGCAGCAATAAAACATTCTATGGAAAAGAAGAGGCTTAGCAAGTGTAAGATTACTTTTTTAACCCAACATTTATTTAAAAAATACTCACTTTGATGATATGAACAAACTGAGTTTTGCCATTACAGCTGGATATTTCAAGTATGCATAGATGTAGTACACTGAGAACAGAGCAGCAAGCCCCATCACAAAGGTTGGTTGGATGCCCTCGTATATGACACGAACCTCAAGGCTGATCATCCAGAGTCCAACAGTCACGTGCTCTGTTCAACCTGAAATTTGCAGAGAAATTTCAGAAAGCATCTTGACTTGTGTAAATATCTCTATTAGGAACAACATTCATACCTGGACTACAGATAACTTGAAAGCTCATCTGATATGCAATTTACAGTATGTCAATTCACTGAATACACACCGAGCAGTATTAGATGCGGAGTCAGGGGTAGGGTGAGGGTCCTCTCGACATCGGCCACTGTGGCAGACAACTGTAGGGCACAGACAATAAAACTGTAGTGAGAATAATAGTATTATAAGATGATTTTTAAGATGGCAACAATTCAATGCAATATAAATGAAAAAAGAAGAGAAACAAACTTAGATCTGCAAGAAGATTGAGCCCATCTGTGGTCTCTGTGAAGTGGGCCATCAGCAGCTGGACAACATGGAGAGCCACTTCAGCGCCTCACCCTGGGAGAGGACAGTTTGGACATTTTTGTTAGCTTAATTTGTGATATCATGACTCAATAGCATCAATACAGACAACAAATCGCTTCCGCCAAAGACTGAAATATGCCCGTGATATGTCCTTGTAACGTTAACGTTACCTTGATTACCTCTGCCTCAACTGGCTCTGTTATTGGAACAATCTCTCTCGCCCCAGTCGCAATGTCGGACAATAAATGTTTGCACCCATCAAACTTGTGCCAAAAATCAATTTAAAAAAAATTGTCGGTCTTAACGTTAATGTCATCAATATAAACTTACGATTCAAAGTTTGCTTTAGCTTGCTTGTTAATCTTTTAACGTTAGCTAGCTACAATTAGCCATTAGCCAAGAGAGGACAAAATCCCAAACCTATAAGCACAATAATGCTTCTCTCTGCAAATCATCCAACCAAACAGAAACAAATATGACTAAATCGGCCTTACCTACTCAATAATAATAATCGTATAATAAAGTCAATAAAGTGTACTGCCTTACTCTCTAGTTACAGCATGGCAAATGAAGAGGACCACATGGAAGTGCTGAAAGCTAGCTTGCGTTACTGATCAGTCACAGTTTGTTTAGAGATGATAACGTTAGTAGATAAGAAAACATCGCCAGACAGATTAAATATATTTCAATTTACCGTATGATTTGCTCATAAAGTGCAGGATTCAGATGGATAATCCTCGAAAAGAAAGTCAGTTGGCTTCACTCCTGTTCAGCGATCAGTCTCATTGAAATACAGTAGCGTTCTGTGTTCGCGGTGCTTTCTGCCGTTGATTCAAACATCACCCCCAGAATGCAATGCTATTTACAGTATGTTGCAGTATTTAATTGGAAACGGCAAATATTGCCCATAATGCATTGTTTTCTACAGTATGGTTCCGTTATTATGGTAAACAGTATGTTACTGTCAGAATTTGGCTGTTTTTTTACAGCAATTTGTTACAGTGTAGGTGATAATTAGCAAGTACATTTTTTTGGAATTACTGACAAATTACCCCAATATTACCTCAAAATTGATCGAAAATTATTTTTTTATAAACAATATTTAATATTCCGCTATTTCCCAATAGCTGATATTTAATACATTTCCAGGAAAAAAAATTGAATTCATATGCTTTATTTCAATGTCTGCTGATAAATAGATGATAATTAACAAACAACTTTTTTGAATATGGACTTTTTTCAATAAGTCACACAATGGTGAGATTTGTGCCTGATCAGAAGTGTCTTCTAGTTTTGGTTTTTCACCACCGATGAAGAGCAGCCGCTTCTCAAGTCTAAGGGCCCTATTTTAACCATCATATCCTATTTTAGCATATCATTATTAAATAATGTTTATAATAAAGTAATTTTAGATACATTTTGAGGTAAATATTTTGGGGTAATTTGGCAGTAATTCCAACGATATTTCAAATAGGTTACTGGCTAATTATCACCTTATTACTATGAAATTTGCGGACCTGTAAAATAAAGTGTTACCAAAATCGTTAAGAAAAAGTAGTAATACCACAGTGTAAAAATACTCTGTTACAAGAAAAAGTCCTGCATTCAAAATCAGTAAAAGTACAAAAGTATTAGAATCAAAATAAACTTATCTAAAAGTAGCTATTATTATTATTATTATTATTATTATTATTATTATTATTATTATTATTATGTAGAATGGCCCATGTCTTGATGCAGTACTGTATACATCACATTAATATTGCAGCTGGTTATGTATATCATAATGTATTAGTTGATTCAGATTATTAATTCACAATATAAATCTGCAAATTAACTAAAGCCGTCCGATAAATGTAGTGCAGTAAAAACTACCTACAACCGTTCCCTCTGAGATGTAGTGGAGTAGAAGTATAAAGTAGCAGAAAATGGAAAGACTCAAGTAAAGTACAAGTACCTCAAAATTGTACTAAAGTACTGTGCTTGAGTAAATGTGCTTAGTTACATTACATCGCTGATTAATAAGACTTGTTTCTAAAATAAAAACCCAACACATCAGACATCACAATGGTTTTAAGACAAAAATTAAGTTGTTTTCTTTCATTAATAACTGTATTTATTATAATATAGAAAACAATTGGTCTATTGTTGGCTTTAAAGTGTTTAGTCAGTTTCACTATAATTTACACTGTGTGACAAATTGAGTTACAGGGGTGAAAAGTGTATTTCTTTTAGTCTTTATTTATTTGACCGACCAGACAATGTAGTGAATGGTGTAATGTTGCCGGTATGATGCCAATATGACAATCAAAAAATCATTTTTTTCACAGCACGTCTGCTCAGGCGGGCTGTGTGGATGCTCTAACCTGTTAACATGGTGATCTGCACACGTAGGCAGGGTGGCCCAGCAGGAGGTGAGGGTTTCTTTTAGTGTGCTGTACTCTGATTTCAAAGGTAGATCTCGGCTTATACTGTATTTGGAAATGAGAAGTGATCTTTGCTAAGAAAACGGTGATCGCTAATCTTGCAGATGTGGATATATTTCACTGGATAAGTGATACATTTGGCCTGCTGATGGCACCAGATGAAAAGTCAGGGGAACATTAGGATTCATCCTCTGGGGACCATGAATGCATGTGCAAAATGTCATGGAAATCCATCACGTACTTACTAAGATATTTCAGTCTGGACCAAAAATGATGGACCGACCAACTAACTGTCATTGCCATTCCTAGAGCCCCGCAGGTAGCGTGGTTAAAAAGTCCTTGCACAGGTAAAGTTACACCAAGCTTTACACATACTGTTGCAACAGCTTTGTTCAGCAGTATAGCCCTCAGCTATAAAGTTTTTTCCCACTAGCTTAGGGAACTCTCTTGCAGAGATTAGAATATTAGCTACAGTTAATATTTCATGTGTTATTTGTTGCATGCAGGGTTGGATTGATTGTTGATGAGAAGGAAGGGGGAGTCAGGGGAAACCCACCAGGAAGGACACCTGCGCTCAATTAACTGCTCTCCTTATTATCCGTGTCTTGGTAGATGCTGTTAGAGGAGCCGCTGGACTGTGGCCATGTGCCAGAGATGCTACACAGTGTCCATAACTACAGCGTACAGCTGAAAACACTCTTCACTGGTGGATGTATTCCAGTTAAGGGGAGCAATGCCTGCATCATGCACTTAAAGTATTATGAAGAATATCTTATCTTCTGTATCAGTGCTTGATAACACAGACAAAACCAGAAGTACATCACAGGAAGGAGTTTGAGATGGAGGACAGAAATTAAACCCACTTACTTACCCAACTTTTGCTATTTGCTAATTTCAGCCGGTTAGACTATTATCAGTTCATAAAATGGGCGTTGTCAGTGGTTGTAAGCCTCATATATGTGGGTCAGTAGGGGCCTGCTACACCCACTAGTAGGTTTTATCATCAATTCACATGGGCGATCATTCATTCAGTATACTTCTTTACATCCTTTATCTCTTTTATGTCGGTTCTCCAAAAGTTAAAGAGGTATGCATTCCAGGGTTACGGCTCTTCTAGATCAATGGCTGTCCATTCGAGATGATTGGTTAAGAAATAAAAGTCACTACATTTACCATCGCCCTATTCTCAGTGTCAACCGCTGTAATGCTGCGGGCCATAAACGTGGAAAACTCAT
The DNA here is from genome assembly GCA_916701645.2 of Sebastolobus alascanus. Lineage (NCBI taxonomy): Eukaryota > Metazoa > Chordata > Actinopteri > Perciformes > Sebastidae > Sebastolobus > Sebastolobus alascanus. Next base: position 1,578,989 of record CAKAOJ020000057.1, on the reverse strand, counting down.
TGCTCATCTCTTTTTCCCCAAAATGCCTCAACCCCCAGCTTCATTGGTCCGTCCAGACGGCGAGGTTGGACCCGATATAACGGCGCACAGTGACGAGCCGAGGCAGCGTGCAGTAATTAAGGCATGTTTGTGAAATGATGGATGGCAGACAGTGAAATGGTTAGGGAGATCTCTTCCCAACTAGAGGGCCTGGGATTGATGCCTGCTGGCAGACATTATATACACGTCTATCAAATGAAAAAAAAATTAGATATAATACACCCAGAATACATGTCGGATGTAATGTACAAAATAGAAGACACATCCTCCTGTGTTACATCTTCTCTTTATCTCAATCTACTTTATGAGTATAGATTTATTAATGGAAATCAATAAGGGAAAAACAGCTATTAGTCATCTGTGAACTTAATTGATATAACGATTTCAGCATATGTGCAGCCAGGTCAATTAGCTGCACTAGCAACTGTGTGAGGTTATAGGCACAGCGAGAATGATAATGTCGGCAGGCTAACAGGCTCACAATTAGAGATGTTACGATACCATTTTTTCCTTCCTGATACAGATTCCGATGACTGAACTTACCTGAAACCAGTGTGTTAAAAAAGCAAAAAAATAAATATATATATTGGGCTGTCAAAGTTAGTCAAATTTTTTTTTGTTTTTAACCTTTATTTAACCAGGAATAAAAGCTCCTCATAAAATGTCTTTTCCCAGAGTGTCCTGGCCATGAAAGGCAGCAGCACAGTTACAGACATAAAACAAACATAACAATTGAAAACAAACACAAAGAGCAAATTACAGAATCATAAGGTATCAAAAAACATTCATCAGCATTCAAAACATCTACAACCAGATGTGCTTGTTTCCAAATCTTTTAGAAGCACTTTAAAGACATTCAGTGAGACCTGCTCTCGAAGATTCAGGTCATTTTGTAACTGATTCCCAGATGAGGGAGCAGGATACTTGAATGCTCTTTTTCCAAGTTCAGTACGGACTTTGGGGACAGTTAATAGGATTAAGTCCTGTGAGCGAAGACAGTAACTTCCCGTACTTTTTTGAAGGATGTAGGTTCGTAGGTAAGATGGGAGCAGACCAAGAATAGCCTTATAAATAAGAATACACCAGTGGTTCAGTCTACGGGTGGACAAGGCAGACCATCCTACCCGAGCATACAAAGAGCGGTGGTGCGTAAGGGTTTTAAAATTTGTAATAAATCTCAGTGCTCCATGGTAGAAGGTATCCAGCGTGCGTAGGCTCTAGAGAAGATGCATGCATGTATATAACATCGCCGTAGTCGATGCTTGTTGCTGCTGCTCCTCTTTTCTATCTTCCAGGAAGGAGGGTCGTTAGTGGGATGAGCCACACCTGGGCCCGGTGTGCTCTCTCCCCTTCAGATAGCTGCCTCAGTCTGCAGTCTGTCTCTCTGGAAGACTCAACACCCTCATCAGCATGGCACAGACATGAAGTTCCTTTTGTTCTTTCCACCACACACACACCCATGCATGCTCCACACCACTGATTTACTGATTTCCACACGTTATATTGACTTACTGTTGTGTTTTGTAAAAATAAATCAAGTGTTCTTTTGCCGCCACCTCGTGTCTGTTTCCCTCTGCGTCGCAGCCTTTGAGCCAGGCTGTGACAATACATAGACAAGGCTTTAGACAGTCAGAACAACTGACGTAGTATAAAGAGCGACAAAGTCTGTGTAAGGAGGAGGTCGGGGTGGATGGATGAGTCAAACAAACACCGGACTTTCACCCAGGTGACTGTTGTTCATGTCCCGTGGGAAACCAAAATCCACTTTGACTAATTTTAAGAAGAAGTAGAAGAAGGCACTTTATTGATCCCCTGGCGTTTATGTTGTTTGTTATTCAATTGGTAAATGTTAAATTATTTGTTGGAGTTGTTACATGATCAATAATGTGCTTTTGTAAGATGATTGTATTTTATTTGATACTTATATCACGTTCACTGCACTCAAATAGATGATAAAACAAGCAGAAATAATTTTCCTAATCTTTATTGTCCAATTATTCTAATTATTATTATTAGTGTATGGGAGGAAACCGGAGTACCCGGAGTAAACCCATGCATGCACGGAGAGAATATGCAAACTCTGCACAGACAGAGAGGCGGAGCCAGGACCGATCACCAGTCCTTTGTCTGTGCGGCTACAGTGCTAATAATCACTGTGCCACCGTGCAGCCCTCCAACCATCTGTGAATAAGTAGGAGACGTTGTGTTGTCGAATTTGCAGTGACAGAAAATACCAGCAAATGGGTAATTCCCCCTCACACTGCATTGTAGACAGGTTCGCTGGGAGGAAGTACAGTGAACACTCACGGTACACCACACTTCTCCCCAGCAGTTTCCTGTCACCTATAGCAGGGAGGAGGTTCGCCGGGAGGAAGTATGGTGAGCCTTCACGGTACACCACACTTCCCCCCAGCAACCCACCCACCCACCCTGTGGTTACACCAGCACTGGTGCCCCACCTGGCCATTTGCTAATATTTTTATCACTGCAAATTCCACAACACAAGTTGAACACAAAGTTAAATTAAGCCTACTTATTCACAGATGGTTGGTTGTTGGAACAAAGACCTTCTCACGCTGAAGACGGTGTTTGCTCCTCTGTGTCCCCATGGACCCTGAAATCATACACACACGTGTAGTCAGGATGACCCCAGTTGCTCTCCACTTGCAACTTCACGTGGCTGAAGACACCCTTTTCCTGATCCTGAGAGATAGAGAAATGAACAGAGAGAGTTAGTTGAGGAAAAACTGAGAGGATGGGACATAAGGGATATAATAAGTAGCCTATAATGAGAACAGACAAACTGTAATTCTTATGATATATTAGCTTGTGGGTGAAATTTAAAAAATGCATGTGCATGTGTTTCATTGCATGATGTAATACTCACAGACAGTTTGAAAGTCTGCACCGACTCCCCGTCCTGATCATAGAGAAAGGTTCCAAGTAGGGTACCTTCATCCTCATCAGTCTCCAAGCCCTGGAAGATAGAAAGATAGAGATGCAGTTGAACACCTTGTTGTTCTCCGTGTATGTGACAGTGAAATACACAGGACGTCTGCAGTGGAACAATTTAAAATTTGTGACTTACATAGACAGCAAACATCTTTGGGGCGGTCGAGATGGTGTCAGTGTGCGTCACGGTCTTAGAAATGTGACCCAGTGTCACATGGGTGATGGTGACCGGGTGGGACAGGGCGAGGACTAAATGTCCACGCTCACCATCAAATGGCCAGCAGCGTCCGGCCACAGTTGGTCCTCCCTGAAGAAAGAAAGAGTATAAAAAAGAGTTTAGATGGTATGTGGTATAACAAAATAGACAGTAAAACAATCCAAACCATTATATAATATTGCCATACCGCCTAGCCGTGTGTTTTGTGTGTGTAGTTCCTAGTTCCTACCTGAGTCACAATTCTTGGGTCTGCGCCTGGTCGCCAAAAAGGAATCAGGAAATTCCAGATAGAAAAGGAAGAGGTCGGTTCGCCGTTTTGCCGAGTTTTTGAGGACAACTGTGGTAACACACGGGCCCCTGCACACAAAAACACACACAAAGAAAGTGAGACAACAATCTCAAAACTAAAAAACACATGTGCGAATTACAATCTGACAGATGAAAATGATGAGCGTGATTTAGATGTCTCACCTTGCGACTCCAGAGCAAAGTTGGGCATATCGTCCCCTTGTGGCACCTCGTTGAACCTCCTCAACCTCTTCACCTCGTCCTGCAACAGTCTCACCTGCCTCTCCAGCTCCTCGTATGGGCTCAAGACCTGTAAGTGAATGGAGATTCATTTAATGGTGCATGTTGACATCATTGTGTGTTTCACATGTAGGTGAGAACATATTTGGGCTAAGATTGTGTTTGTAGGTGCACATTAAGAATAAAAAGAAGTAAAAGAGAAAGCCAAGCTGCTTTTAGGTGTCATACCGTATTCAGCTGGGTTGGTGGGACCGCTGACGCTGAAGGTCCTGAGTCCTCGGAGTCGCTGCTCATGAAGAGAGCCAGGGGGAAGATCACAATTCCTGATGGATGGAGAGAAACAAAGTATTAGAGAAACAGGTCAGGGATGTTTTATTCAAAAGACAGACACTGATGAACAAATATGATTGTTTGTAGAGGAGAGATCGCTTACCAAGACACAGGAGCAGCAACAGCCAGTGAAATAGTCTGCTGGCCCAGCTGGAAACTTCAGGTACAGACCTGACGGTTTTCCTTTTCCTGCAGGCCCTAAAGAGCCTGCTCGCCCAACTGCGCTTGCCCTTACAGTCAGGCAGACCACCAGCAACAGAAGCCTCAGGTACAGACCTGACAGTTTTTTTGCTGGTGGTCTCTCTCTGACTGTCTAGAGAAAACCACCTAGATTTTCTGTGTAATGAAAATGAGAAAAGAGTGAGAGCTTTGAAGATGTATAATGAAGAACTTATGACTGTTAAACACATACTGTACATAGCCTGTGTAGGACATATACAAGCATGACTGTGGCACACTAAGTCAGCTTACTTGGTCGTAGAAGTCTCCTTGTAGGAGACGACTGGTTCTCCTCTAAGGTTGTAATAACCCGCGTTGGTTAGTCTTGCGCTTCTTCGTGACATGTCTGTAAACCAAACAAGAGAGCAGAGGAGGTGGTCAGTCACTCACTCACACAAGTTATGTCAAACACTTGATTGATGTGTTGATTCAACTAAAGCCATTTTTGAGGTGGTAGTTTGTGTTGGATGAGCCTTTTAACCATCTTCTCTTCTTTTTGTGAATATAGACTGATGTTTATTTTCAACATAGTCATAAAAGTAACTTTTTTATAATTATATTTATAATAAAAATAATTTTATGTATCCTCCTTTTTTATTACTTCTCTCAATGTCAGTTTTTTAAGAAGTATAAATTCAATCAGTGCTATATTACTGCCTAACCCAGTTGAATATAGGCTTACAGGAACTACCAACATGTGCATGAAAGGAATTAAACTAAACTATTTGACCTAACATCAAGTTGAAAATATGGTTTTGTTTTTTGCACAATTAGAAACTTTGCAGTTATATTAGGAAAATGTACAAAATGGAATTCATGTCCATGACTGGATTACATTTTCTTGAAAGGTGTTTCTAACATTTTGTCAAACTCCATTTGACAAAATTATGAGAAACATCTCTCTCACACAGTCTGAATATGAATCTCCCAAAGGTAGGATTAATCATGTTACATATAAATATTTTCTAACAGAAAAGAGTGTGTGTTTTACACATCTGTGATAGAAAGATAGAAACAATTACTTACCTTCACTTTGCCTGTGCGATATCACTGAGTCAATCAAGAAGTCGAAGTTTTGCGTCTAGTTTTTGGTTCTCAGTGGTTTTGCGATGTGCTCACTGAGAGTCCGGTCAGCTATAAGCGTCTCGAGTTAAGTTCTGATATGAGAGAAGCTGTGAGATACTATTGAAGTCTAAAGAGAATTCCACAAAGACTTTATGAGTCCTAAAGAATTCTAGATGACATCACGAAGAAAAAAGAACACGCGCGTGCAGCGACGCCCCGGTAGCTAGGCAACCATCACTGTCACTATAATGAAGGTAATTGGTAACTACACTGTTAAATATTGTCCTGTAAATTAACAGTAAAATACTGGCAGTAGTGTTGCCAGTAGTTTACTGTTAATTTACAGTAGTCCTACAGTAATCAACTTTACAGTATGCTACTGTAATAATACTAAGTGCAGAATTACAGTACATTGCTGTATTTTCTAGATTAACAGTAGACTACTGGCAGTAGGGTTGCCAGTAGTCTACTGTTTTTTTTCTACAGTTGGCTTACTGTAAATTTAATTTGATTACTGTTATAATACAATATACTAAAACACTGTATGATGCTGTATTTTATTGAATGTAGTGGCAGCAGGGTAGCCACTACAATATTGTTTTTCTACATTAGCAATGGAATTTCACCATAAGCCCAAATACAGTGGTCATTTTTGTAAATAGAGTGTATTACTGGCGGTACTGCCTTTTCTGAGACCTTGAATAGCAATTTTAATGTGATATCCTAAACAACATATATGGATGATTTTGTTAACTAAAATGCAGCAATAAAACATTCTATGGAAAAGAAGAGGCTTAGCAAGTGTAAGATTACTTTTTTAACCCAACATTTATTTAAAAAATACTCACTTTGATGATATGAACAAACTGAGTTTTGCCATTACAGCTGGATATTTCAAGTATGCATAGATGTAGTACACTGAGAACAGAGCAGCAAGCCCCATCACAAAGGTTGGTTGGATGCCCTCGTATATGACACGAACCTCAAGGCTGATCATCCAGAGTCCAACAGTCACGTGCTCTGTTCAACCTGAAATTTGCAGAGAAATTTCAGAAAGCATCTTGACTTGTGTAAATATCTCTATTAGGAACAACATTCATACCTGGACTACAGATAACTTGAAAGCTCATCTGATATGCAATTTACAGTATGTCAATTCACTGAATACACACCGAGCAGTATTAGATGCGGAGTCAGGGGTAGGGTGAGGGTCCTCTCGACATCGGCCACTGTGGCAGACAACTGTAGGGCACAGACAATAAAACTGTAGTGAGAATAATAGTATTATAAGATGATTTTTAAGATGGCAACAATTCAATGCAATATAAATGAAAAAAGAAGAGAAACAAACTTAGATCTGCAAGAAGATTGAGCCCATCTGTGGTCTCTGTGAAGTGGGCCATCAGCAGCTGGACAACATGGAGAGCCACTTCAGCGCCTCACCCTGGGAGAGGACAGTTTGGACATTTTTGTTAGCTTAATTTGTGATATCATGACTCAATAGCATCAATACAGACAACAAATCGCTTCCGCCGAAGACTGAAATATGCCCGTGATATGTCCTTGTAACGTTAACGTTACCTTGATTACCTCTGCCTCAACTGGCTCTGTTATTGGAACAATCTCTCTCGCCCCAGTCGCAATGTCGGACAATAAATGTTTGCACCGCACACATCAAACTTGTGCCAAAAATCAATTTAAAAAAAATTGTCGGTCTTAACGTTAATGTCATCAATATAAACTTACGATTCAAAGTTTGCTTTAGCTTGCTTGTTAATCTTTTAACGTTAGCTAGCTACAATTAGCCATTAGCCAAGAGAGGACAAAATCCCAAACCTATAAGCACAATAATGCTTCTCGCTGCAAATCAACCGAACAAACTGAAACAAATATGACAAAATCGGCCTTACCTACTCAATAATAATAATCGTATAATAAAGTCAATAAAGTGTACTGCCTTACTCTCTAGTTACAGCATGGCAAATGAAGAGGACCACATGGAAGTGCTGAAAGCTAGCTTGCGTTACTGATCAGTCACAGTTTGTTTAGAGATGATAACGTTAGTAGATAAGAAAACATCGCCAGACAGATTAAATATATTTCAATTTACCGTATGATTTGCTCATAAAGTGCAGGATTCAGATAGATAATCCTCGAAAAGAAAGTCAGTTGGCTTCACTCCTGTTCAGCGATCAGTCTCATTGAAATACAGTAGCGTTCTGTGTTCGCGGTGCTTTCTGCCGTTGATTCAAACATCACCCCCAGAATGCAATGCTATTTACAGTATGTTGCAGTATTTAATTGGAAACGGCAAATATTGCCCATAATGCATTGTTTTCTACAGTATGGTTCCGTTATTATGGTAAACAGTATGTTACTGTCAGAATTTGGCTGTTTTTTTACAGCAATTTGTTACAGTGTGGAGACAGCTGCAGGTTGCTGGCAGAGGCTGTAGATGGAGGTACAGGCTGGAGCTGTCTCCCAGAATCTGCAGGTGGAGGCGGCGGCTGCAGGTTGCTGGCAGAGGCTGTAGGTGAAAGATGAGGATCGGACTTTCTGCCAGAATCTTCAGGTTGAGGCAGCAGTGCAGGCTGCTGGAAAAGACTGTAGATGGAGGTTTGCGTTGTAGCTGCCAGAATGTTCAAGTGGACGTGGTGGTGGAGATCACAGGCAGAGGCCATAGGTGGAGATCCAGGTAGCACTTGTTTGCTCGTATTTGCTCGTATTCGAAGGTGCAGATGGAGGCTGCAGGTCGCTGGCGAAGGTCAGAAAGCTTCTACTTGAACCTCCATCTACAGACTCTGCCAGCAACCTACAGCCACCGTCTCCACCTGCAGATTCTGGCAGACAGCTGCAGCCCATACATCCATCTTCTTCCTCTGCCAGCAACCTGAAGCCTCCTCCTGCCCCTGCCTCTAGCCTTCCCCAGCAATCTACAACCCTGGCCTCAACCTGTCGATTCTGGTAGACAGCTCCAGACACTTGCTCCATTTACATCTTCAGTCTGGAGCCGTCGCCATCAACCTGCAGCCTCTGTCCGCACCTTCAAATACCAGCAAACCACTACCTGGTTCTCCACCTATGGCCTCTACCATTAACCTCCACCTCCACTTGAAGATTCTGGCAGTTGCAACCCAAACCTCCATCTACAGTCTTTTCCAGCAACCTGCACCGCCGCCTCTACCTGTAGATTTTAACAAAACGCTGCAGCCCGAACCTCCACCTACAGACTCTGTCAGCAACCTACACCCACTACCACTACCAGCAGATTCTGAGAGACAGCCTTCATCCCACCCAAAAACCTGATCCAGATCTTACCTGCAGCCTTGTAGCAACAGCAGCTCCCGCCTGTCACCCAGAGAGCCCTTAGAACACCATGAAGACGCAGAGGTAAGACACATTTTAAACATTTGAATGAACAGATGAACAGAAACTCATTACATGCATCCTTATTAATGACCAAAGCACAAATTCCCTCTTTAACATTTGCAGGAGACTGAGTTTTTCTTTTTTTATCATGAATGGAAGTGAGAAGATTTTCTGTATACTGATAATGCAAAGGAGGTCCTACCCTGTTGCCATGTAAAGATCTAAGTGAAAGAGCAGAGGCCTGGGACACACTCAGTATGGTAGATGTAAGATTTTAGAGAACATGCAAATAGATAACTGTCTACAGTAATAATGTTTACCTGGCCTATAGAATTCAAGCTATTTTACATTTAAATGTTCACCATCTTCTTCTCACAGGCATTATATTGTGTGAAGGAAGAACACGCGGCCATCAACATGAATCTATATTATCTGGAAAATGGGACCGTGATGCTGAACTTCATCTATCAGAAAGAGCTATTCTTCCTCCCACAGGGGCTTTGCAGTTAACCCCTTACAATCCCATCCTCTTTATTTAGTGGGGTAGGGGTGGAGGACAGGGGATGTTCGGGGGTCGATAAAATGTCAACAGTAGATGTCACATATAAGTGGTGTACATCATCTGAAAGCTGGGAACCTGAAGATTAATTTGAGATGCAGCTCAGCACTGTCTAATTTTTGAAAATTAATTAATTAATCAATTAAAATAAATTGTGAAAGTGTATAAGAGTGTAGAACATGATGGTATACTGTATGTTTGTGATGGCCATCCCCATACTTTGTTATGTTTCATAAATTGTTGCAGCAATTTTGGGGTTGATACCACTTGTTACACAGATTTGGTGCTAAATTTAACCATTTTTTACCATTCGAGAATTGATAAAATTGATCAATAATCCCTCCAAAACACAAACCACATTAAGACACCAAGACCTTGAGGAACACCATAGAAAAAGCCATGCTGTGATTTGGTATCAAAAACTTTTGGAGATTTCTGCAAGAATTGCATTTTTCGGCGATTGGATGGCGAGCACTTCTGTTCTGGAAACTGCTCAGAAACCCCCTTATTACCAATCTAGCTAGGAAAGCCATCCATCCTCTGAATGCTCTAGGTCTCTAGATTTGTGGCTGTAAAGTTTCATGAAGCTGTGATTATCCTAGAGGTCACCACAGATCATTTTACACAGTGAGGTTAAGTTTAAAAAAAATTGTCTCTCTATATGAAATAGCTAGGGGACTAACATCATCACACATGAATACAGTTGGGCTCATTGGATCCACAAGAGTCTCAGCTTTCCAGTGGTACCCAATTTATGTAATTCAAACACTGTTTAGGGACCCCAGTATGCAGACATTTTCAAACACACCATTGTAAAATAGGCGAAAATATCACATTTGTACTGAATGAAAAAACTGCATGGATTTTGTCGCACACTGCATGTGATTATCATAAAGTGGGCATGTCTGTAAAGGGGAGACTCGTGGGTACCCATAAAACCCATTTTCATTCACATATCTTGAGGTCAGAGGTCAAGGGACCCCTTTGAGTTTCACCATGCCAGTTTTTCATCGCCAAAATTTAGCGTAACTTCATAGCATTCATTAGCGATCTTCCCGACATTCTAGCATGATATGGTACCAATGGATTTGTTAGGTTTTCTAGTTTCATATGATACCAGTGCCTTAGCTCTAGATCTAAAATTGAGCTCGCTACAGCCTCTGAAAAAAGTTGGCCAAGGGCGCTGGCGCCCCCCAGGAGTAGAGGAGGGTAATGGGAACACCATCATATTGGATCCAGCTATCATTTTTTGCAATTTGAACAATAAATTAAAACTGAGACAGTCTAGGAATACTCCTCTTTAATCATTTTTTTTTCAGTAGCAGCGAAGTAACATTTTCCCCCAGTTCTGTTGAATCAAAAGATACTGAAAAATAGGCAGAAAACTCCCAAATTAAATTAAAACACATTGAAATTACATTTGACAAACTACTGTACATAAAATTACGGCATCCAGTTTATAGCATAGATTTCTGAAAGCAGAACAGCAGAGATCTTCAGTGAATCCAAACAAGGCATTTCCCCATGCAGCGATGATGTTTAAAATGTTCTTCGTCCAGGAGATTTTGATTAACTTGAAATGTTGTTTTGGTTTAAATCCTTCAAAATGCAGGCGAGTGGTACAGGATGACAGTGAGTCTCTTTTTTGATGAAAAAGATGTAATCAGATGGCCTGTCATGACTTTTCCCTGGGCTGGTCACAATAGGGTACATTTTCTAGTAGAAGGCTCTCTCTGGGTCGAAGCACTAAGAGAGAGAAAGAGAGAAAATAAATGTAGCAAGTACATATTGTTTAAAAATATGTGATACGTCAGAGAGAAGTCAAGACTCCTGTTGTGTATTCCTTGCATACATTGCATTTTTTTCTTTCTAGCATGGTACCACATTTTTAGAAAAAGACAGGATAAATATAATAACGTACAGAGTGTCTTATCTCCAACATGTTCCATTTGCATCACAGTCTCTCGAAGAACAGCTTCCACATTTGAGCCCATTTTGATCATCTGTAAAAGCAGAAGGGTAATGAGCGGTGACAGCTTATGAGACAAACATGTAAATTGCCCCTCTTCGCACATAGCAGTACCCCCTTTGTTTTGCATTTTTTGCATGTCAAACATGAAGCTAAAGTGCTGCTTGGCTTGAAAACTGCACCTGAACTTCAGAATTTGATGACAATAGAGATGCTTTCTAAATCCTTTGCAATGCTTTGCCACAGCACATCCACACTGACACTCCAATATAGTGCAACTCTTTCTTTTTTCAATTAAATTCTAGATCCTAGTATCCAGCACCATCTCGCGAGAGACAAAGCCGCTGTGTCAGAGCGCACTGCCATTGTTTTGATGTTTTTGTTTGTTTTAGGAAAGCGTCAAATGAAACCTGTAATGCAGAGCTATTCTGCTATCATCAGCTTTATATAATTTTGTTTATTTTATTGTATGCTAACTGTAGACCTCACTGTGTAGCTGAATTATCTAGGAAAAAATACAATAAAAAAAATGTTGGATTGGACTTCGTATCTGCAGATACTCAATAGGAAGACTTAGAAGAATAATGTGCTTGAATGTTTCCCATGTTAAGTTCTTAGGTGTAATCATTGATGATCAGCTTAACCGGAAAAAACACATCTGTTGTGTGTCCAACAAAGTTGTAAAAAATATTGGTATTTTATGGAGAGTAGGACATATCTTGTCACGAAAATTTTACTCTATGATTAATTAATTAATTAATTAATTCTATGATTTATTCTTTCATATCTTACAGCAATATAGCATGAGCAAGCACATATAAAACCGGTCTCTATTCCATCTTTTTATTACAAAAAAGGTTTGTTAGAATGGTCACCAACTCTAGGCGGAATGCTCATACTGCCTCACCATTTCAAACTCTGGAGTTATTAAACATATTTGACATCAATAAACTTCAGATAGGTACTTTTGTATTTCAATTTCTTAACAATTCACTACCCACTTCCTTTCACAGTTTCTTTGTATTTAGGTGTCAGATCCACTGTTATCACAGCAGATCTGTTGATCTTCTATATAGTCAGTTCTACAGAACTACTGTAGCCTCGGCCAGTTTTCAGTTAGGTTTAGAGGTCCAGTTGTATGGAACAGCTTTCCTGCTTCACTTCGCAGTCACTCCTCATTTCTGGTTTTTGAAAGAGATCTTAAACAACTTCTCTTGACGGAGTTCAGTATTATATAAATAATGATGATGAATACAGTGTATGAAAGCAGTGCAAACACTCGTTGTTGTCATCCTGTTTCTATTTATTTATTTATTTATTTTCCTTCCTGCCTTTTTATCGCTAGCATTTCTTGTTTGGAAATGGTATTCTTTTCTTTCTTTTAGATATTCTAAAAATATTTACGTATGTTTGCAAATTGCAATACAGCTGTTTTTAACTTCAATGTTAGGTGGATTCCTTTTACAAGCCCTCAGGGTTTTTTTTCAACCCACCTGTGAATTTATTTATGTTTTTGTATATCTCTTCTCTTTTGTTTTATTATATTATATGAACAAAATAAATAAAAATAAAGATCAGGATTAGGAGCAGAATGTGATCAGGATTTTGCTACTTTTGACGGACGTCTTTGACTTTCCGAAAAGAAATGTCCCCTCATAGTAAGATTCTGTCTCCTCCTGACTCCTTGGGTCCCTGGGCCTGTGCATCCTATTTGATTATCAATACATGACTCCAGAGTAAAGATGACAGAATACAGTGGCATATCACATACTTATTTAAATTAGGGCTGTGTATTGGCAAAAATCTGGCGATACAATACGTATCATAATACAGCGGTAACGATTCAATATATTGCGATACTGTAAGCAAAGCGATATATTGCAATTTTTTTAATCTAATTTTAGGAAAACTGTCAAGGTATAAAGAACACACCACCATATGTATAAAATCTGAGTGAAATAAGTCACTATGTGAATTGGCTAATATGGGAACTAACATAATCACACATGAACACAGTTGGACTCGTTGGATCCACAAGAGTCTCAGCTATCCAGTTATACACAATTATGTAATTACAATACTGTTTAGGGACCCCAGTATGCAGAAATATTCAAACACATCATTTTAAAATCTGCATCCGTTTTCATTCACATATCTTGAGGTCAGAGGTCAAGGGACCTCTTTTTCCTCACCAGTCTAACTTTTGAGCGTTATTTAACCTCCTTCGCAACAAGCTAGTATGACATGGTTGGTGCCAATGCATTTTGGTTCTCTAGTTTCATATGATACCAGTTCATTCACTCTAGCTTTAAAACTGCTACAACCTCTGAAAGACAGAACAGTCGGATTTTTAAGACGTTAATTAAAAATCGATACAGCGTTTTGGAGAATCGATACAGTATCACAAAACATAATATAGCCATACTCATGTGTATCGATATTTTCTTACAGCCCTAATTTAAATACATTACTGATGCAGTATACAATCTACATAAAAAAACAATGTCACATTCTGTTCCACTTTCACTGTACCTTCTTAATGTTTTCTTCCGACGTTTCATTTTTGTTTTTCCGGAACTCCTCGTTGATCCTTAATCTTGCAGCTTTGTGGGTGAAAAAAAGTTGCATTATTAAGTTATCTACGGTTGAGGTAAACATCACCTGCAATGGCAATTTTTTCAATGTCCTTTTTCCCAGTTGCCATTAATAAACAGGTAGCAGTGATATACACAGACCCAATACAACAGATTCAGTTTAGTTTATTTATTGAGATTGTTGTACAATGAGATGAATGTACATTTCCCAATCCTGCAAGTTGTATGGTGTTGTTCCGTTCCTGGTCTGGTGAGAACTGTATGCCCTCCCTCTACCTGTGTCTATGCCAACAATAAACATAAATGGCTCCAATCACCCAACAAAGATTTAGCCCCAGATGTTCTGCTGGGAATCAAACCAACATGACTCACCTGTCAGTGCTCTGTCATCCTCTTTGAATACAGCCATCCGTGTCCTGTGTAGCGCTTTAAACGTGCTCAGGACCTGCATTTATACAAATTCAGCTTTTAGCACCATCAGGACATTGACAGCTGCTTGAACTGAAGCAGCTGTAGACACTAAGAATTACAGCCGTTTTAGCGACCTGCTTCCTACAACATGTGTTTTTAAAATCAAACCAGCAAACGAAAGGGAAACATTGTTTAAATGATGTTATTTTTATAAAGCACGATCATATCCCGTCCTCACCTTCAAACGAGACCCCATCTTGACTTCTTTAGCTCACTTCCGGTTTGGAGGAAGTACCAACGACCAATCAGCGCAGACTTTACGTTTTTGTAGCCTCATTGGCTACAAAAACGCGTCACTGTAAAGTCTGCGCTGATTGGTCGCGTTCGCTGTCATTTCACGGAGATAAAGGCGGAAGCTGACCGACCCGACAGGCGGCTCTTTCGCGCAAACATGGCTGAGGAGACGGAGAAAGCGCAGGCTGCCAAGCCGGGCGGAGACACAATATTTGGGAAAATCATACGCAAAGAGATTCCTGCCAAACTACTCCATGAGGATGACCTGGTATGGATTAAACACTTCCACTCAGAAACACACTTTGGGTGCAATACGTCACGCTGCTCCTTGCAGGTGACGTTTAGCTCTGCGTCAGCTCTGCGCTAGCTCTGCAGAAACTGCTACTTTACTGTACTTCTGTGAATATTTAGACAAGTGTGTTATGTGTAGGTCGTTTATCACAGAATAAAACAAAAAACAAAACCCTCTGTGCTGCGGCTATGCATGTTATAAGTTAAGTCATTGCATTTGGTATCTGCAGACAGTTGGCTTTCTACCAAGGTATGACAAGGTCCACTTTTAATATGGAGCCACTACAGACTGAAGATTCATGTTATTGTTACTGTGGTTTGGATAATGAAATCAGCATTTGTGAACTATTAACACATAGAAAACCCTCAAAATGTGAAGCATATATATTAAATATATATGTACACAAATTATGTGGAGATTACTACTACTACTACTACAACAACTACTGCTACTTCTAATATTATTATTACAATATTTATGAATGTTCCTTTGTTATTCATATTCAGTTTTTGACTTGTGAATTGTATTGGTAACTTGTTTCAATTAGGGGTGTAAGAAAATATCGAAAAATCGAATATTGACATATTATGTTTTGTGATACTGTATCGATTCTTAAAAACACTGTATCGATTTTTTATTAATAGTTTACCTGCAAAGATGAACTCAGTCAACATTTTATTTCATTTGCAAAGAGATGCGCCCTCTCAGTGTATGTGCCCTCTCAAAGTAGTAATATCATGATACATATCGTATCGCCAGATTCTTGCCAATACACAGCCCTAGTTTCAATGAATGGTATGTATTATCACTCACTATATTCAGGTAACATATCAATATCTGTGAGAAATGTCTGCAATGTCAATAATAGGCCTTATATAAATATATAAATAAATAACAGTATGAATATCACTAATAATAATAATATATATATTATTGTAATGAGTTCAAAATTGAACCCCAATCCCCACAAAGTGGTTCTGAGGGGTTCCTTGAGGAACCTCTCCTGAGGAACCTCTTTGAATTGAAAAGGTTCCTACACAGTGGCAATGGTGAGGAACCCCAAAAGGTTCCTCAAGGCTCTTCTGCTTCTAAGAGTGCAGCCTGTCGTAGCCAGTCAGAAGGTAACGCAGACGATTACAGCGAAAAACACCACAGTCTGTCGAACAGGTTTCACTGCTTTGTGTTCGGTGACGGTTAAAGTAATTTATAGGTGGCGTGTGGTCCCGCCTCTGCTTATTTAAAAATACAAGAAGCATTATACAATGAGACATAAAGATACACAAATATTGTGTATGATATTTTCCATAATGGCCAATAGCAGCTCTATAAAAAGTCATGTCATATTGAGACACATCATGTTGACATTTTTGCAGAGTTGCGATTACCAAGAATTCATGAGGTCATTTCAGCTGGAAGAGACAATGATACAATTTTCCATTTCTTTGCAATACTAAGATACGATAAGATATTCCTTTATTAGTTTACTAACACAACAACTACTACTTCTAATATTATTATTACAATGTTTATGAATGTTCCTTTGTTATTCATATTCAGTTTTTGACTTGTGAATTGTATTGGTAACTTGTTTCAATTAGGGGTGTAAGAAAATATCGAAAAATCGAATATTGCCATATTATGTTTTGTGATACTGTATCGATTCTCAAAAACACTGTATTGATTTTTTTATTAATAGTTTACCTGCAAAGATGAACTCAGTCAACATTTTATTTCATTTGCAAAGAGATGCACCCTCTCAGTGTATGTGCCCTCTCAAAGTAGTGCTATGATGTTGGATGTTACAGGGACTGAGATAAATGCAAATGAAGATCTCACTGTTCTGATTGCTTAAACCAAGAATTCATGAGGTCATTTCAGACAATGATACAATTTTCCATTTCTTTGCAATACTAAGATAAGATAAGATATTCCTTTATTATTCCAACAGTGGGGAAATTTGCAAGTGTCTTTCTCACTACAGTGAGGTTTACCCATCATGCTCTTCTCTAACACCAAAATATCTACTGCTGCTGTTATAATTATAATTCTTACCGTTTTTAATGCACAAACTTTTTTTTTTTTTTAAACATGTATATATCATATGTCACTGCCAATATACAGTAAATCCTACACGCTGTACATCAAAATATATAGACATGTATACAGTACATGCACATACTGTGCAAAATTCAGTCCATGTACATTCAGTATTTATTCTTTGCACTATTTGCATTGTTTGAACTTAAAGAACACTTGACTTGTAAATAGATGTTTTTTGTTTGTTTCTTATTTTTCTGTTGGTCATTGGTGCTTTATATATATATTTATAGAATATTTATATACACTCATATTTCTTTGTTGTCTTTGTCTCTAGTTGTTTTTTTCTATTTCTGTGTAAATACATTTAGAGAGAGTCAAATTCCTTATACTGTATGTACTTTGCAATAAAGCTGATTCTGATGCTGTAACAGCAGAGTATCTCCATACATGTTTATGTACATTAGATGAGGTGGACAATATATTAGCAACATCTTTGCTGAAGTGGACTAAACTAAAGTGGAAGTCACAATAGCATTTATTGCATTGTATCATATGGATGTTTGTAATTTTCTGGTCACTCAGGTAAACCGATGCCACAGCTGTCTGCACAGGCAAAGTTCTTCTTCTTAATGTGTTTTTTTTATATTTCAGTGTGTGGCCTTCCCTGATCTTAATCCTCAAGCTCCCACTCACATCCTCGTCGTCCCAAAAAAGCCAATTGTTCAACTGTCAAAAGCGGAGGATAGTGACGCTGCAGTAAGTATGACCTAGCTTTTATATTAGACTGGAACATGGCTTATTCCCACTTTCAGTGATTTGTCCAACAACAGTGACCACTAGATGGAACCCTTTACACAACGTAATGCTTGTAGCTGTCTCTGAACACTGTATTGTAAGCCAGGGGTTGTCTGCTCATGCTTATACATACAAGTATGTATTTTCACTTCTGTGTCATTCATTAACTCTCTGTCTGTCTTTTAGTTGTTGGGCCACTTGATGATAGTTGCGAAGAAGCTTGCTCAAGATGCGGGCCTGTCTAAAGGCTACAGGATTGTCATTAATGACGGGCCGGACGGAGGCCAGTCGGTCTACCACATCCACATCCACGTCCTGGGTGGACGCACTATGAAGTGGCCCCCTGGCTAACCTCCATCTCCCCGCACAGATCGTCCTGCCATCAGTGTTCACGTCTGTCGTCCAACAACCAGTACTGTTCAATTTTGACCAAACCAGTTAGTCATGGGAAGTACAAGCCAAACAAAACCTGGAAATTCATCAGTGATAATAAAATACACTTGACAACAATAGAGAGTTTGTCTTTATATAAAATTCATCAAACCAAACCAAACTGTTTTTTTGAAGATGTGAAGAAAACTTAATTGTGTTGCTTATTTTTTTAGTACTGTTGGGATCTCAAGCACCGCTGCTCACTTTCCCTCGGTGCCTTTTGCAAGCACATAAGTGAAGGACAGAATTGGCCTGCCGCTACTGTTGTGAGGAGAAATCTAATCACCGCAGTTGACGATGGGAATCAAGGGTCTGTCCAGTTTCTGTGTCCGCAGTAAGAGACTTGCCAGAACTGCTGCTGTAGGTCTTGCATAATAGTTTTCAATTAGTGAGATACTGACTTTGTCATTCAATTCAATTTATTTTTATGTAGCGTCAAATCATAACAGAAGTTATCTCAAGACGCTTTGCATATAGAGCAGGTCAAGATCGTACTCTATAATTTAGAGACCCAACAAGAGATCCCTCATGAGTATGCACTCTTATTCAAGATTCAAGATTCCTTTATTGTCTAGAGTACAGCGAAATTTGAAGCAGTCCTGATGGTACAATCACGCATAACTTTCAGTATAAAAGAAGTTTAACCTAAACTACTATAAAATAAGTAAATATATATATATATATATATATATATATATATAGGTCCTAATATAGTAATAATAATAGAAATATGACTACTGCTACTAATAATAGCAGTAATAGTAGCAGCAATAATAATAGAAAAAAAGCTGATAATAATGATGGTAGCAGTGGGTGTCAAGCAGGCAGCCGACGGAACCAGGATCCAGGTGTAACCCCAATCCATGGATACCTGCGAGACGAGAAAACATAAAGACTCCAGGGAAGAAATCAAGTTAGTAACATGCATTAATGGGACATGAATATATACAGATGGAGAGGGAGAGAAGGAGAGGAGCTCAGTGTATCATAGGAAGTCCCCCGGCAGTCTAGGCCTATAGCAGCAGAACTAGGGGCTGGTCCAAGGCAGCCTGAGCCAGCCTTTGGCCCGCCCATGTGCTAGCCAAGAAGTCATGTACTGTAGGCACTCGACTTACAGAGTTTGATCCTTTGTATTATGCTGTAGTTTGAATATGCTCATTGGTGCTTATATATGTAATACCACAGTAATAGTCTGTGCAGTCTATGGTTGGCATTTCTCTGTTTAAAAAGATCCAAACACTTAATCATGCAAATGCTTAGCAGAGTTCAGACATCACAAAGGGGGTAGCTGAGTCTGAGTTTGCATTTTCAGTTGAGACATGATTAATAGTCTAGAGATTAGACAGGTCTACTTTTATTCAGGAAGAATTATGGAAATTCAATCTGCATATAGAATGATCCCTTTGCCTTTTATTTGATTAAAAAGTCCCTGCTGAAAGTCCAGTTTTGGAATAAATAAATATGGGTTCCTTGTCTGTCAGTGGTGGTGACATCAGCTGTAAAGAGACAATTTCCAAAAACAGAATCGCATTGAAATTATAATCTGAAATCAGTCCAGTTTAATAGCCAGTCAAATGAAAATAGAGAAACAAAGTGAATGGCTCTGTTTTATTAACCGTAAGAAACAATGCAGATAGTTGAACAAATATAAAATGCATGAAACATTCACAAAATATTAAACAAAAAAATAAATAAAATGGTGTTTTTTTCTTTACAAAAAATGACAAAGAACACTGATCAATTGACACATGTAGAATTTAAAAAATAAACATGTACCTAGCAATCACAGTCCCCTAATTTCATTTATTTTGATAAAACGGGGGGAGGAAAACAACAAAACTACGATTTGAGGCTTCATTTGTACAGACAGAATAGTTCCAGAGAGGCAAGGCAGTCACTTGACATTTGACGCAGCCTTTAACTGCTTCTTCACTACTTCTGTATGAAAAACGCCACAATCTGATGTGCAAAATAAGAGAAATCTTTTCGACAGCTACGTCCTTTTCTTTTCTTTTCTTTTAAACAATGCCCTTCTATAGTCAAAATGGGCCCTTTGAGGCATTGAAAAACACTGTACAGTATAGCGAGAAGGAAATGAAGATGTATTCTGGTACCTAAATTCACTATTGCAAGAGTATCTAAGTACTAATATACTGCCTCAAGAACACTGACTATAAGCTGAAGAGAGATTCAGAAAATGGTTAGTCCCCATAAAGCAACTAGAAAAGCAGCAAAGTCAATGAGAAAGAGGTTAAATATACTGTATGCAATACTACGATATCAGTACACTGGAACTCCCCCCTGGTCGAAATGGAACAATGCACCTATATACACTGATATGAAGCTGCATTACAAACAAAATTCCTAAAGTAGATGGGGAGCTTACTTTCAAATGTGTGTTCATTTCTACTCACTGAACTTCCTCAAAGACACATTTTGAACCACAAAAGGCCTCCTTGTAAGTCGCACGTGATCTTTAAAACCAATTCCAGCAGCTTTTCCATGTTAAGGTTTTGTGTGTCCTTAAACTGGTGAGTGACGGACAAAGAAAATGAAATGAATTGTGAGGCAATTCGAAGCATTAAAAAGTAAAGGTCTACAATATCTACGATACCAGTATCTAAATATTAGAAAATACTTAGTTTAAACAGTTATTTTCTTTGCTCATCATTGCTAGTTTAAAAACATCACCCGTGACTGGAAAAAGTAGAAAAAACAAGCCAATTGGAAATCATAGGACACTTGAGTGGATGTACAGTAGCAAATAGCTAAGGGCACTGATTCTCACGGGTCATGTCACATGGGCCAAAAAAGGTATGGCAGCAATGATTAAACTAACGTTTCATTATAATAAATAAGCTTTTTTGAATGAAAAATGGTCTTGACATTCAGAGAAAAAGGGTGAACTGCAGAAGGTGAGACATATAAGGGTTGTGTCTAGAAGGGAGCCTGCAAATTGCGAAATCTGATCTGCAAAAACTCTCGCGAGACTCGCTGCCAGACGACTTATCCTAACCTTAACAATCTCCTGAGAGTTTCCCCAGTTTGTGGGCTCCCTTCTAGCCACTACCACATATAAGATAAACTGCCATATTTTAAATACAGATTCTCAGGCTTTTGCACAACAGATGAATTTCAAGATGGCTCGACTGTTTGAAAATATCAATAAACTTGTTAGCTTTGGTAAGTGTCTGAAAAATGATCATTGGTTTCCCAAATGCTGTTACTATTGTGTAAAACTACCGTTCAGTATTAGTAAGATCAACACAGACACCAACTTGCAGGAAGAAAGCTCTCAGCTCTGTCCTGTACATGCTACTGGGAGTAACACACTTTTTTCCAACTACTGGGGAGAGAAAGGAAGGGAGGGAGGGAAAGAGTAAAACATGATGGGTGACGGAGAAAGAGATGGGGAGGCACTACAGATCCTTTTCAACGGAGTCAGTTTCAGAGATGCATCAATGGACGGTTAGAGTTGTGAAAAATCCGGCTTGATTTGTGAACAGTTTCAGGCATGTCTGTATGACTGCGTGTTTTGTCAGGGTGGTTACCTAAGGCTGCTGAAATATTCTTTGTACTGAACAAGAGCTAATAAATCACTGCAGTGTGCTGTATTTCAATAGAACATAAGTGTTATTTTACAATGCATTCTGTTTGTCTGAAAGTACTGTATTCAAAGTTGTTCTGTATAGTCTTGGAGGGGGACAGGGGCTGCTACTATCGAGGATGTGTTTTAAGGCATGTCCTTAGTGTAGGTAGGGTCCAGACACATGGAGAAGGCAAAAGGAGAAGACTGGAGGAGAGTGGAGACTGTACAACCACAGAGATGTGTCCACTGAGAGAGCAACCTTCAGTCCATCAGGACAGGAAGTCAGGTTGGCCAGTAAGCACGAACAGCTTTAAGTTGAAAAGCTCATAATATGACTCCGTTCCAGGGGTATATCCATGATGCATCAGTTGGGGTTTAGGTCAGTTGAAGCACATTTCTGGCCAAGTCTGGTACACTTCAGCGAAATTGTGTTTATATGTATTATACCCATAATCTTAGACTGGTGTCAGTAGGATGGCAACTGTTCTACACCTGCTTGTGGACTTTGACCACCAGCCACCTGCACTCCAATCCAGACTTTATTCACATAACATTGACTTCAGGGAAACTTTCCGTTCACTTCTGTGCGATGGCCTCCTCTCCGCTCGGCCGTATGCGGTTGAAGGGCAGTCCTCCGACTCCCGCTAACCCGAGACTCAAGCCGGGGTCTCGTGCCGTCTCCTCCGTGCTGGCAGAGGAAGCTTGAACCCTGGCGGAGGCTGTTGATCCTCCAGGCCCGGGGAGGATCTCCGGCAGGGATTCTTTGGCTGGGGGTGCAGACCCAGGGCTGGTGGCAGAGGGGGAAGTTGTTTTGGCGGTTTGGGGCTTGGTAGGGGTGGGGGGGCTGGTCAGGCCGAGGCCGGCCAGGGCGTCCAGAGTCCCATCTGGGTCTACCATAACATTGATCACTGGGACAGAAACAAGGAGAGAATCAATGTGTGGAGGGCTTTGTCTAAAAGTCAATATATTATAATATAGTATATATATTAATATAGTATATTCACAGGTAGTTTGTATTAAAGGCCCTGAAAGCTTATTTTCTTACGGTGGGTTCACATTGCATGGACTTTGAAATGTGGCTGGGGGGAGGGACTGGGAGGGAATCGGAGGAATTAAAACTAAGTAAAAAGCGTTTGTGGGATGCATATTTTATTATCTTATCAGAATCTGATCATTTATATCACATATAATATATAATTTATATCGTTTATAGTAGATTATCATTGTGTTTTCTTGACAGATTCACGTCGCGTCCTGTGTGAACAGCCCAATTGATTTATATGGGCGCTGAAAGGACGTGGGCAGCGCTTTTCTGACAATCGCGGCGCTTCCATGTGCTATGTGAACCTGGGGTTAGTTGGTCTGTAACTACCTGTTAACAACCTGTTAATAACCTGTTAATACCTTTTTTTACTTTAATTGTTGCTTATTTAGAGAAACACTGAAGCCAAGTGTTCTGAGCTTTAGTTTTGTCTCTGCTTTTGCTGCTTTCCCTCTTTAAAATTCATGCCCTCCTCTATCATGGAATGCAAACAAACAAATTAAATGATGCTGCATCGATTGTATATACCAGCTTGTTCAAGTGTGTTCCTAGTTCAGGTAAGTTCACATTTGTTATTAGTAGGGCTGTCAACGTTAACGCGATAATACCTCGTTAGCGCAAATTTGTTTTAACGCCACTAATTTCTTTAACGCATTAAGGCAACTTGTGATTTTTAGGTTGTAGTTTAAAAGAGTGAAAATACTGGTATCATATGAAACTAAAAAACCTAAGGAATCCATTGGTACCAACCATGTCATACTAGCTTGTCACGAAAGAGGTTAAATAACGCTCCAAACTTGGCTAAATTTTGGCGAGGAAAAACTGAATGAATGAAAATGGGTTCTATGGGTACCTTGAAAACCTAAGAAATCCATTGGTACCAACCATACTGGCTTGTCGCTCCAAACTTAGGCTAAATTTTGGCGAGGAAGAACTGTCATGGCCTTTTCAGAGGGGACCCTTGACCTGTGACCTCAAGATATGTGAATGAAAATGGGTTCTATGGGTACCCACGAGTCTCCCCTTTACAGACATGCCCACTTTATGATAATCACATGCAGTTTGGGGCAAATCATAGTCAAGTCAGCACACTGACACACTGACAGCTGTTGTTGCCTGTTGGGCTGCAGTTTGCCATGTTATGATTTGAGCATATTTTTTTATACTAACTTCAGTACCTGTGAGGGTTTCCGGACAATATTTTTCATTGTTTTGTGTTGTTAATTGATTTCCAATAATAAATATATACATACATTTGCATAAAGCAGCGTATTTGTCCACTCCCATGTTGATAAGAGTATTAAATACTTGACAAATCTCCCCTTAAGGTACATTTGAACAGATAAAAAATGTGCGATTAATTTGCGATTAGTACGATTAAATATTTGAATCGTTTAAAAGCCCTAGTTATTAGTACTAGTGTGATTATACTGGAGGTGTGTGTCTTTACCTTGAAGCTGCTTCTCAACTCTCTTCAGTTCGAGCAGAATTGAGGAGATCTCCTGCAGAGAGGAGGAGAAAAAACAATGATTAGCTCCCAATAATTCTCTGCACTTAAATTTCTTGTTACCAAATATTCCTCAGACAGACCGGTTTCTGTACCTTGTTGGAGGTTTTCAGGAGTGGTATGTCACTCTCCGATCGCAGCTTATTCTCAATTTCCTCCCAGTTTCTGTTCTTATCTTTAAACAATATCCTGGAGAAAAATAACAACAGGACATGTGTTCATTCACAGTGGCTGTATAAAGCAACACAATGGCACACTGAGGGATAATAATTATTACCTGACTTTATAGTATAATATAAGTAAATATAAGTATAATTACCTGATTTTTCCTGCTGTTTTGTCGATAGAGGTTCTGATTTTGGTGGACAGCTGAGAAACTGAATGGAGCAGCAGGCTGTCCAACACTGCCTGAATACACGGAGGAAAAGAAAAGAAGTTAACAGCCTGAAGGTGATCGATGATGTGTTCTTGTGAAAGCTCCCATGTTGGTATACTTTTAATGTCATGCTCTCTGCGATGCTTCTCACCTCCTCTCGGTTCCAGGTGCGTCTCCTCAGAGCTCGGGGCTCCAGGCTGTCAGGGGCACGGGGGCGGAGCTCCACCGGCTTACCGTTGATCTCTGGTGCCTTATTGGTTGAAATCACAGGTGGGATCTTCCTGAAGTTGAGGCTCTCATCAAACACCCGATCCACCAACTGGGCAAAGGCAGGGAGACACGTAGAAGGGAGGGGGAACTAAAATTAAAAAACCTGAAGACATTTCTCACAGTGTTATTCAAGCTTTCTTTAATAGAGTGAAGTTGAGATGTGTGAGAAATTAAGGGATGAAGAACTCTGTTAGAGAGAGTTCAGAAGCTCTGAAGCTTTAATTGTCCAGCCAAAAAAGGTCAGATTTAATCCTATAGTACTAAAATAAGTAAATCCTCTCATGGGAAAAAAAACAAAGGAATGAAAGTGGAGCAGATGGGAGTGTAATAAATGAAGACCTCTCACAGCAGATGGAAGCTACAAAGCAACAGAGAGGCCATTTTTTTTTTTATCCAAGCAACACAGGAGGGATGGCGAAGGCGCAATGAAAGCAGTAAGGCAATGATAGAAGAAGAGAAACGGGCACCTTTCTCATGCTCTCCTGTATGTCCGGCTGCGTGGGACGTGCAGGGCCTACCTCTTCCCGGGTGTCGATGGCCGATCCCGGGGTGGTGGCGGCGGTGCTGACGGTGGTGCTGGGTGCCGTGCCGGATGAGCTCACCGAGTCGATCTCGCCAGCCACATCGTGGATCTCGCGGGCCAAGATGGCCAAGTCCTTAGCCAGGTCCTGGCTGATCCTGCGCACACAGGGGAATAACCTGTTAACCATCAGACAGATGAAGGAGTTCTTTAGACATCTATGTGAACACATGCAACATGTATACACACAATAACCTGTAATCACATACACATCGAGATAAGAGTTAAGACATTAAGGGCAGCTCTTACTAAACACTGCATTACAACATCATTAGGGCTGTCAAAGTTAACGCGATAATAACGTGCTAACGCAAATTCGTTTTAACGCCACTAATTTCTTTAACTCATTTACGCAACTTGCAATTTTTAGGTTGTAGTGGCCTAGTTTTAAAGCTAGAGTGAAGATACTGGTATCATATGAAACTAAAAAAAACGAAGGAATCCATTGGTACCAACCATGACATAGCTCGTCTGGAAAAAGGCTTAATAATGCTCCGGACTTATGCTAAATTTTGGCAAGGAAAAACTGGCATGGCCATTTTCAAAGGGGTCCCTTGACCTCTGACCTCAAGATATGTGAATGAAATTGGTTTCTATGGGTACCCACGAGTCTCCCCTTTATAGATATGCCCACTTTATGATAATCACATGCAGTTTGGGGCAAAAACCATGCAGTTTTTTGCATGCAGTATCCATTTTTTGCTTATTCTAAAATGGTTTATTGCTGTGTGTTCTTTATACTATTGAAGTTTTCCTAAGATTACATTTTAAAGAATCGCAATATATCACCTTGCTAGAGTATCGCAATATATTAAATCGTTACCCCAGTATCATGATACGTATCGCATCGCCAGATTCTTGCCAATACACAACCCTATTTTTTTGTTATGAAAATTATACTGTGTTGTTGTACTAGTCATACAGATCTATTAAATAACGTGTTTCAAATCGAAAAGATTGAAAGTTTCTTTGAGCATCAGGTTTTTAAAAAAATTAGTGCTCATAAACGTCAAAATTGAAATCATTAACTTTAGTAACATCTTTATGTGTTTTTCTACCTCAGACAGCAAAGAGGCTCGTCGAGGGGAGAAGGCTTAAGAGAACGGCCTCCATGTGTCCACCACCCATGATTCCACTTACTTTGAGATGCCTACCAAGGAGGGTCACATGGCCAACAAGGCAAAAGTGAGCATGGCTCACATACCCCTGCTCACTGCTTGACCCCTACTAAAGTAGGGCCAAAGGTTTTGCCCTTTTGGAACTAATGGAATTAATGGGCATAAACTAATTAACTAATGAGCACCCTGGACGTCTAACCCCCAAAAGGCACAACTAGACCACACTGCCAACCATCATACCAAATTTGAAGTTCCTAAGTTAAATAGTTTCCAAGTTCTGCTCCGGAAACGAAAGTGTGACACGCGAACGGAACGGATGGAAGGACGGACACGCGCAGCACTATATACCCCCGACTACGTTGTCGCGGGGGTAAAATAACAGCATCCATGAGATTCCCACCAAGGACACAGAGGGCACCGCCTCCACACCACTGCAGGTGAAGTATACATTTAATTTATTCCGATTTATGGTAAATAAATGTGAATGGTAAGTGGTAAAAAGGGAATGTAAGGTTATAGTGTCTGTTAACAATTAAAATCTTTGTAGTTAATAAATACAGATAGTAAACCACTACTACATTAATTTGTGACGTTAATACAATTTATATATTTACAGTATAAGTATTGTACACATTTGAGTCCCATTAAGTTAGCCTTTGTGAAAAATGTGCTATTATCCTTTATGGCATAAAAAGACATTAATTTAATAAACAGAAAACAGGAAGTGACCACCGTTTGTCTAGCACAAACAGTAGCAATCATTCTGTAACAGAAGCCATCAACTTATTTGATCATATTTGGATAAATATCCATGTACTGTATATTACCATAATTTGATTAAACCATAGTCTGTATATAAAGATGGACGACGCATCTCCACTTCCTCCCAAACTAAACTTATCAGAAAAATAATCACAATTACATTTTTTAATCGTTTGATAGCCCTAAATATCATATTAAAACATTACATAGATCATGAAAGATTAAATTATTTTATCAGTTAATAGATCAGTCTTCAATACCTGGCTATCTCCTCGCTGTGTGCTGTCCAGTCCTTGATGTACTCCTCCTGCTCTTTCATGCGGTGTTTGATCACCCCTCCACCCGGACCCGTCACCATGGCGGAGCCTGGGCTCGCGGCGGTGCCGAGTCTCGAGCTGCGGTGTGGGGCGAGGTGATGAGGTCGCATGTGGGAGCGTCCTCCGTGCTTCGGAGAATTACGGTTGGAGCCAAACTCTTCCTCTGAGGTGGAGCCGTACTCCGGCGGCAGACGTCTCCACCTGCTGCTACTGGACACTGTGAATGTATTGGAAAGGCAACATGTTTAGTCAGCATTACTGTACTTTATTCCATTACAATATTTGTTATTCATGAAGTTAATAAATGAGCTTGTGAACATGAGGCTTTGTTACTGAGGCAGCCCCCCAGCAGATCCTGCTTTGATCAGACAAAAATTCAAATATTGTGCAAGTAGTAGATAATGGAGGAGTAGGAATCTTTTTGATTTGGACTTAAACAAATGTAGATATACTAGGGCCGTCAAAGTCGATAACGCAATTTCATTTTAACGCCACTAATTTCTTTAACGCAACTTGCGATTTTTAAGAAAACAAACATTATGTGGGTCCATAAAACTCATTTTGGGCGTTTTTCAAAGCTAGAGTGAAGACACTGACATCATATGAAACTAGAACACCTAATGAGTCCATCGGTACCAACCAAGTCATACTAGCTTGTCGCGAAGGAGGATACATAATGCTCCAAACTTATGCTAAATTTTGGCGAGGAAAAACTGGCATGGCCATTTTCAAAGGGGTCCCTTGACCTCTGACCTCAAGATATGTGAATGAAAATGGGTTCTATGGGTACCCACAAGTCTCCCCTTTACAGATATGCCCACTTTATGATAATCACATGCAGTTTGGGGCAAGTCATAGTCAAGTCAGCACACTGACACACTGACAGCTGTTGTTGCCTGTTGGGCTGCAGTTTGCCATGTTATGATTTGAGCATATTTTTTATGCTAAATGCAGTACCTGTGAGGGTTTCTGGACAATATTTGTCATTGTTATTAATCGCAATTTAATATTTTAATCGATTGACAGCCCTAACATATACTTTATTTTACAAAGATAAAAAAGATGAGCTTTCGTTTCCAATAACATGTTATTCTCTGCAATTTACTGTACATCCTTCTGGAACTGACAAATGGGGGGGGGGGGGGGCTGTGAATAATAAAGATTGGTGAAGCAAAGCATTTGATTTTTTTGTATCTTAGTTTGTTAAGTTGTTGTTATTTGACGGCTACAGGTGTATTGTTTTTACGATGTTAAAACCACACTGAAAACAACAGAAACAGCAACAAAAAGACTTGTGTTTATATAAAAGCTCCAGGCAGCCAACAAACGCAAGGTACATCAAATCTTGACAGAGCCGGGGATATGTTAAACTGCTTCAAAATGGTCTCACACACCAGCTGCATTAATGTAGCTGCACCATGATGAGACAGCACCATGCTCTATCAGTCTCTCAAGGGTACAACGGGACAAAGTGGAGGTGTCATGAATACAAATCTCCACAAGGGGGAGCACTATTCCAAAACCATTTGCTCGTGGGTTTTGAAGTTTGAGCTCCATTGTTGTAAAACGTTTTGACAGAGTGTGAGTAGAGCATTTGGGTCTTCATCACAGCATCACTTGATGAATGTCAGGGGGGACACAGAGTTAACATGGCAACACATGCTAGAGCTGGGTCATCACACAAATGTCTTTATGTGATGTACTAACACTACAAACTACACTTTGAAATTTACATAGTATTCTAAACAAATTCAGAATATCATTGCAAAATTGAAATCTGTAATTTATCAAAGATCCAAGTGTGTATGTTCCTTAACAAAGGACTTTGAATTAATTGACAGAATTGAGCTGATCTATTGATGTGACCCAGGTCTGACACACAAACACACACAGACATAAACACACACACACACTGTCTAATCAAGGCTCTACAGGTCTGGTACAGTACCCATCAGCTCTTCCTCTGCATCAGCGCCTTCAGGTTCGGGCTGAGAGCTCTCTGGACGATGACAACCAACGCACAAGTTTGTCACAACACAGTGGAAATGTTTACAGACAAATGTTTACACATAACGAGGTATGCAATGGTGTAGACCAGTGATTCTCAGAGTGGGGTCCGGGGACCCCAAGGGGTTCGTGGCACTCTGCCAGGGGGTCTGCAAAATGATTTGCTATGAATTATAAAATTGTGCTGTATCATTATAAAGTACGTATCTACAGATGGGGACCATTTGCACGAATAAAACAAGCATACTGTGTCCATTACTACCACCCACGTTAGCTTTGGGCCAATAGAAACTCTGATTGTGACACATCACGGCAATCTGTCATGAATCAGCCACTTTGCTCAGGGTGCAACGAACCGTTCCTGCTGCTGCTTAGCTTAGCTCGTGGGTTTTGAAGTTTGAGCTCCATTGTTGTAAAACATTGGTCAGCTAGCTAGCTGGTGAGCATGGAGAAATATTTGAGTGACGCTAAGCCCAAACTAGCTAAATTGAGAAAATATGACAGTTATATCGAGTTTGGTTTTATTGAGAACAGCGATGGGAGACCAAAATGCGTCATGTGTCTTCAGGTGCTAGTGAACGAAGCCATGAAGCCGGCCGAGCTAAAGCGACATCTGATTACAAAGCACCCGGAATATCAGGGCAAAACAAAGTGGTGTTAACATAGTTCAAATTGAAATGTTTCTGTTTATCACTAACAAATAGGTCTGAAGTATTTAGGTTGAAAAGTTTTAGAATACAAATAATTCAAATGGCTGCTAAATGTACAAATGGTAGTAAGCATTATGCTTAATCGGTGTTACGCTTCTGAGGGGGTCCTTGGTAGGGCTGGGACGATACACCTATCTCGCAATTCGATGCTATCACCGTACTTGGGTGCCGATTCGATATGTATTGCAATTTTGAAGTATTGCGATTCTACAAGTATTGCAATTCGATATTACATTTTATTGTGATTTTTGTAAACTTTTGTAACACTAGACCATGGGGAAAAAGTTGAATCATACACTTCTAGGGATTTTTACTTTGGAAAATATCTAAATTAATACAGTAAAAATGTGAGAGAGATGTCCTGAAGTCAAATATATCAGTCATTGTCAGGCATTATTTATTAATACATTTCCCTCACAAATTAGTGATATTTTCTTTTTAATTCATAAGGGACATGTAATGTTTTATACTTCTGGAGAATATAACTAATCAATCTTATTTCCATATATGTATTTTGTAAATACAGTTCCCTTTGTTAACACCTTATTTTGAAAACTGGACATAGTCACACGTATACTACCGCTAACATCGCTAAGTCTGTCTCTAGCTCTCCCGTAAGCTCCGTTCTCTTTATACATCCATGGTCAGCTCCATCGGGGCCGTTTGAATGAATTTAACATAAATGTCAGTATATGGGTGCTCTACAGTTGTAGCGTCGGCTGAATCGACCATGAAGATGAGAGTGACGGCTGGCTTGACCGCTCAGACTACAACAATAAAAGCAGTAACTTGCTTCTACCTCCGCATAGACTCAAATGAAGCAAATATATCGATTCTGGCATTAAAAAATTATTTCAAAATCGTAAAAATAAAAATTGTGATACATAGGTGAATCAATTTTTTTTCCCACCCCTAGTCCTTGGAACATTTTCTCCCCTGTAAGAGGTCCCTGGCCCAAAAAAGTTTGAGAACCCCTGGAGCAGACTGTATGGACTTGATCCTTACACAACATTATTGTTTTGCAAAGAACCATGCTATTAGAAATAACAACATAAGAAAAGAAATAATATAATAACAAATTTCCCTCTTCTCTTTTTACCTACAAGTTATGAGAAACAAGAATAAACCAGAAATGATGTGCTCACCTGTGGGTGAGCAGTATCCAGATGTAGTGGTCTTAGTCTTGACTTCATTCAGTTTGGACACGCTGTTGGCCCTCATCCTGGGTGTCAGCCTGCTCTCTGTTGGTGTTGATGAGCGCAGGCCTAGACGCAGAGCGGTCTCAGCTGACAGACGGGGTGAGGAGGTGGAGCTCCGTGTCATTGTACACTCTGAGTCACTGCGGGCTGAGATGGAGCCCAGACGGGTCCTACGCGGCTGAGCCAGCATGTCCAGCCGTGACAATCCCTTTCGACCGGATGGCGGTTTAGAGGTGGAGCTGGTAGTGGACACCTCAGAGGCCACGGAAACCCTGTCTGCATCAGCTAAATCCGTGTCAGAGGTATCGCCCAGCCGGGCGCGGCGGAGAAGGGAGGCTCTTGTGGGCCGCGGCTGAGGCAGCGAGGCCTGCTTGCTCAGAGAGGAGGTTGTGGCTGCCTGGAGAGAGCTCCTGGTTTTGGAGGATCCACTAGTGGAGGTTTTAGCGGACCTGCTATCAAGTTTGGAATGGAGAACATCGTCCGAGCCACGTCCGTGTGCTGAGCGCCCCAAAGGTCCAGAGTAGGTCTCCTGGTCTGAGGAGAGGATGTCAGAGATGGGGAAGGAAGAAGTCTGGTCATCATCGGTGAGATCCAGAGAAGGCTGGCGTGCTCTGGAGGAGGCAGAGGACGGCTGAACAGAGCGCCGTGCATCAGTCCGGCTCGACCCTTCCGCAGTTCTTGTTTTAGTCTTCCTATCCAAGCGGTCACGGGCACTTGCGTTAGTGACGCTGGTCTTGGAAGCTGTGCTAATGTTGCTCTTCTCCCGGTGCATGCTGCTGAAGGAACGTCGTTTATGCTCGCTACCGGCTGATGCTTTCCTCTCTGCCTCTCCAGCCACGTGACTGGCTGTGCTGGCCGTGTCAACATCGGACTCAGGAGAGATGGAGTCAGTCCGAGAGTGGACGCCAGTTTTACTACTTTTCTGGTCTAGTTTGTTTTCATCTCTTAGTTTGGCCTCCAGGAATGCCATGACAGCTTCAGTGTCCTTCAGGAGCGTGGCAGTATCCATGCTGCCCACGGAGTCACTGCGTTCGCGCCCACTGCCGCCTCTGTTGATGCGAGGGATGAGCTCTGCAGGGACATTAGCGCTGGGCTTCTCGATTGTAAAGCTGCCCTGGCGCACTAGAGGCTTCCCGGACTTCTCTCCTCCTTCTCCTGATCCTCCTCCTTTCCTCTCCTCTGACCTCTTCCTCCGCTCAGTGCTGCCAGAGGACCGAACGGGAGCCTTGGATGGGGAGGATGTGGAGCTTTGCTTCCGTTTACTGGTCATCTCGCCGTCCCTCATCGGAGTCGGGGACTCCCCGTCTCCCTTGTTCTCTTTTTCCTGGGGTTCAGTGTCCTGTTTCTCCCCAATCTCGGACCTCAGTCCAAGAGCTTTGGTACTGGATTTAGCCCGGGGGTCATCCACAGGGAGCTGGGGGAGGGTCCTGCGCTTACGGTCGGTCAGACTGGAGGAGGATTCGCCTCTGCTGAGGGACGCAGCGGACTCAAAGGCATCGGTTCCTAAAAAAAAAAAAGGACAAACTCACTTAACTTTCAAGATTTTTTTATATTAATTAAAAGCACATTCAGGTAATTTCAAGTTATACTCTACATGCTTTTAAGGGAAAATGTATTGTATTTAACAACTCAGAATTTACTCCAGCTCATTCATTCATTCAGCTATCCATTCTCTGAGAGTCAAGTGACTATGTACCTCTCTCTTTGTGGAGGAAGGCGGCTGTTTCTGCTCCTGAGCCCTCTGGGTCTGTCCTGGTGTGATTGGCAGCTATACTGGCCCACTGAGAGACCCAACTCGAGTCGCCAGGGAGAGCCTGAGGGGACAAGAGAGGGGGGTGGGGGGACAAGAGAGTAGGACACAGGAGTGAGAAACCCAGAAGAAAAGAGCAGTTTAGTCAATTAGTGGTGGCACAAAATGCAGATATGTGAGATTAGCATTTATGAGTTCATCTGAAATGTAATACATGATGACGGAAATTGTTATTTTGTGGGAGTGAAGGGCGTGATATTAAGACAAATTCCTGTGTTTGTATTTTACTTGGAAATCAAAATATGTCTGATATGAGGCTGCTTGTATGCCGAAGAAAGAAACCCCACAGTCATCTTAACAAGCATGTTTTAAGAAAAGCTGAACAGTTGCTCGTCATTTTACTTGGAAAATGTTATCTATCTAAATGGCAAAACAGACGTAGAAATAGATAGATAATGCTCATACACACTGTCTCCTCCCTCCTATGAAATAGCCTGGAGGGCCGAGTGTGTGTCTCCACATCTTAGTGTGATCTAGGTCAGTCTCTGGGAGGACTAGCCTACTCCCATGAGCAGGCTACGGGAGTAGAGCGGTCAAGCCATGGGAGTGACTGTGACTCACATTATGAAACTCAGCCATAATTCTTAGTCTCAGCCACGACTCTGTTATACTACACAGGCCTGAGAGGCATAATGAAATAATGGGCGTCAGGTAATTTTTTACAGTGGGATTTACCTAATGTAAACAAAATCAACAAAGAATGAGTCACCGTGAGCAACATCAATATTGTAGTAATGGACACTTGTGTATAGTGGTAGTGGTTCTCAAACCGTCATTCCCCCCTTTGGAGGAATTTTTCCCGGTCACGTGTGCCCCACCTGTCATGCCTCTGCGCCCCTGCTTTTTTTCCACCCCACAGTTTGAGAACCACTGGTATAGGTGAACATATGGGGAGAAGTAGAAAAAAAGTAGAAATAGGAACTAAAAAAACAAACAATAGAAAGACAAAATTGGTGTTAAATGACGGTTTTCTACCTCTTTCCCCGTCTCTCCTGTCTCCTTTCCTTTTCCTTCTCTTTTCAGGTCTGACAGACTAGAGGAGTCCTGGTTCTGCTGCACACCAAACACCTACACATATTTGAAAAAGCAGGAGCTGACAATGTGGCAATAGATGGACATTTTGCTGAGATATAATGCATGCAAATCTTATGACATTATGTACTCTCATACTTTACAATCTTTTTTTTCTTCTATATGCTCCCGAAGCATCCAAGCACTGTAGCACACTATGTAATGATAATGAAATACCTGCATGATACATAAACACTACGGTAATATTATTCTACCGTTCTCTTGATGAACAAAAGTGAACTGAACGGACAGAAGAAGGTGCTGTTGAATTAAAGCACCGATCTGCACTTGATAGTTGAGTACCATGGCAACGAACAGAAATCACACACACGCACACCCACAATTTACAAAAGGGAGAGAGAACGAGAGCGGACAGACTGTGAGCAGTGTGCCAATTAGTGTGTCAGTTAATTACAGGAATTAGCATAACAACACTTCCAGCTCTGAATGTAATGCACTCAAACTAACACTGACTAGAAATACACCCCACTGATTATAATCACTGCTCCTCCTAAGATAACACCTGTATACAACTCTTAAAGGGACAAGTTGTCATTTAGTCAAGTTTAAATTATGTATATCTATGTAATAAACATTTATAGGCAACAACTTAACTTCCTAAAAATAAATTCCGAATCTGGTAGGTGGCAATTAAAAAGCCGAGTGAACTTCCGTCTGGAACGGTTTAGCACTCTTTGCTTTTGTTGTACCTATTTAAAGGAAGTCTGTCAAAAGAAATGTTAGCTTTTCCTCTATTTTTAGTTTCCCACCCTGAAACTAACATTAAACCAGCTCTCTCTAAGTGTGCTGCTCAGCCCCTTTCAAACTTGTTTTCTGTGCCACAGAACAGGGGAGGCAGTGAGAAACAGATGACGGCTTTTCAGCCTCCCCGGAGCATCGTTTAATAAAACACGGCAGTGCTTGATGGAGCAAGTCTCCACGGGCTATTACAGAAGCATTAGCTTTACCAATGGGACAGAGAGGATGGAGCGTCGGTCAAGCGAGGCAACTGAGAGACCATAGCTTTGTTTTAGTGGCATCAACACAAACCAGTCTCAAAGGACTTGCTAACCCTAAAAGTGCCAACGCAGCTGGTAATTAAGAGACGATTAACCTTGCTCTGGTCTGTTTGTGCTCGGTCAAATTCTTGTCTTTAGAGTCACTGCAGAGTAAGTTTAAATGATGCTATTGTCATTCTACTGTACTTGATACTTTTACGATCACAAATAAGCAAAGAAGGCACTAAGGAAGATGTTTGTGTTTTCTGGGGTGATTAGACCAAAAGACCTACTGTAACAGTAAAAAAGAAATAATAGTTCTCTAAATAACCTCCATTTGAACAGGCAAACTTAGTGTGTAAGGTCCAGTATTTCTTTTTTTTTTTTTTTATCTCCAAAGCCTTTTTCTGGGCATGAGATTCAATGGGATTAGTATTATGTTGCTGCATTTTTGCAGAACAACATAAATAGAAAAAGATAATCTCCTTCAGTTTGTGGCAAACTTTACTGGCT
Source organism: Sebastolobus alascanus (assembly GCA_916701645.2). Lineage (NCBI taxonomy): Eukaryota > Metazoa > Chordata > Actinopteri > Perciformes > Sebastidae > Sebastolobus > Sebastolobus alascanus. The sequence continues at coordinate 1,543,015 of CAKAOJ020000057.1, read as the reverse complement.
TTTAGGAGGATTGTATTTAATAACCACAAATGATGGCAATGTCTTATGAATTACAAATCAGAGAAAAAGTGCCCAGCTCTATGCAGTCTACAGTCTACTCAACTGTAGTCAACTATCTAAACTACATAAAGTAATGCAAAAAAGAAAAATCACAATGTGTGATTACATTAATGTGACATTAGTAAATACTAGGGCTGTCAATCGATTAAAATATTTAATCACGATTAATTGCATGACGGTCAACAGTTAATCACAATTAATCGCAAATTAATCACACATTTTTTATCTGTTCAAAATGTACCTTAAAGGGAGATCTGTCAAGTATTTAATACTGTACTGACTTGACTATGACTTGCCCAGAACTGCATGTGATTCTCATAAAGTGGGCATGTCTGTAAAGGGGAGACTCGTGGGTATCCATAGAACCCATTTTCATTCACATATCTTGAGGTCAGAGGTCAAGGGACCCCTTTGAAAATGGCCATGCCAGTTTTCTCTCTCCAAAGTTTGGAGTGTTATTTAGCCTCCTTTGCGAAAAGCTAGTATGACATGTTGGTACCAATGGATTCCTTAGGTTTTCTAGTTTCATATGATGCCAGTATCTTCACTCTAACTTTAAAACTGAGCCTGTTAGAATCTAATAACCGCAAGTTGAATTAATACGTTAAAGAAATCAGTGGTGTTAAAATGAATTTGCGGTAATGAGCTATTATCGCATTAACTTTAACAGCCATAGTAAATAGTCTGTATTATAATATACAACAGCAACATTGCAAAAGAAAACAGAGCTGTGGCCACAAGGATACAACACTATATTGCAGTGTTGTGTAGCACAATGATGTGTGTGGCTGTTCACTGGGAATGAGCTTCAAAGGGAATTGTATTTTGTTGCAGTACTACGCAGAGCAGACAGGGTCAGCAAATTACTTTTTATATCACACGTTGGTGGTGATGCTTACGGCATAAATTCATAATTTTGTAGCACAAACTGAGGAAAAGGGAAATTCTCGGTTTCTCAGCTGTAGTTATGGTATCTAAACTGCAAAAGTAATCAAAAGAAAATTTAAAATCTTTCAATAATTTCGGTAGGATTCCAAATGCATCTCCTCGTGCTGGAATTAAGATGTTGCAGTCAAGACAAATCACTGTGATGGTTGAGGTGGAGAGACAGAAATGAACCTACATGGCGCAGGTAGCTGCTAACATCTCTGAACATTCCTACCTTGTCTATCATGCGCCTGGCCTCCTCTTCCTCTGCGTTCCTGTTCTCCAGTTCGATAGTGTAGGTCCCCTTATCGCTGTGGTCGTCCTCTGCCTCCCCCCCAGCAGTTCCCGCTCCTCTCCCTACGACCGAGGCGTCCTCGCTGGCGCTGGTCGGGCTGCCTGTCGCCAGCCCGGTACTGGCTGAGCTGCGACCGATACTGGGGTCCTCTGACCTCTGCTTGAGAAGGACGCGGGCAGCCGTAGGGGCACCTGCAGTCACTGTCGCTGGTATCGGTGCTGGGACTCTACCTACAGGTAACATAGAGCAGAAATAAAGCTATTACAAAAAATGGACGTACAGAAACAAGTTGCTGTAGAAACAGATTTTTGTCTATCTAAAGACTGTTATTAATATGTGACAACAATAGTTGAATGAATGACAACAGCCCCTGATTAACAGATTTACTGACACTTCTGCAGATTAACAAAGAAGTTTTGTTTAGTTTAACTTTTCATGCAAAGAAATACGTTCAAATAGAGCTGTCAAAGTTAATGCGATAATAACTTGTTAACGCAAGTTCGTTTTAACACCACTAATTTCTTAAACACCACTAATTTCTTTAACGTCACTAATTTCTTTAACGCATTAACAAAATTGATCTTTCGGAGGTTGTAGTGGGCTCAGTTTTAAAGCTAGAGTGGAGATTGATATCGCTAGAAAACCCAAGAAATCCATTGGTACCAACCATGTCATACTAACCAACAAAGGAGGCTAAATAACGCTCCAAACTTACGCTAAATTTTGGTGAGGAAAAACTGGCATGGCCACTTTCAAAGGGGTCCCTTGACCTCTGACCTCAAGATATGTGAATAAAAATGGATTACCCACGAGTGTCCCCTTTACAGACATGCCCACTTTATGATAATCACATGCAGTTTGGGGCAAGTTATAGTCAAGTCAGCACACTGACACACTGACAGCTGTTGTTGCCTGTTGGGCTGCAGTTTGCCATGTTATGATTTGAGCATATTTTTATGCTAAATGCAGTACCTGTGAGGGTTTCTGGACAATATTTGTCATTGTTTTGTGTTGTTAATTGATTTCCAATAATAAATATATATTTACATTTGCATAAAGCAGCATATTTGCCCACTCCCATGTTGATAAGAGTATTAAATACTCAACAAATCTCCCTATAACGTACATTTTGAACAGATAAAAAATGTGATTAATTTGTGATTAATCGGGATTAAATATTTTAATTGATTGACAGCCCTATTAGTTTCACTTTTCATGCAAAGAGAAATACTTTCAAACAAAAGACGGTGGAGCCTTTAAGGTGTCTTTGACTTAATCTCATGAATCACTCTCTCGCTCTCTCTGAACATTTTCTTTAGGAAACACAAAACTGTTTATAGAAAGAGTATCAGAATATGATAAAACAGTTTATTACCTGAGTCTAAGGCTGTTGTAGCAGAGGTGGAAATGCTGAACACCTTAGGGTGAGAGGGAGGCTGGGGAAACAGTGCCTCCCCGCCAGCTCCTATCCCTTGCAGGGGTGCAGTCTGGGAAAACGAATACGACCGGCGCTTGCGATGGTTTTCCTCGTCGTAGAACTCGATCATGAAGGAAGTGCGGCTGCCGCTTGTTCTGGACCCGCTCACAGTTATGTTCCCCCCTCCTGCTCCCACGTGGCCGTGCGCTGCTTTCAGGCGCTCCTCGAGGGCGTGGCGGCGGTTGGCGAAACGTAGGCCCAGTCCGTTCTCTGAGTCACTCTGGGTGCCATCCTCATGCTTGCTGCCTATCAGGACACAAAAAAAGAGAGAACGCAGTTGAGTTTTTACCATTCTTATTTTTCAACAACAACAATATGCTAGTTTTCTACGACAGTATTCCACATGACACTGTATAAACACGTCTAATATTTACAATTCACAATCAAATAGACCTGTTTGCTTCCCTGGGATAGGTTTAAATCAACCCCTGACTTATACTGTAGCCTAGTTGCATATACTGGTAACCATTAGGATGTTACATGAACTAACATTCTTAAATCCATGTCATAGCATGTGTAACAACAGCTGTTGTGCATCCATAAAGATACAATAGAGCAGTATTGTGCATGTACATTACAACCATGTGTGTGGCTGTTCTGATGTCTACTTAAGTTAAGCAACCAAGAAGAAGAAGAAGAAGAAGAAGAAGAAGAAAAAAAGTCCCATACAGTATAGACCACAGCACAGAACCACATCTTCCTGAAAGCACATCCATGGTGGATACCGCAACACGAAACAAATGTTTGCTAACCATTACAGCCTCAATGAACTATGAACTCCCAGCTGTGGCCTGAATCTAATCATTCAACCATCCAAACAGACCCAGAGTTCACAACACCTGCTTTACCTACCACATTACTGCTATTTCTACATTTTGATAAGTCTTGGTCGAATCAGCATGTCCTCTCAGTTTTGAGCGAAGGCAGAGAGTGTGCCACGCTAATCCAGACATGCCACCCACACGGTTACTGGCCCTGCCTACTGCCAATGAGAGAGAGAGTGGCAGGGGGAGGGGAGGAGGAGAACGTGGAGGGGGAAGCAGAGTAGGAAGCTGGATGAGAGTGGGGTGGGGGGGAGCTTCAGGGATGGAGGAGGGGAGGTCAGACTTGTGGGAAAGAAAAGGGGAGACTGAACTGGGAAGGAGGATGGGGGATCGGAAAGGAGAGGAACTGAATTAAGTGGGAGAAAAGAAAAAAGCCAAAAAGAGAGCGAGCGAATGATAGAGAGAGAGAGAGAGAGAGGGGGGGGGGGGATTCTTAACTGAAGGAGGCTAAGGATATAGTATATTGCCACTAGAGTTGACAGACACTCACACTATCAGCCAGTCAGTTGACGAGCCAGCAGGCAGCCAGTCAGAGTATCAGAGAGGAGGGGAGGAAACACCACAAGACTGTTGTTGTGGAAGACCATCGGAAAACACTTCCACTTTCATAACTCATTGCACAGGAATGGATCATGGAATATGAACATACATTTTCTCATGCTTTCTCCCAACTAATAAATGCAAAACAGAAACTATGGTATGAAAATAAACTCATACTACAGCATCACTCCATAATCTTAAATCTACTTCTGTGCCAGCTCACCAGCAGATTAATTTAATCAATTAATTTCTTTACATCCTATATAGTGTGAGTTTATATATTTACTAGGGCTGTCAAAGTTAACATGATAATAAGGTGTTAACGCATTAACGCAACTCGCAATTTTTAGGTTGTGGCGGGCTCAGTTTTAAAGCTAGAGTGAAACTAGAAAACCTAAACCAAAACTGTACATATAGATCTATTTATTGTACAGTACATTTTTTATTGACGGACGATAAATACCATACTTACTCACCATGTATATTCTGTATATTCTGTACTTCTATTTTATTGTTTATTGTTTTTATAATTCTTGTACACTTGTACCTGTCTTTTGCCTTGCTGCTTTGACACCTGAATTTCCCCAAGGGGATTAATAAAGGTTCATCTTATCTTATCTTATCTTAAAGAATCCATTAGTACCCACGATGTCATGCTACCATGTCAGGAAGGAGGCTAAATAACGCTCCAAACTTACGCTAAATTTTGGCGAGGAAAAACTGGCATGGCCATTTTCAAAGGGGTCCCTTGACCTCTGACCTCAAGATATGTGAATGAAAATGGGTTCTATGGGTACCCACGAGTCTCCCCTTTACAGACATGCCCACTTTATGATAATCACATGCAGTTTGGGGCAAGTCATAGTCAAGTCAGCACACTGATACACTGACAGCTGTTGTTGCCTGTTGGGCTGCAGTTTGCCATGTTATGATTTGAGCATATTGTTTTATGCTAAATGCAGAACCTGTGAGGGTTTCTGGACAATATTTGTCATTGTTTTGTGTTGTTAATTGATTTCCAATAATAAATATATATATACATTTGCATAAAGCAGCATATTTGCCCACTCCCATGTTGATAAGAGTATTAAATACTTGACAAATATATAAGGTACATTTTAAATTTATTTCACTGGAGTGAAATAACCAAGTGGTGATGTTTAAAGTTGTTTTCATCATAGCTACACCGTGCAAGAGATAAATCTAGTGCTAGACGTGGACTGCCCTCCATGAGGAAAGAGGACAAAGTGCTTCCATGGCTGAGTGGACTATAGTGGTTTGCCTGGGGAACTGTCCACACACGGTGACTTTGAATCAGTCTGATGCTCTGATGTCTCTCTTTCTAGATTTATCTTTACTGTGATCTGCGCTCAAAGTCAAATTATGGACAGTATGAACTGTTTGAAAATTATGGATAATTATTTACTAGGGCTGTCAATCGATTATAATATTTAATCGCAATTAATCGCATGACTGTCCATAGTTAATCACGATTAATCGCAAATTAATTTAAGGCAGATTTGCCAAGTATTTAATACTCTTATCAACATGGGAGTGGGCAAATATGCTGCTTTATGCAAATGTATGTATATATTTATTATTGGAAATCAATTATCAACACAAACAATTACAAATATTGTCCAGAAACCCTGACAGGTACTGCATTTAGCATAAAAAATATGCTCAAATCATAACATGGCAACAACAGCTGTCAGTGTGTCAGTGAACTGACTTGACTATGACTTGCCCCAAACTGCATGTGATTATCATAAAGTGGGCATGTCTGTAAAGGGGAGACTCGTGGGTACCCATAGAACCCATTTTTATTCACATATCTTGAGGTCAGAGGTCAAGGGACCCCTTTGAAAATGGCCATGCCAGGTTTTCCTCGCAAAAATTTTGTGCAAGTTTGGAGAGTTACTTAGCGTCCTTCGCGACAAGGTAATATGACATGGTTGGTACTTATTCCTTAGGTTTTCTAGTTTCATATGATACCAGTATCTCCACTCTAGCTTTAAAACTGAGCCCGCTACAACCTAAAAATCGCAAGTTGCGTTAAAGAAATTGTTGGCATTAAAACGAATTTGCGTCAACACGTTAACTTTGACAGCCCTGTTATTTAGATATTGCACATTGGAGAATGACAGCAACAATGGGCAAATCGAACACTGGTCCAATTTAGACAGAGATGATGTACAGGGGGAACTCCACTGACTTCATATATGAGGATCAGTTTACTGGTGAAGTTAGTACTGCTCGGCCTGTGAGAGCAGATGTATAATGTCTTCTGTAGCTCTGGAGGAGATGTCATAGTGATGTCACAGAGGGTTATCTCGATTCAGCCTTGGAAACTTGACATTTATAACAGAAAGCCTGTGTTACAAATGTGGAGTGTAGCTTGAAAGGCAGGAAGAGTCAGACAATATGGTTTTGCATTATGGGAATTGCAGGATCCAATATTTTTGGAGCTTGACCCACACTAGGGACTGAATATCAAGATATCTCAGACAAAGAACGTATATTGATAAGAAGTGAAAGCCAATTGGTCGTTCCATTGCAACGTCAGTGCCCAGCAGCAAATCTACGCTTCCGTCATTTTGGACTGAAAGAGACTACCGGACACCAGTAAAACGTCCAGCTACAAAGTGCCGTACAAAAGTAAAACAAAATTACTTCTATTTTATCGGCATATTTAATGTCTCTACCGAAATGACCTGTGTTGAACAATAGAAATATTATAAATATGCATACTATTATAACTATATACTTACTCCAGAGGAGCATAAAGTGAGCTTTTATGTCCAATAAAAGGAAGTTAGAAAATTTACAGCACACATATTTTGAGAGCAATCTCAAACTTTTTCATGTCAAGGACCTCCAAAGTAGATGTCCAATAGACCACAGACCATGGATGTATAAGAGGTTGTGTCCTGTGCTTTTGCCCTGTGTGTTAGTAAATAGCCTACACCTCCATTAAATTCTGTTTATGTCATGCTACTAGCACTACTAGCTACTGGCCGATAGCTGGTTGTTTGGGAACAGAGACGTTAATACATCAACCACGGTACAGGCTTACAGCATACAGCCAATGGGTGTATTACAAGACAATACAAGTGAATTACAGCCAGTATATCCATTATTACAGCCGCATACAGCTAGCAGGAAGCGTGCAGGGTTGTGCAGTCCCCGGGTCTGATGACCGTTCATTATGCCGAGGAAAATAACTCTGGATTCAGCTATTAGTGAATTTTACAACTTTTAGAACATGACGATTTAAATGAGGGCTATTTAAGTGTTCGTACTGGGAAGTTGATTTACCTAAAAAAAAAAAAGTATCCTCTGATTTACAAACTAGCGGTTGTTGTCAAAAATGCACCAGAGTTTCTCTTTGCTTCTATACTCTTTGTCACAGGTTCAGCTGCTTTTTTTTTTTTTTTTTTATAAATCTGTCTCTCACTAGTCTGCCAACTTTATTGAAGTACAATATTAAATTGCTGGAGTGCTCCTTTAAGTACTGTTTCTACAGTGGGGTATCACAATAGCTCTGTGGCCTCAGGCATATTTCGGAGTCTGCAGCTCATTTGTCACATTCCAACATTCACCTCCTCCATCTTTCCTGTCTGTTATCACTGTTTGAAATTTAATAAAGCATACATTTCATTAAAAAGAAACAAAAGACAGCATAAATGGAATGAGAGAGGAAAGCAGCAGAGCGCTACAGTTGCTCGAGTTGATCAGCAGATAAGCTGACGGAGAGGGGAAGGTCTTTCATGCTGTGTGCTCCGGACAAAGAAGCCGTTGGCAGGGCCGGAGGAGAACAGAGGTATCTGTGAGAGTCCAGCGCTCTGCCCTGCTCGCCCCACCATGACTCACAGGGGAGCTGGACTCTGTCTCCACCGCTGGCTGCATGCATGCACGCACGTGCACGCACGCACACACAACTGAGCAACCGAGACAAGCATGCATTTACTTTACATGCATGAACAGCCACAGACAAGCAAACATGCAACCCCAAACACACATACAATTGTGCTGTATAAGAGCGTACAATAATGTGCATACACAATATTGAAGCCTTGTTTATCTGCTAGGCATTTACTACCACTGCAAATTAATATCAATGCACATGAAGTACTCATCATGAATCAAAAAATAATCTTGCAATCTTAATAACATTTCAGATCACACATTTACAGCCTTACACTGATCAGAATCACATCTGAATATGAAAATGCACAGATTTTCAGATGTTACAATAATACATGACAGCTCACATTCCAACATTGCTAGCGATAACAGACAGGATAAAGATTTAACCTCTACATCGCTCCTTACAGCAAGAAGAGAAACACTCACCTTGATGCTTACAAATCAAAAGCTTTGGCTCAGTTGCCTCCTCTCAATTCCTCGCTAACCACCTCTGCCTCTCTCTCTGCCTGGTACCTCTACGACACACCCTGAGCAACATCACTCTTGCCTCTCCTCACACGTGCTACTGTCTGCAGATCAGTGCTGAGCATGTCTCAAACACACACATGCAGCAAACACAGACACGACGGATTTCAGCCACGCACGTCCACATGCGAGCATCACATGCTTCACGCTCTCTCCGTCAAAACTAAAATGCGTTTCTCACACATGCTCCTGCAGCCTCACACAGACACAACGATGCTAGTTTTGTGCTATTTGTAAATGTGTGTCTGTATAGTCTCTTTCCCTGCCATCATTTGCATCTCTGTTACTATAACAACTATCTACCAAAAACTGCTCTCTCCTCCTTTCGCCGCCTCCCTTTCCGCTTTCACTGCAGTCCAGGCAACAAGCCTCTCTCTCTCTCTCCTTCCTGCCTTTCTTTGTCCTATCACCTGCTGTTATTGCTGCAAATACTGCTCTCAGCGTAACAGTGAGGTTCTTCCTCACCCTCTCACCCATCTCCCCACTGTACCTGTTTTTGCACACCTCACATGTCCACAGCTGGCATCAATAGACAGCTTTCCATCCAGATTTCCACCTGCTCTCTATCCATCCCTCTTTGTCCTCTCCCTCCCCTTCCTCCTCCTCCTCACTCCACCCATCTTTTCACCCCTTCTTTTTCTCTGTCTTAAAGATGGGGTCTGCGATTTATCCAGTATACACTTTTTGTTATATTGGTTGAAATGGTCTTTACACCCCGACAGCAATCCGTTTCTTATGAGCACTGAAAAAAGACCGGAAAAGATCAGTCATCTGTAGCTGCTGTAATCCTGTAAAAACGTCTACCAGTCAGTAAAAATGGTCCCGGTTGTAAGGAACCAATCAGATGCCTCCCTGCCTCCCTGCTCGTACTCTAGCCTCAGCGTGCACCAGCGTGAACTCAAAGCGCGTGTCCGCCGCACGTTCACTGGAGAGTGGAAGAGAAAACTCAGCTCTTAAAACACCGGACAACGAGAACGAACTCGTACCACTATTACCATATTATCGAAAAATACAACTTTGATTTAGTTGTTTATGTTCTGTTAGTTTACTTTATAAGATACTGCAGATGTAAACTATTTATTCTAACAGCTCAAAGTGAAGTCAGACAAACAGGATTATCAACGAGGGGAGACGGCGGATAGAAAACATTGCCGAACAAAATTTACGTTACTCAAACTGCTTTTTCAGTTACAGAAACAAACGAGTGGACTGATCTCCCTCCAGATATTAGAGTAATGTTAAAAAGGGTCGTGTTGTCTCAGCAGGTATCTCTCTCTTTCCCTCCCCTCTCTGCTGCTCTGTGGCCGGCTCTCCAGCGAGCTGCTGCCCCCCCCCCCCTTCCCCTCCGTCAACAAGGAAATAAAGCCCCTCGTCTACGAGACCGGTCTCTTGAGAGAGCTCCAGCTCATAGCGGGGTCTGTGTGAGTGAATGCCCGGGTGGAGAGGTGGCGATCCCGGCGGGAGCCAGCTGGCTGTGCCGGCAGTTTGTGGAGCTTCTAAACTCCGACAACAGTGGAGAAAATGTTTGATTCGCCATCTAACATCGTAAACTGTCAATATTCTAAATCTACACCGTTGATTTCTCGCCTCAACATTTTTCAGAAGTGAATTTAGTGATGAAATAGCTACGAAAAATGTGAAGTAGTTACGATGCGGCGGTGCTCGTGCATGTGTGTGGGGGGCGTTGCCTTATAAGGAGTTTCGAGGGGAGGGGGGGGCTTAGACGGAGCTCCTGAGGCAATGCGACTTTCAAATTATGCTAGTTTTCCAAGATCGCAGACCCCAGCTTTAATAATTATAATAATAATAATAATAATACATTTTATTTGTAATGCACTTTACATTTGAAACAAATCTCAAAGTGCTACAAGGTAAAAGCAGGTAAAAGCATCAATATAAAAAAACAGATAAAAAGCTAACATCGTAAAAATAAGAGCATAAAAGCAGCAACCAGCAAGGTTAATTAAAAGTCATAGGATCTGCAAAAAAAAGGAATGTTTTAAGTCCTTTTTTAAAACTCTCTATAGTCTGTGGTGCCCTGAGATGGTCAGGGAGGAAGTTCCAAAGACGAGGGGCAGCGGAAAGGAAAGCCCGATCACCCATGGTGCTGAGCTTAGTCCTGGGGGGGAGGAGGCGGTTTGAGATTGTAGAGCGGAGGGATCGTGTTGAGGTTAGAGGGGTGATTAGTTCTTTCAGGTAGGGGGGGGCATTATCATAGATGCACTGGTGAGTGAGGAGGGAGACTTTGTAATCAATCCTGGGGGAGACGGGAAGCTAGTGAAGTGAATGGAGAATGGGCGGGATGTGTTCATACTTTCGCACTCTCATCAGGATCCTTGCAGCGCTGTTCTGTACATACTGTAGTCTTAGAAGACTCTTATTAGGGATCCCGATGAGAAGTGCATTACAGTAGTCCAGTCTGGAGGAGACAAAGGCGCGGACCAGCTTTTCAGCATCACTTAAGGTGAGTGTAGAGCGGAGTTTGGCAATGCAGTTATTCTTGGTTTTCCCCCCTTAAGTCAAGTCACAACCACCTTGGTCTTGTCTCATTTCCCTCTCTTCCTTCAGATATTGAAATACAGCTCATCAAGTGTCAATCAGCCACAACTTCAATTGGAAAAAACTGCAGTGTCTAGCAGTCAGTCAGACAACATAATCATCCATCAGTGGAGTCACACTGTCAGCCAGTTGACATGCATGTAGTACTACTTACTCCAGCTAATGAATTAGCTTCCCTGCTTTACACTCCTGCTTCACAGATTTCCATTTTCATCAGCTCCTATCTGCTGGCCCCTCCCCCCACACATGTCAACAACATCATAAATTGGCCTCCATTTAATTAACTCATGACCAGCATGTAGTCCACCATAGCCTAGCATCCAACTTAAACTGTCTTTACTGCCAGTACATAGCCTCGCCTTGTCTGGACCATTCTCACAGATCCCCCTGGCAGCAGGAGCCTACTCAGCATTTGGCTGCTTGCAGGTAAAGGGAACAAAGAAACGCAGAGAAGCATGAAATTTACAGTCACAGCAATCTCAAACCTTACCCCAAGGATACATAGCAACAAGCCCACAGAGGTAAGAGAAGATTTAGATATCCACACTGACAATGCAAAAGAAAAAACAGACCCAAAGCCACATCTAAAGCTCTTGTAGTCAGGCATGCCTTGAAGTTGTGTGAGTAGAGTACGTGCTCCTCACTAAATAATATGTCTGTAAATGGTGAAAAAGTGAAATTCAATGGGGGGGTGTACTACTCATGCTAAGCCTCGTCATTGGATGTCAGAGCAGTAGATAGGGGTTTTAAATGTTTCTGTCTGCTGGCTGCTAATCCCTTGGCTTGGTTACCACTGCCAACAACCCCTGTAACAAAGAGTAACCCGGTCTTCGCATAGTAGAGGAAGAGACAAATGGAACATTTAAACAGTGTGACTAAGACTCTTTTGTGAGATAAAGGAAGGAAGGAGAAATGATCAAAGAAGAGGTAGAGAACCAGAAAAGGGTACAACAAAAACTTCCACACACATAGAAATGTTAAAGGGACTGTATGTAAGTATGTAAGTTTTTACACATATAAACGTTTTTTAATCGTTTTTTATTGCCAATGTGTGAACAGCTTGTAACCTAACCTAAAAAAATAAGACCTTCCGCGACTTTCTGGGTTTCTTCTATCAGCCTGTAGACTGCTTTTAATGTGAAGAATGCAGGACATTTTTCCGGGAAAATCCAACGGATGTGATATATATGTATCTACTGTATATATATAAATAATAATAATAAAAATATAGACATATATGTCATGTGCGCTCGCGAGTACATGTACTTTCTTCAGCTCCGCCACAGCGCTAACAGTGTGCAACGATAGCTAACGTTCGGTTAGAAATGGAGTCCGCTAACGCCAACAAACGACCAGCCCCCACCACAACTCAGACTCCAACACAAACTCCACGGAAGCACAAAAAAAACACAGTTATATGTAGTGAAGCCCGTCTTACAAAACAGGAATGTGACATACGTGGGGGTAAAACTAGGATCATTATCAGCCGGACCTTCATATGGTTTTGGGTATCAAAACGGACCCCGAGCTGGCAAAATTCCTATTGGACAGGTAAGCTAATATTACTGCCAAGCATGTGAAATATAGAGTGATATTGTGGTTTTAGCTGCTAATGTTGCTAACGTTAATCAACATGATGCCTGTCAATCACGTTCGGTCTCGTGTGTGTCGCCTCACTGTTTTGACTGATGGTCGCTCGCGTCTATGTAGTGCAAGCACAAGCGCGAGCAGCAGGACGCTGACTATCGTTGACTTAACGGCCACAGGTGTCACTATTAACAAGCTATTTCTGATTCTACATTGAGTCCCTTTAACAGAAAACAACATCCACCTTTTAGCCTTTTGAGATGGACAGGCACGTCGCTCTTGATGCTCTTGCTGTCGTCCTCCGTAGACTCGCTGCGTACCAGAGTGGGGTCGTTCTGGGCCAGCCAATCAGCCACCTTGCTCTCCGATGCCATCATAGCGGCTTGCAGTGTGCTCAAGTCCCTCCCTCCTGCTCCTCCACTTCCTGCTCCACTCTTCTTGGAGCGAGGTCTGTGGTGGTCGGGCGTGAACTTTGAGACATGGTCTTTGATGGTGACTTTCCCTGGAGAAGTGTTGTCGAACTCTATGGTGAAGGAGGCGTGGCCTTGAGCTGTGGAGCAGACATGGCAGTTTTGTTGCTGTGTCAGTCAGTAAGTTGTACTAAATATAGTGGTCCTGGGTGAGGCACTTTTAAACAATGAATTTATAACTTTGACTTCTTGGTATAATCTATAGACTGTATGTAAAGATGGACGACATGACAGCTCCCAAAAAGTGAAGCCAAAACCTCTCGATCGCCCCCTGGTGGCTGGCTGCAGTATAGGTCATAAATCCCGCCTCCTCCATGTTGGTGGATGGGACATTGTCCAAACTAAAAAGTCATATCAAATACATTTTTCCCAAAGATGGTTTCTGTCATTTTAGGTAGTTATTATCACGCTGATGTATGTTCAAGTGTGTTATTTGATGCTATAAAAAGGGGGTGAGACGTCCTGATTAACAGCTGTGAGTCTCTCTCGCTGACAAGCTGCGGCCGTGCTCGGCTCGCAATTGGTTCAGGCGGTAGTTGTGTCACGGTGAGGACATTTTCACCCCGGTTAATAAACTCACCGACACCGGTGTTACCGATTACACCGGACATTTTACAAGAAAAGACGGCGCTCAATATATGCAGAGCGCTTCCTTCGATCTTTACCGTTGGATGGCTGTGTGTCTGGCCTCTCCGGTCCAGCTTTCACTGCAGGTTTCCACCTGCGCCACGCACACCAGCTGTGCCCACTCTGTCCTCCGCACGGCGATTGCCTCATTAACGTTATGGTTCCCTTATAGCATTGGTTTTAAATCTAAAGTATTGCCAAATAGGCGCTTTTGCTTTTCGCTTTGACACCAAATCTTCCGCCATCATCTTGTCTGTCAACTCTCTTGTCCCGTGATAAGTGTGTGAAATCTGACTCTGAGCTGAGACTCCATACGGAGCAGACACTTTCACTTTGAGTTTTCAGTGTCCGTACTCCGACTACGTGTTGATTACACAGCGCTGATACGCCAAAATGAACTAAATGGGTTTTATTTCTATAAAAAAAAGCAAAACGACGGTGGGGGCGGCAGGCAAGTAATGTAATCGGTGTAAGCCCGACCACCGCGTGACACCAGTAACACCGACTACAACGGCAAGCCTATCGAGCGGGTGACCTCGATATCGCAGCTCCACCGCCCGATCACTACTGCGCAGACTCTGGCTCTAAATGATGTCAAAATCTCAAGATGGCAGCTCCTGTATCAGAATATTTTGGTTTCACTCCTGTACAGTGGGAGGAAGTGGAGACATATCTTCCATCTTTATATACAGTCTATGGTTTAATCAAATTATGGTAATATACAGTACATGGATATTTATCCAAATATGATAAAATACGCTGATGGCTTCTGTTACAGAATGATTGCTACTGTTTGTGCGAGACAAACAGTGGCCACTTCCTGTTTTCTGTTCATTAAATTAACGTCTCTTTGTGCCATAAAGGTTTACAACACATTTTTCACAAAGGGTAACTTCATGGGACTCAAATGTGTACAAATTGTACGAATGTCACAAATGAATGTAGTAGTGGTTTACTATCTGTAACTATGAACTACTACTTCGCAGACACTATAACCTTACATTCCCTTTAAACTCTAAAAGAGACTATTTTTATTTACCATGAATCCGAATAAATGAAATGTATACTTCACCTGCAGCGTTGTGAGAGGCGGTGCCCTCTGTGTCCTTGGTGGGAATCTCATGGATGCCGTTATTGACCATGTGACCCTCCTTGGTAGGCATCTCAAAGTATGTGGAATCGTGAGCGGTGGACGCATGGAGGCCGTCCTCTTTAGCTTTCTCCCCTCGACGAGCCTCTTTGCTGTCTGAGGTAGAAAAACGCATAAAGATGTTACTAAGGTTAATGATTTCAATTGTGATGTTTATGAGCCCTAATTTTAAAGAACTTGATGCTCAGAGAAACGTTAAATTTTTCAATCAATCCTTCTGAGTTGAAACAGATTATAACATATCTGTATGACTAGTATAGCAAAACAGTATAATCTGCGATATCAGGTGTTATCTCTAAAATTATTGTCTGAGATATTGCCCATAAAAATAAACCAGCCTATATAACAAATAAATGTACTAGCTTATAACGTTATATTCTTGAATTTCCCTCGGGATCAATAAAGTTACTATCTATCTATGTGATCATTTGCTTTATTGGAATTTCCAAAAGCACACAAAGGCAAAATAATGGAGGTTAGGTGGCGCTGTTGACCGATAACTTAGCTACTTTTAACCTACATCTGAAGTCCTACCATCTGCAGATGTTTTTTTCACAGCAAATGTTAGAAATGTCAATGAATATATCAAATACATTTATATTAACAACCCAAACTACCCGTCAAAAAGTATGTTAATTTAGCGTTAACCTAACCGCCTTAAACTTATTTGTTTCATAGCTAGCTAGCTAGCTAGTTCAGGCTAAACTATCTCCTCACGTAACATTAACACATAATATAACATGACAGTTAGTGTTATATAATGATATATCATTTTGTGTATACTGCATAAAGCACAATAGATCATCTGTATGTTTACAGTTGTCATAAGAACACTTTTCATCAGTTCAGTTCATCTTCACTGATATCATACAGAGTGGATGCTGTTACAGTCTGTCACAGCTTCTATCTAAATCTTGAGCATTTATTAGTTTAATAGTGTAACATCCCAATGCTTCAATGTCACAGTGAGAGATGAATACTAGTATTCATTATCAAAAGTGAAAGTGAAAAGTGAAAGGTCAAGCTAAGCTCACATTGGACCAATTCAATCAAGGTCCTCTCTTCAGCAAGTGTGTCTCACCATTTATCAGAATTACCGTCTCCTTCTGGGGGAGGACGCAGCCCTATAAACTACAAATACTGCAAAGACATGCACAGATGTCTGTCTCTGTCTGTTTCACTCTCTGTCTCTCATACTGTATATAGACATATACAAACACACACAAGTCATGTCAGTCACTCAGGACAAGAAGTGCTGGTACAGCTCTTTGGGACGCTCACAATATGGAGCACTTATTTTCTCATCTGTTCATATTAGCAGACAGAGCCTCTGTGGGATCTGAATATGATAAATGATACTTTCAGAAATTAGAGGGGCCATCTGCTTCATGTTGGGGAGCAAATGTAGGAACATATGGCAATTGGCAAAAAAATCAAGATATGGGAACTGACTTTGCAGAATATAATTACTAGTAAAAATAGAGAGTGAATTTCTCATGAATAATAATATTTTATAAATATGATTCTCAGAATATCTGAATTAAAAGGCTTGTTTTCCACTTCAGTGTTATCAACTAAACAGAAGTACAAACAAATCTCTTTGGACTCATCTTTGAAGCAAGATCTGGGTTTGCCAGCATAAGCTGCTCAGCAAATTTGGGAAGATTTACAACGTGGATTTAAACTGAGCGCAACCATTAGACAGATCAAATATGATGTATCGATTGTGGCACTGTCCAGAGGTAATAAGATTTTGGGCAAAATATTGGATATAAATTTCCCATTATGTCCAACAGCGAGTCTACTGGGAAGTAAGATAGACGGAGTAACGTCAAAAGAATTACAACACTTGATTGCGTTAGCCTTTCTCTAAGTGAAACGGACAATACTTATTAAATGGAAGGTGAGGAAACCAAATTGTTTTAACATAGACAGCTGGCTTAATGATTATTTGGACTTGGTATTTATGGAGCAAGCAGCATTGTTTCTTCAAGATCTGGGCAGTGGTCACACAGGCTCTTTGAGTTTAATTATGTCAGCTTTGAATAAAAGACAACGAGGGCGATTATATGGCAATTACATGGGTATATGTTGGTGTACACTGTATCACTCTCAATAGATTTGTGTTTGTATAGAGGTTTCTGATAACCCTATTTTGAAGCCATGGCATTGAGTGGTAATCACCAGGACACAAGGATCCTGATGGTTTCCTTTCCACCCCTGAAGTTTTTTTTTTGTAGACATGCTTTCAAATGGCTTTCTGCCGTGACCTGTTGTTGAGTAGCCGGTCAGGTGCTCAGTGCCTGCCTCACTGGACCTGGCCATTACCATTGTCTATTTGTTGTCTTTGTGTGAATCAATTAACAATACAAAACAATGACAAATATTGTCCAGAAACCCTCACAGGTACTGCATTTAGCATAAAAAATATGCTCAAATCATAACATGGCAAACTGCATCCCAACAGGCAACAACAGCTGTCAGTGTGTCAGTGTGCTGACTTGACTATGAATTGCTCCAAACTGCATGTGATTATCATAAAGTGAGCATGTCTGTAAAGGGGAGACTCGTGGGTACCCATAGAACCCATTTTCATTCACATATCTTGAGGTCAGAGGTCAAGGGACTCCTTTGAAAATGGCCAATGCCAGTTTTTCCTCGCCAAACTTTAGCGCAAGTTTGCAGTATTATTTAGCCTCCTTTGTAGTATAACATGGTTGGTACCAATGGATTCATTAGGTTTTCTAGGTTCATATGATGTCAGTATCTCACTCTAGCTTTAAAACGTACAACTGCTACAACCTAAAATTCGCAAGTTGCGTTAAAGAAATTATTGGCCCTAAAACTAATTTGCGTTATTATCACGTTAACTTTGACAGTCCTACTTATATTATAAATGTGGGAAATAAATCTTGGAACAAAAAAAAGAGATCAAATATGTATAATGATGCTTAAAGCTGCAGTATGCGAGATTGGCGCAAATATGATTTAAAAAAGTTATTTTTATAAAACGGTCGCTATATCATGACAGTAGTACATGAAACAGGTAAACTAAAAAAAATCATGTTCCTCTGTGTCCTACTGTGTCCTCCGGTGCTCCTAACGGCATCTGAAGGATTTCACTTACCGGAGGAAAACAAGGTCCGCTGCCAGCTGCAGTCTATGAGAGCCGGCTGTCAATCACTCGCGAACTCCGATCCAACGGTCAAACTAGGCAGCGCTGATCAAATATGAATCAATATTCTGTTACTGTAATGCCTATTTCTCTCCTCAAATGTTTTCAGAATCATCTTGTAGTTACTGTTTAGCTGTAAAATTAGAAAGTTTGTGACGCAGCCGCCGTTGTAAAATCTGTTGAAGGAAGCAAAGTTCTGGTCACATGACCGGAGCACAGCCAATAGGAACGCTCTCTCTCTCTGAAATGACCTGTGATTAGTCAAAATCTGCCGTCACGGGCTAGATTTTTCTAAAGTCTGAAAACAGAGCCATGATGAGGAGCAGAAGTCTAGTTTCCTCTCAGACCACTTGAATTACAATATGCTGAAAGGTCATTATGGAATTTTTGCCAAATTATGCCAAATTTGTTTTGCCTACTGCCACTTTAAGATCCAATGACTTAACTGAGAAAGTAATACCATGCAAACAAGACTGAGAAGTTAAAAAATAAATTAATAAAATTAATCAGAGAAAACTACAGTAAATACCGTTTCTCCATTTGCTCACTTCTTGAAATGATGACTGACTAAACTTCCTGTATCTCACACATGAAATACGTGCAAATAAGTGTGAATACTATCAGAGCATTCCATTGACGTCACCATAAATCACATGTCTGGTCTGGGAAGCACCTAGTAATTCATGACTAAGTTCAATGTCATTCATGTGAAGACCATACAGTTTAAACTAATGCTTTAAACTGTGCTGCAGGATTTCTTTTTTGTTAGCTTACCATGAACATGCAAACCCTAGGCTTTATAGAATCAGCTTTAATGTTTTCCATTAGAGTCTACTACATACAAAGATTAAAGCTGACAACAGACACAGCATTACAGATTAATGATACCCTGGACTAGGGCTGCACGATTATGGCCAAATTGATAATCACAATTATTTTGATCAATATTGAGATCACAATTATTTTCACAATTATTCATAGATTTTAGGGACAACATTTTTTTATTGCAATTTCACATTATAAATAAACAGCGCTGCTTTGACTTCCATGTTGTGCTACACTTCAACCGTAAAAAATTCCAAATGTAATCCTTTTACTTTGTGTTAGGAAGTAAAAGCTGCAGTGGGTAGAAATGGAGCAAATATGATTAAAAAAAAATATTTTTTATAAAACGGTCACTATATCCTGACAGTAGTGCATGAGACAGGTAATCTGAAAAAAATCATGTGCCTTTGTATCCTCCGGTGCTCTTAATAGCATCTGCAGGATTTCACAGACCGGAGGAAAACAACCAATCAGAGCTGATCTGGAGCCTGCCGTTCAGCTTCCGTCAATGAGAGCTGGCTGTCAATCACTCACGAACTCCAACCAAACAGTCGAACTAGGCAGAGCTGTTACTGTAATGCCTATTTCTCTCCTCAAATGTTTTCAGAAACATCTTCTAGTGTACTGTTAAGCTGTAAAATTTGTGACCCGACCGCCGTGTTGAGATCAGTTGAGGAAATACCAAGCACCGACCACCAGCCGGACACAGCCAATAGGAACGCTCTCTCTCTGAAATGATCTGTGATTGGTCAAAGTCAACCGTCACGGGCTAGATTTTTTTAAAGCTTGAAAACAGAGCCATGAGGAGGTGCAGAAGTCTAGTTATCTCTCAGAACACTTTAATTACAATATGCTGTGAGATTATGATGGAACTTTTGCCCAATGATGCCAAAAAATTGTTGCCTATTGTAGCTTTAACCAGGTCATAATTCCCTCTCTATTATCTATTTTATATTGCTGTGAAAACGTCTCCTTCAAACAACTAGATTTATTCAAGTTTCTCACCAAAAACTAAATTTTACAAGATTACATTTGAAGGTATCATGATAGCGTTATAATTTACAATCCCCCAGTGCTCATTTTTACCGAGCAGAGCTTGAAAACACCATAATGTGCATAATGCATTGATGGTGCATCTCAAGTTGTTAGTTTAGGAAGCGCTTGATTTATGCAGCAGCGTTTTCTATGAGCGGAGCACTCATTGTAAACATCAATATCGCAGTCGATCATGTTCATTTAATTTCGGGAAGCCAAAATCGTGATCACAATTAATATTCGATTAATTGTGCAGCACTACCCTGGACTATATGGGTATTCAACACACTTACAAAAGGAATCATCTCTTAAGTATGACAGACTTTAAATAACAGTGGCAAAACTGTTTAGAACCTGCAATGCTTCTGAGAGTTAATTGACCAAATTAGAGGAACACCGATTAATCTGTTTGGCTGATTAATCTGCGCCGATAGGACCTTTTACAAACTATTGTTATCAGCGGAGCTGGGCTCTGATAGTGGCCGATGGCTGTGCAGCCTCCAGCAGTCACGCGGGGACGTACCATCTTGCACGGAGGCTCCATACACAAAGTCAAGGTAGAGGGGGAGAAAAAAGTTATATCTCGAATATACAGTAACGCAAAACTATCAGCTCTTTGTCCACGATACAAGACTGGCAGACAGGGAGGAAAAGAAATCATTCACCGTTACTTTAACTTGCTTACTGTACCAATTTGGCGTGGCTGGATTATCTGGAAGAGAGAATTTCCACATAATCCGGCCACGTAACCATCAATTCATGAAATGAAATCACACACTTTAGGATCCTCTTTACCCCGGGAATATATGCACGAACATTAATGGTTTGCAAGAATGTCATTTAACAATGTAATGGGAAGCGCAACAGAAGTCATCCTGACCAGTCATACTGTAAACCACAGCACAGTGCATCGCCCATTGCAAATAAAAATGTAATCCCCCAAATCACACTTCAGGATTTTGTCTTACGAATTATTAAATTCGTAGTGACAAAAAACTGATTTATTAAAAACGGCATATGCAAAAGTAGCCGACTAGGCTGCTGCAGAAGAAGAAGAAGAAGATATCGGCCGATTAATCAGCTATTGGCTTTTTCCTGCTCCAAACTGTCGTTTTTATATCCGCCTTTAAAAATCCACTATCTGTCGACCGCTAGACCAAACAGTTCTTAAAGATCCACAGGTAATAAATCAGGTCAAACTAATAAAAAGTTGATTCAAATTGACAGCCCTTTATCAGCTCCATTAGCCAAAGTATATGGAATCAAGAGCAATACTTACCGGAGAATAAGAGAATGGTTAGCTAATGATCGCTGCAGTGCAGAGTGAGAGCGTGGTCTGTTTGAACGCTGTGTGCATGAGTGTGTTTGTGTGTGTTGGGAGGAATGGGGGAGCTGGTGCAATGGCGTAACCCAATCGGCTTGAGTGACAATACACAAGGAAGGGGGTGGGGGGCTCTGACAACACAGCCTATTCACTGGGAAGGAGAAAAGGACAAACACTAAACTTAACTGACATTCACATGCATGCAACAAAAAAACACACTCAAACAAAATCGCTTCCTGTCCAAAACCTCTCTTTCACTTCCCCTTCACTGTATATCTGATGTTAACAGATTATTAGAGCAGATATAGGTCTAGAGGTTGCGCTCACACTTTTTTAAAGACATGTACACTGATAACATCTTCTTTTGATGCTGAGATCCATGTAACCTACATAAATGCACTGTGCAACACCCCCCCGGGGAGCATGCTGCTTGCTTCACACAACAAATCTAACATCAAAACATCTATTCAGTCAAAAAGTCAACGCTCCAAGAGGGCAAAATGCCTTCTACTCACCCACTTCCATGACTGAAGTAGCCAATCCCATTCGCCTGATTTTTTTGGAAAGCTTTTAGGGTTTCAAATCACCCTGCCACACTTGCACAGATTTACGCCAATATTACAGTCTTTTCTAATCTCATTCTAACAGCAAAACACGTATATAGCACAGAAATTATTTCTAACTGATTGTTAAAAGAGCTGAAAAAACAAAGTATTCCTTTTTAGGCTGGTGAAGACGCTCCCAGACTATCCATCCAGATGTGGCGAGAGATTTGAGGACGCTTCAGTCTGCTCCAATGTTTGTGTATGATTAACCTCCCCCCACTCCTTCTGACTACACTAGTTCACACTAAACAGCCTGGCACAGACCGATTTTGTATTACTGAGCTGTTTCACTATTGGTGTAGCCTCTAATCCTGTTACTCTGACTATCCAGTACCAGTTAACGGGATCCCCCCAGTCCAACGGTCACTATCAACACACATATTGTAGGCAAACAGGCATACACACAAGCTCTGAACAAAGCCTTTGTGTGCACTTGGATGTACATTGTTACACACACAAACACACAGTGTGGCTGAATATTACTCTTTCAACACAGAGCAAATAAACTGAGCTAGAGGGCATTAAGATCATGCTACTGTTTCACTACGGAGATAAAATCCTCTGCACTACATGGCTCAATTTAGCATTGCATTTCATCTGTGGGCTATCAATAGCATACTGTTTGTATCATACAGTAATATAGACCTACTGCACAATAACATGCTTTCTTTTTGCTGAAAATACATATACAAAGACATCCTGAATGTCTAATGTGCTATTTTTACACTCATACATGGCTACAATAACATTAAACTTCCATATTATATCAAATTCGGTAGGAAATCAGTGCCTTGTGGCCATTGTCACTTGCATGATACAGTATGAGCAAAATATGCAATATGTGCCAAATGTTAAATATTGCAATAACAATATTACTTGCAATAAATAAACAGATATTAAAATGTACTCAGTTCTGCCTTTCTGCCGTTTTCAGATTATTGCTAAAATACAACAAATTGCTTGTTGAATTAAAAAAAAAAAAACAGAACACAAAACGGAACACAAAAGGCACCAATACAAAAAAAACAATAACAGTTAAGTTTTAAAGTGTAGTTTTTTTACTAATACCCTCTTTCAACTTGCTCCAAAAATCCATCTGGATGTTCACAATAAACGTTGAAAACAATAACTTTCTCTATCACAACTTACTGGCATTCGCACTTTCGTCTGCACTCATCTTGTCACACTTTCCTCCTTCAACCATGCAGAGTAGTATGGCAGCACTAGTCTAATAAACCTCACTCGCATGCGTGCAGATTCTACCCAATCAGACGATGCCTAACGGCGAGGGCTCCCTGTCTGATTGCCCAGAGAGTTAACAGCATGGCGCGTATTAGACAAAATAGCGGCTACAGACAGAATGTCATTTAATACATTGTTACTATATTCAAAGTGCAATATCGCAGTCTTTCACAATGTGTCTATCGCGCAAGTTGACATCGCAATAAATTACGATAAAAAAACAATATTGTGCAGCCCTAATAGTCATGTAAGACAAAACACACAACATTGTTCTGATATTCATGTAGGAACTGTATAATAGGGATGTCACAATACCAGAAATTTAGTAGTCGATACCAATACCACAATTCCAAGATTCTCGATACCCAATTCGAAACCAAAGTAAAAATCAAAAACGAAACAATAAATCCCATGTACGTCAACATACACTCTCGAATTTATTATCAATCCCTGATGATCCGCCACGAGTTTCTTGCAAAAAATTACATTTTACAATATTACACTCAAACACATCATGATAACGTTATAATTGACCTTCGTCCATTTTTTTACAGAATAGAGCTTGAATGCATCATAATGTAACTCAATGCAACCTCCGTACGTTAGCTGTTAGTTCCGTTATTTAGCCAAGCAGGACTGTGCTACCCACCGGCTGCTAACAGCTAACGCTACTAGCTCTCCTCCTGTCGATTTCAACATGGATTTGTTGTTCACAATGTAGCATTATCAGGAAAATTTTCTATCATCCCCAGGTTGCGGGGACGCCGTTAGTCTTGAGCCCTACGGTACTGTAGAACAACGAGTACTGTCATGATTTTCAGAATTTTGGCATCGACTTGGTACAGAAGTATCGGTTCTTGTGACATCCCCACTGTATAATTGTCTTTTTTTAAATGTTGAACTCTCTACAACAATTAACTTTCTACTTTATGTGAAGTGCAAACTCTTTTACTCCCTTTACTCCAAGCCAAAACTACTCAATAATCTATGGTAAAATGTGACAAAATCAGAGGCATCATTTGACAATCAACCAGCTTTCTTCCATTTACACTGACAATATGATATACTGTATGTTTAAACCACTGTATCCATCATTTGCTGCACTGCATGTTTGAATTGTAGTGATGAGGAGATGGTGATGATGTATGTGATGGTAGTTAGAAGTTCAAAATCGGAACACCTCCTACCTGAAATGGAGCTGTCATGTTTTTTGTTGGATGACTTGGTTTCCTGTTTGAAGGAGTTCTCATCGTCTGCATCCCCATCCCCCCACCAAGACGGCTGGCCGTACAGGGGGGTCCCACGAGGCAGCGCTGTAACATCCCCTGAGACAGATGCACAGATGCAGACACATTTTAACAAAGCCTTTGCAAATTTTAATGTAGCTTTAACAGCGGCCAGTCATGTTTAACATGTTTATTATGTACTTTACATGCTCTGTTACTGTCGACATAAGCTGTTGACTGAATTAGGATGACACAAAGTGAACCCAGCTGTTCTCTGTGTATGTGTTTGTTGGTGCATTAATTCCCCTCTGGTTGGGTCTTGCACCAATGACCTACTTTCAGAACTTTAGCCAGCAGGACGGACACACACACATACACATACACACACACACACACACACACACACACACACACACACAAACTCTCTGTCATGCTCTCTCTCTCTCAGACACACGCCGTTCAAATGAAAGAGGGACTTCCCGTTTGCCTCTCTGTTCCCATCAGAATGAAAGCTGACATGGGACGAGCATCATGCGGTAACTTCTCTTTTAAAATTGGACAGCACAGTAGAAAAGTGACAGGGAACATAGTTGAGAGAGAAGAGAAAGACATGAAACAAAGGTCTCCAGCCGGATTTGAATCAGCAATGTTGTGGCTTACACCACTGTACCGGAGTAAGTCTCCTCATGTGTTAACTTCTTCCTGCTCTATCCTCTTCCTTTAAGTATCCCTTAACCTGAGTTATGTTAGTTTACAGTATATGCAGATAATTATAGATGCTGTGAGCCAAATTGCGTGCGGTAAGAAGGGGCCTTCTATATAAAAGCTACTGAATGTATGCTCACTATGAGGTATAATATCTGGGTGAGACTTGGTATTACAGTAGTAACACGGCAGGATTAGAGCCACAGAACCACAGAGAGGGTGTCATTAAAAACATGAGCAGCAGATGGGAAGACATGCAACACCGTATGTGCATGTTTGCTAGTTTTTGGTCCAAATGTGCAAATGTACGTGCATGTATGTGAATGTGAAAAAGAAAAAGTAGTGCTGGCATGTGGGTTTGAATTACGCAGTCACTCTGACCCTGTTACTGCTTAATCTGTGCAATAACACAAGCCCCATGTGGCCTTGTTTCAACATCTGGGACTTAACCAGGACCCCTGCTAACACCCTAGCCTGGTCAGTGATGTCGATTATTAGGGATGCCCTCAGACCTAAACCGCCGTTATGCTGAAACAGAGCGGCTGCATGCTGGTGGGTGGTTAAAGCCCTTTCCCTGGTAACCATGCCCACCCCCTACTGGCCTGAGATAAAACCCCAGCACACTTCACATTTCACCATACTCTGTCTGAAAATGTGTTTTCTTAGTGAAGAAATTCACCCTAAAATGCTTAAACACATGTTAAAAATATATGTGTGTAACTTGAAATGTTGTGTGTTGCACAAATGTGGACCATGAAATGTCTCTTTCTACAGTATATGGACGCAGAATATAGAAACATGCCCTCTTGGGGTTGTAGAAAGTCACAATACATCCAATTGATTGTGTGGGATTTTAGTCCTTACGGAGTACTAGTATATTGTTTGAAATTTTTTTCCGTAGGTTAATATACAGGAATAAAGACATTATAAAGCATTAGTTGAGTGTTTGTGCTCTGTTATTTTTTCTAACCCTAACCCTATTCTTGGATTAAAAAAATTTACTTAGCGACCATCAGATGGCGGTTGGCATTCCCCCAGCTTGAGTAACCGCCTGGAAGCAAAGCAATGTACTGCTGTGGACGGCGCCAGCAGCAAAACGTATTTTAGCCACCTAAAAGAAAGGCCCATCTAAAAAAAATCAATATCAGTTTAAGTGTACGCTATATTTAGAACATTTTCCCTGGTTTATCTTGCCGTCAGACAGCTATACAGTCTATGTTTCCGACAGATAACTGACGCTGTCTATGATCTCGCCAGAGCAACCAGACTCAAAAAAAAAAAAAAAACTGTAATTTTACCTCGCAGAACACAGGAGTTGCTGGTCTACCGCTGCCTCGATCGCTTAGTTTGTTTGTGTTATTGTGTGACTTTGGTTAGCTCGGATTCATCAAAGTCACACAATAGCACAGCTAACTCACCGATCGAGGCAGAGGTAGACCAGAAACCCCCGTGTTCCATGACAGGTGTTTTCAATGGAGTCTGATGGCTTTGGCGAGAGCATAGATGGATACAACGGCTTCAGTTCCCCGTCAGAAAGGGCTGTCTGATGGCAAGGTGATGGTGAAAATATTCTAAATATAGCATACACTTAAACTGATATTGATTTTTTGGTTAAGCCTTTCTTTTAGGTGGCTAAAATATGTTTTGCTGCCGGCTCCGTCCACAGCAGTACATTGCTTTGGTTTCGTGCGGTTACTCCTGTTTCTCCAAACTGGGGGTGTGCCGACCGTCATCTACTGTAGGTAATACACTGACTACGGATAAGTACCTCATACAACCCCACTTCAAAACACCCAGACTATCCCTTTAAGGTATTGTTTGTATTTTAAAGAAAAATGAGAAACAACAGGCCTTATGACAGAAGTCAATACATCTACTGTAAATGTTAAAGAAAGGATGTAAACAGTAGACCAAATCCAAATTGCCTAAATTCACATTAAATGTCTGGTATTAACAATGCACGACAGACACTAAACTCATACAATGTCTGAGACAGCTTCACTTTTCTTATACTGTCACAATTTCCTCTACGATCTGCGGTCTCTCACCTCCTAACCTCTCCTCTGCTTTGTGAGTATCCACAGGTTTAGCTGGCAGCTCTTTGGAGGAAGTAGTGACCCCGTCTGTTGCTCTACTCTCCCCTGGCCTTGGGGCGCTGCCACTGGGTGACTTCAGCGTCTTTGTTGGGGTCTTACTGGGGGACTTGTTTGTGGTTGTGGTGGTAGTGGTTTCACCGTTGGACGGTTTCCTGCTGAGCTGGAGGCCACTGGTGAACTTTTCATGCTTAAGTGAGGTGAAGAAAAGAAAACAGACTTAGAGATTTATAATACTACTGTGTATCATGTACATTGATACTAGAGAGAGTGTGTTAGGGGCACAGGTTGTGTGTGTGTGTTCTTACCTTTAGAGCCTCCTCAGGCACAGTGAGCTCTCCTCTCACCACAGTGAACAGGTTGGTATGTGAGACTGGTTAAAGAAATACTGGCCACCACAATAGCACAATTATGATACATGAACATACACACGTACTTTATACACACAGGTGCATGAAACAATTTACTACTGCAAGCTGTAAATTCTACTATCTTCATGTAGTACACTGTAAAAACAAATTGGCATATGGTAAAAATTAATTTATTAATTAGGGCTGTCAATCGATTAAAATATTTGATCATGATTAATCACATGATTGTCCATAGTCACACATTTTTTATCTGTTCAAAATGTACCTCAAAGGGAGATTTATAATTTTTTAATACTTTTATCTATATGGGAGTGGGCAAATATTCTGCTTTATGCAAATGTATGTATATATTTATTATTGGAAATCAATTAACAACACAAAACAATGACAGATATTGTCCAGAAACCCTCACAGGTACTACATTTAGCATTAAAACAATGCTCAAATCAAAACTTGGCAAACTGCAGCCCAACAGGCAACAACAGCTGTCAGTGTGTCAGTGTGCTGACTTGACTATGACTTGCCCCAAACTGCATGTGATCATCATAAAGTGGGCATGTCTGTAAAGGGGAGACTCTTGGGTACCCATAGAACCCATTTTCATTGACATATCTTGAGGTCAAAGGTCAAGGGACCCCTTTGAAAATTGCCATGCCAGTTTTTCCTCGCCAAAATTTAGCGCAAGTATGGAGAGTTATTTAACCTCCTTTGCGACAAACTATGATGATTCCTTAGGTTTTGAGCCCGCTACAACCTCCGAAAGAAAGAGCAGGCGAGTAGGATGTAGGATGTTTAAGAGATTAATCAAAAATCGATACGGCGTTTTGGAAAATCGATACAGTATCGCAAAACATAATACCAATGGATTCTTTAGATGCTCTAGTTTCATATGATGCCAGTATCTTCACTTTGGCTTTAAAACTGAGCCCGCTACAACCTAAAAATCACAAGTTGCGTTAAAGAAATTAGTGGCGTTAAAGCAAATTTGCATTAACGTGTTATTATCGCGTTAACTTTGACAGCCCTTATAATAATATCTGTGCTTGAATATTGCTTTGCTGCTCAACATGTTTTTGAAATGACTAACCCCCTGATGGATGTATGAGGGCTGAAGAGGTTAAAAGATCAGAACAGTGAAAGGATATCATATCCAAACCTCAGCTTGTCCTCCAACTTCAGAGTGATGTACATCTGCTCTTGGATGCGGACATCGTTTACAAAGGTCTGCAGGGGGAAGGAAAAGGCAAGACAAAAACCAAGATGGTAAATTAAATCAAATGTAACGATAAAGAAGATAGCACCACAAAAAGGCATCTGATTAAGCTGCTCCACAGTTGTGTCACAAATGGCAGCATCTGTGCTTCCAAGTGGAAATTAGGGCTACAACTAATAATTATAGTCATCATCATTGATTGATATGCCAATTATTTTCAACATGCTTGTTTTGTCCGAACAACAGTTCAAACCCCAAAGATAATCAGTTTACTTGTATATAATACAAAGAAAAACAAATCCTCACATTTGAGAAGCTGGAACAAGTGGGCATTTCGTCTTGAAAAACTACTAAAGCAATTATTTTTTTTTATCAAAATATTTGCTGATTAATCATACAACTAATGGTTTCGGTGGTAATACCAACTGTTGCTTAAATGTTACTCAGATATTTCTTATTTCTGGGTTCAGATTTTTGAAGCTGTAACAGTCAGAAGAAACTCTCGCTGCCAGACACAAGTGACCACATGAGTTTAATAAAAAGCATGATGCCAACAGTTGAATCAGCTGACCCTGGTATCTCTTTATAAGAAATCAGCCTGCACAGCCAGGACTAAAGGCTGAAGCATGACGATGCATGTCTGTCCCTGACTGTTTTCTTTCCCATCTCTTGCTTTCTCCCACTCCCATTCCCCCCTTTCACCCCTCCTTCTGCTATACAGCTCTGAGACAGATCAGGTTTACTGAACTGCAAATGAAATTCAATCATACTCGCACTGCTGTTGTAATAAAACATTCCTGCCATCCTCTAGTGAGATGAATTCATGACAGCTTTACAAACCCCTCTAGTAAGACAGTAAATGGTGACGCTGCCCAAACACAGCTTTTTACTCTCCACTGTGGCAAATCTGTTTATATCCGCTGACTCAGCAGAAGAAAACTTCCTCTGAATCCAGCCAAAGAAGCTGGATGGTTAATGACACAGCAGGAAGCGGCTCTGACTCTGGCTTCCTGTCTGAGAGCCGGAGAGGATGTCAGGCTGTGACTGTGTGCTAATCACTACGCATGACTAACGGCATGTGGCACTGCTACAATGTCAAGGAGAGAAGTTAAGTGTGTCTAAACTAGGGTTGGGTTCCGTTCACATTTGAACCGGTACACAACGGTACCTTTTTTCAGTACTCTCTCTGTAATAACAAAAATGTAATTCCAGTTGTAAAACATAAGTCCAAACTTCTCAATTTTAACATTGTTATTTATTTAGAACATTTTACACACCACACAAAATAAAACCCCTCCCTACCTCCCTCTCCCCTCCCAAACCCGTCCCTATTACCTAAAGCCTGTCACGGTCCGTCACCATGGTATAGTGTGAGAACGCTGTTGTGTGTTATGATACAGAAATTACCTTAAAGTTACTGATACATTTTGTATTATTTTTCATTTATTATCTATTATGTTACATACAGTGATGACTATCACATTACTGCTTGCGATTATCAGCTGAAATTCCATTTCTGGAATGCTAATCAAATTTTCCCAAATCATGAGAAAATATGGGAAGGATCGCAGTCCCAATGTAGAGTTTTTGTTGCCCTTTGGTTACATTTGGATCACAGATTGTGCCCTGAAGTTGTTATTTGCATAATCAGGAATAGATTTCTATTGACCTTAGCCCTGATACAAATCTTCATTGACAGGGAGATTGATTACCTGCGGTAAAACAGATGGTCCTATTGACTGTCAACATCAAGTTAACCTCTAACCCTTCAGGACCTCAGCTCCCTTTACTTTTAACTTGAATGTCTTCTGTGTTTGATTGATTTCTCTCTGTCTTTGCAGTCCCTGTCCATCTCCTTGTAAACCCCTTTACTCCTCCCTCAGCTGATTGAACTCATTCCCTTTTCTCTCCCCCTTTGTCCTCTCTTGTCCTTTTACCTTTGTCCTAACCTCTCTCTGTTTTGCATATTTCTATCTGTGTACTCACCCCATTCAGGCTGCCCAGGTCCTTGACCTTGTGTTCGTCTGTCCCGGCCTCGTAGTTGATGACTGCATGCTGCTTATCCACGCTGCGGGACTTCAAACAAAAACATACATACACATGAAGCATTAACCCAGTGGTAACTCTTCATCTGTGCTGCTCTTCTTCAAAATGTCTTCAGATTGCTTATATAGGCACTAGGGGTGTAATGATACATCGATCTGGATCGACATATCGATTCGGTGATCAACGATCCAATATCATCGATGCAAAGTGAAAACATCGATAAATATTGTCATCTTTAAGATACGCCTCTATTTTGAAATTCTCAACTGATAAAAATATTTGCACTTAAACATGAGAAATGTGGCACTTTATAGTGAACAACAGGAAGTCTATTTTTATTGTTTTCATTGAAAAAACAACAACATTTAAGGCCAGCCTGATGCTGCCTTACACATAAAAGACTGATCCCAGTCACTTCCACACAGTGAGGCATACAGCTTATTAATGAAACACTGGTATCGGATCGGTACTCTGTATCGGCCGATACCCAAAGGTATCGTTATCGGGACTACTCGGATCGGTGCATTAAATATACATGAAACATGATATTGTCTCATATTGATCGCAGGCCCCTGAATTGAATCGATCCTGAATTGAAATTGCATCGTGGCAGATTTTTGATATCATCAAATATTGTGTTGTTTTCCAAAGAATCAACATAATATGTATTGTGATGAAACTTGTGATTTACACCCCTAATAGGCACCTGCTCTGCATCCAGACTACAGGTAGCTTAAGCCTGATTGTGAACTGCAGAATAGCAACTGTCTCTTACACAAACCATTAGAGGGCTGTGTTGTGACTGGAGTAGACTGTGCTATGTGACATCTTTGTGGAGGTATGAGCATCCAATGTCAAGATGTATTTCTGATAGTGAGCCTCAATGTTACTATGTATGATATGTACTATAATATCAACTTGAAGCATATCAGCAGGTATTTCAATGTCGCTGACACTGCACACAATCTACTGACACCTCCACAGCTGTACACACACACACACACACACACACACACACACACACACACACACACACACACACACATACGCAAGGAAAACAGTGGAGCAAATAGGACTGCGGGTGAAAGTATTGATTTTCTGTGGTGTTCAGATATGAGCTGTTTTGAGGATAAATAGTTTCCAGCACAAACACTGCAACCTTCTATCTGGTGAATGTTAGCCTCAGATAGAAATATATTGTGGAATTTGGCAAATATGTCACAATGTCACAGAATTTCTAAAAATATCTAGAAGTATGCATTTGACATTGACTGATGAGCAAATTTGCTGCTGTCTCCAAATGTCTGTTGGAATGCCCTTCAGATAAGGCACATCAATAAAATACAAGAAACAAAGGGACACCTTGTCATGGAACTGTTTGATTTTTATCGGCACCAGCAGATCCTATTTTAATTGTGGTGATTCAAAAGTCTGCTGTGTTTAGCAGCTGCTTGCCTGATGTTTCAGTAAGGTACAGCATTTCTCAGTGATTAGCTCATTACTTGGAGCAACTGGATTTCAAATTTCAGCCTTCATTTTTTCCAGTGGCAACCAAACACTGATAATATACAGTATATCACTATCTTCCTTTAGTGTGTTATATCGTTTTTTGGGCATATAAAAGGTCTGCAAATTTGCAAAGCCTAAAGTCCACGTCAAAGGGAGTTACTCTCCCCCACAGAAACACTGCTCCTGAACTGCCTGAAACGCCTTTTCTTCCATAACATGATGATGTCACCAAGTAACACATTTGCATAATACCTGCCAAGCGGCTAGTTTGGCACGCCCTCAAACAAAGGAAGTTAGAACAGAGCTGGAGCGGAGTCTGAAGAGTTTGGTTCAGTTGACCAATCACAATAGTGGGCCAGATGACCAATCAGCGCAGACTGGGCTTTTTGAGAGGGCGGTCCAGGAGCTAAAACAGAGCGTTTCAGACCAAGAGTGAGAAGAGGTGCTGCAGCACAGCCGGTACGAGAAAAGTAAAGCATTTTTTTAACATTAAAGCATGTAAACATGTTCTAGTAGAAACCTAAAATACAAGTATGCACCTGAAAATAAGCATAATAGGTCCTCTTTAACACAAGTCCTTCTAACAAATCCATTAACTGTGCTGAAGCGTCGCCTCAATCATGTTTCACACACTTTCAACAACATGGAAGTGAAAATAAAAAGATCAATAACAATAATAATAATAATAATAATAAAAGTAATAATATATATATATATATATATATATATATATATATATATATTTATAATAATATAAAAGTACAGTTAGATTCAGGCAAGAATGAGATTATTGTGCTGAAGTCAGTCAATGCTGATTCTAGGAGCTGAATCTTGTATAACTTCTCATATGAATCTTTCCTATAACCCAATTGCAGACAACTGGACTGCACCCACATGCTGAAATAAAAATCTCAAGAAAATGGCTAAAGTGTTGCTGAAGTAAAGCCAAGGGAAGCCACTCCAGAGAGCCAATCGTCAAACAGATTACCTTAGTGGGATTAGGCCAGATTAAACAGGATAGAAATTAACTGAGCTGCTTGTTGTACCCTCACATCACAGGATCGAGCAGACTCATGCTGTTACACACAGATATACTGCTGACCAACTGAATATCTGCAGAGACAAATTAGAATACAGATGTGGAGTAGCTCAACATAACTAAAAAGTAAGTGTCAGCTAAGTAAATAGATCTGAAGTGAAAACAAAGTGTTCAAAATGAGCAGATACAGAGAACTTTCCCAAAAAGTGCTTGTAGGAGTTAAATACATTTTGTGAATAGAGTGAAAGAGGAAAGCCCCGTTTCCACCACAGGAATTTTCCCCAGGAACTAAGAACCTTTTGAGGAACTCACTGTGTTTCAACCGCAGGGACCATGGTCTTAACTAAGTTATGGGCACATTTTAGGGGGCCTTTGTACCCCCCAGAAAGGCCCTGGTCGGGAGGTGGTACTTTCTGAAAGTACTGGAACTTTTGGGGTGGAGTTTGCAGGGATCCCCATCGCTGATTGGTGAAACATACACAGCACTGCCACTACAACTGTACCGCTTCATTCATAAAACAAGGAAGTACTAATCATTTTAGGACGAGGGGAGAGCATTTCTCTCTGTTTGATAACATTAAAAGTAAAGTTAGGCTCTGATGTCGGCATCCCGACTCATTTAAAAAAAGACAGAGAGAAAAAGAGAGAGATCGTGCGAGCGAGCTGAGAGGGCGAGCGGTAGAAGAGAGAGAGAGACGTAGCGCGGCGGTGCTGTGAATGAGAGAAAGAAAAGCTATTTTCTGATTGTTTCACGGTGTTAACGTTCTAAAGCACAAATAAATAACCCTCGAACACTCTACAGATGATTTTCTGTGGAGACAGACGCTCTTAGTTTCATTTTCCTCCGCTGCATTTCATTCATTACATCCAACGTGCATCAGTAAATATATGCAGCAGTAAATATCATCATCGCAGTGTGACAAAACCGTTAATTTTTTTACAACCAACCACCACCAACAGCCCTCGTCACATGTCATGTTGCTTTTTCATACATCAGCGGACTAATTTGCCTAATCTTCGCAGGTCTTTAGACCATGGTGGAAACACAAACAACAGTGGGCTGAAGGGCTTTAGTTCCTGGCTAAAGAGACAAAATGATAACAAGAAGAGGAAGAGATAAAGACATGAGGCAAATGCGATTCATCAAGGACAGAAGAAACACACAGACACACTGCAGATGAGTTGAGCGAGGAGCGAAAGGGTATCATTCTGAGACAGAAAGAGCCTCATTGACTCTTATATGAATCAGGCTGACATCATGGAGACTGTGATCCTGGATCTATTGCACTTCTTCCTCTTTTCAACAAATAAATAAAGTAGGAATCTAATGTGATCATGAGGCCGGAGCTTGTAGTGAGCAACAGTGTGATAATTCTGTCATACAATCATTTGAAGTTTCATATTCACACTCATATTTGAGTGTGTTTGTGTTTTATTTGGTGCATGACACAAGCAGCCCCTAACGTTTAGCCATGTGATCAGGCCTTGGCTAGCTAAAGCAGTCACATGGAGGACGACTGTAAGCAGCTACACAAAGTGGCACACAAACACACAAAAAATGTCCTCAGTTAGGAAGATTTCCCTTATCATACTATCAATTCCAAAGACATCACAAGGATAACACATACACACACATGCAGGAGGAGAAGATCCTCGGGTCATCGGAGACATATTAGAGAGAGTGTTTGAAGTGTCCTCATCACAGAACCGGGCTGTGAGAGGATTTAGGCCAGCAGGGAAACTAATAGAAACACAGCAATCAGCAAACTGAAAGGTCAACTTTAGACACATTGCTGTCTATAACTGTGAAATGTCTTTATAAATAAAGTAGTATTTCTCAATTGATATTGAAAGTTCATTGTTGACAAAACTAACTCACCACAAGAAGTAAGGACCACAAAAAGAACTCATATGTGAACATCTACAAGTCTATGATCTATGGAGGACGGAAACTGACAAAATAAAAAATAAATGAATGATTAAATAAATTACTCAATAAATAAATAAATGTCATTAAATGTAGCAAAAATAATATTAAAAATAAATATAGCCATTAATTAATTGATCAAATGTGACATAAATTGATATTTCTGTTTTATTTTGCTTCTTTATTTATCTTTGTATTCATTTGAATTTTAGTCTTCTGTTTAATTTTCCCTTTTATTTATTTATGTATTATTTATTATAATTTTTTTTAATTTATTTATTTTTGCATTTTTTAAATTTATTTATTTATGTATTTATTTTTTTTATTTATTTTATATTCATTTTTAAATGTATGTATGCATGCATTTATTTACTAATTTCCCCTTTGCATTTCACTCCTTATTTATTTCCCCAAACTTATTTATTTATGTTAAAACAAGACTCGGTCAAAACCGAGTATATGGCTGGACCGAGTATATGGTCAAGTCTGTGAATTTGTGGCTAAATTGTTATACAAATAGTCAGTGGTCATGTCTATAATGTTTTATGAACAGTTTTTTCCACTTATATATTAATATTTGATTGAAAGCCAACTTATAAGGAAGCAAATGACATTCAGTAATAGTAAATGGTAACATTTACTAGTCAGTATATTATACATTTTATACAAGGTGAAAAGGTATTAGCATGACATACAGTATGCAAGGTTAAAAGTATTTCAATTTTTTATTAAAGCATGTGTATCAAAAGCATTCATCATATAAGTGGTGTGTAACAATATATACATACTTCGCGAAAGTTTATCAGCGTTGAGATATCCCCGCTGTCATCACTGACGTTGTTGCTGCCGTATTTATTCCTAGATGTAGTGTTAATTAGCCTGGCGCTGATCGATCCAAACTCCATCCAGAAAACAAGCATTTTAAAAGTTGTTTGCAGGTTGTGTTGCGGACAGACCCGACAACGTATGAATTCAGACTTTTTACTAATCAGCATCGTTATGTAGTTATTTCGGCAGACTTTGATCCGTTTACAACAACGTCGCTGCCGTATTTATTCCTAGATGACGTTATGTTGAGTGGTGATTGAGCAGCTGGTGAAAGCATAGCCTGGCATTGATCGATCCGAACTCCGTTCAGAAAACAAGCATTTTAAAAGTTGTTTGCTTGTTGTGCTGCGGACAGACTTGACAAATAATGAATTATGTCTTTTTACAAATCGACATCATTATGTTGTTATTTCGGCATCATTTTGATCCGTTTTATTGCAATAAATCACAGCACAGTCTGTTTATTTTGAGTTCATACAGCAGTAGCGACGTGTGGCTGCTAGATAGTCAGTTCATGGCGGAAATGGAGGAAAGCGAGGCGAAAAATTTGTACGGTAACACAATACGAAGCACAACATAACGTAACTTAAACGAACATAAATAATAACACATGCACAACAACAACTATGTAATGTTACATTGAACCGCTGAGACGCTCCCCAGAAAACGTAAACACAGAACTGTTCTCCGCCTTTTCATTTTGAAAGAGCAACGACCAATGAGGAAGCTCCAACAGTCAGCCGACCAATCCTGTAACTTCATCACTCAGTCAGTCAGTCAGTCACTCACTCACTCACTCAGCGACAGACTTTTGCGTTTGTAGGGCTGGCCCTCTGCGGTCCAGCCAAAAAGGGGAAAAGTCCAGAGCGCTCGGAAGTTCAAATCAGTGTGATGAAGGTGCTCTTTGGTGGGGTACACAAAGGTTAAAAAAAAGGGGAGTCCAAGGCACTCTTATGACAAATGATAAAAAGCCTTAATTCAAATGGCTATTTCATGATGAAATGCTAAAAACAATGCTGGTACATGATCAGCGGCGCAAACAGCCTTCTTCAGGGTTATTTATTTATGTATTCTTTTCTTTACACATTTCTTTACATTGGGGCACATTGGGGGTGGTCCCGGGGTAGTAACATCAGTAGCAAATATCGCATCAAATTCAAATTTTATTCATGAATGTAACGTTAGAACTGTAATGGTCCTCAAACCTTAATTCTATGCATTAATTAGTTTGATGTTAGAGGATAGATCAATATTGTTTATAGATAGATTATTTCTGTCTATCCTAACTCAACATGCTTAATCACTATATTAGCATTGGAAAGACACTATTGCCTATTATGGTCTTGAACAGGACTCAATTTGCTCTGGACTCGGCCTTGACTAGGACTCGACTGGACCTGGTCCTGGACTTGACTTGGACTTGATTAAGTTGGTCTTGACTACAGCCCTGAGTTTTACTGTATGCAAGTACATGTCTTAGTGACACCTGAGAGTGCAAAGAATGTGTTTCAGTATATTAATAAAATTCAAGTCAAATTTGTGTCATCCTCATTCAAACTGTGCGAGTAACATCATTAATAGACTTACTGGATAACATAGGAGCATCAAAATATACAAAACTTTTACCTAACCTTACCTACCTAATATTTTTTTCTGTCTATTCATAAAATTCAACAGCAAACATAGACTGTAAAGCCACCAAACAAAACAACAGGAAATGGTTTGTTTTGTATATATGTGGTCTGAGAAATATGCAGCCTTACGTGAGGTTTTAAATAAAAAATTAAAAAAACTAGGTGCCACACTGACTATTTTTAGGCTGATAAACTCTGTCTCACATATGAACAGCTTAAAGCTTAAAAACTTCTCAGGTGAAAATGAAAGTTTTGAATAAAAAAGGTCACCACTTGGATTAAAAATAAATGGGACTTTAATCGGTCATGAACTACTGTTCATTCACAAATGAAATATATATAGTGTGATTTTATTATTCTGTTTTATGCTTCGGCCTCTTCAACCCAGAAAACCCATAAATGGATTACATTTCTACATATCCGTGAAGTTTGGAGTAGATACTGTGAGGATAAATGCCACCAATGGGACTAAATGATATTGAGAAGGCATGGAGAGTGATTTATTTTAGATAATAATAATTCTACTATAACAAATGTTTTAATATGTTTAAAAAGCATGTATAGAAAGCAGAAACCTAGAAATAAATCTAATTTAGTGTGACAATATTGTAAACAGCCACAGTGATTTCATAAGATAAAGAGGCCAATGTGAAAAGTGAGGCTACTTTCCACCAACACGGTAAAATGAATAAACATCAGTGAGAGCCCAGAATGTCTTCTTGAGAGTCAGACTCTCAAACAGACACTGGTACCAGTAAAAACTTCTCTCAACATGTAATGTCATAACAGAGACTGCTGCCATGGATGCATCCTCTACCCACTACAACCGACTCAGTCAGATAAGATCTAACTGAGGAGGTATCTGCCCCACTTTCTATTAATAGCGCAGTGACCAGAGGTACACATGAGCTAGCATACACATGGTCTCCCTGGATGTATGCACAGCTGCACAGACACCACCTCAGTACACACAAACATACACACCAACATGTTGACATATAAACATGTTCTGCTACTGCAGGAGCAACAGCATGAGCATTGAGTGCTCATTTGAAGTGTCCTCAGTCAGACTCAGTAAGCAGTTAGCTTATGAAACAGACTGCTGTGAGGTCAGCAGGTTATTTATATGACTGAGAGGAACCCCCTACACGAGTGTCAGGATCTGTGTGTTCTCTGGTTATTATTATTATCTTAAAACTTAGTAACTTACTCAGGACTCAGAGTGCTATCAGACTGCTATTTTTCTTTATTAAAGACAGCAATGTCTACAGAAAGAGAGTGAGTGGGTGAAAAGGCAGCAAACATATCTTGCCTGTTCTGGTTTACTGAAGCTGCTGTCAGTGGAGAACTAAAGTATTCTCACCTGTAGCATGAGCTCGCAGTCATCCCGGCCAACAAAGATCATTTCCCGGGGGAGTCTGTGGCGAGTCCCCCCGCTGCTCACCAGGAACCAAGAGGTCACACTCATCTCTGCAACCTGCCTCTGCTACACACCTATCGGGACAAAAGCAAATAAGCGGTAGGTCAGCTAATCAGTTCTGAGAATGATCCTCCGTCTCAGAATCAAAATTGCTCTTAGTTTATCATGTAAACTAACTCACATCTACAGAAATTTTGAAACAGGACGTCTTGAATATAACAGCAGGAATAGCAGTTTTGTTGAACCAATTAAGTCCAGTCATAGACAGTGCTCTATAAAAACAGACTTTGACAAGGAGGGATTAAAATATAAAAGCAAGTCTCTCTGTTGAAACAAGTAAAAGAAGATAATTTATTTGGTTGCACATTGTGCGGTTCCATTGTAGTTCCATTATCAGAGTCAACCTTGCGATATGTAAAAGTCAATCAAATATTAGTATTTTTAGAAGAGAGAAAATTTGAATAATTGCAAAGGTCGCTCTAAGGTTTGACAACAATTATAATGAGAAAGTTTGTGACCCGGCCGCCATGTTGAGACCAGTTGAGGAAACACCAAACACCGCCCACCAGCCGGAGCAAACTTTCTCATTTTACAGCTAAACAGTACACTACAAGATGTTTCTGAAAACATTTATGGTGAGAAATAGGCATTACAGTAACAGAATATTGATTCATATTTGATCAGTGCTGCTTAGTTTGACCGTTTGATCGGAGTTCACGAGTGATTGACAGCTGCCTCTGTTGAATGAACAGCCAATAGGAACATTCTCTCTCTGAAATGACCTGTGATTGGCCAAAGTCTTCTGTCATGGGCTAGATTTTCTAAAGCCTGCAAACAGAGCCATGATGAGGAGCAGAAGTCTAGTAATCTCTCAGAACACTTGAATTACAATATGCTGAAAGGTTATTATGGAATTTTTGCCCAATGATGCCAAAAAAATTCTGTCTACTGCCGCTTTAAATATTGGAAAATAAAGTAGTGAGTTCTATTACACACCTCTGGTCCAGGTAGCTCACTGCTGATCGACTGCTGACAACACAACACGGCTAGGCCATCCTGAGGAAGGAGAAGAAAGGAAAGGCTTGTTTTTTCATTTATACTCACAGAAGCAGGCAAACATATAACATGTATTTCTTTGCAACATGATATAAATAGCCAGGATGTATGAAAGAACATATGAAGCAATAAAGGAAGACAGTATAATCACAGACAAAGTACAAACATTGGTAGAGATACGCTGACTCAAAACACTCCATCTTGCTTCATTTTGTTTTGCTGGTAGGGGGAATGAGGTTGAGTGGGCGGTATTGCAATGTGATATCTCTCTGTCTACGCCTTGAAATGAACACTGAGCCAACCAGTGAGAAGCATCCTCTCTTCCTCTCTGCCTGCCCTGATCATTGCCAGATGTTAGAGGAGGAAGTGATGTAGGAATGTTGGCTGGCCTCCTCAGCAGGACATTTATTTTCCCTCCTGCCTTCCTCCTCCCCTCGCTCTCTTTCAGAAGAGCTGGAAAGGAGGTCAAAGCCAGCCACGCTGACTTCCCAACTGCCCAGGCCTGGAAGAACAACAGATAAAGCAGAACTAGCTAATGGGCGTGTTATCTGTTTTCTAACTGATTGGCTATGGGATTGATGGTGTCTGGACGAGCCACTGGTTGTAAACTTTAGCAGCCAAAAGCACCTTTTCATAATTGAATTTTTCACGCTGTCACAAGATGACAACAAAACACAGAGTGGAGCCTTTATTGTCTCTGTTATGAAACACATTTTAAAAGACTGCTACATTTGGTTACACCTTAATGTTGAAGTTTATACCGAGGTTTAGACAACTTTAATACTCTTCATAATTATTTATTTCAAAATCAAACATGGCTTTTTCAAAGGGAAGCTTTTCATGGTAAGTGGCACTAAAATAACAGGAGCTCTGTCGTGTGTGGAAAGTGCCAAGAAAAGCCCATCAGAGAGGGAATTAAAGATTATTGAGCTAAGCTCTTGATCATTTGACCTCATAAGCACTTGGTATACCAACTCAATAATCCTCTGGGTAAAATTTTAATCAACTGCACACCTCTGACAGCTCACACGGCGCTGTTGGGAACATGACTGAACCAAAGCAACAGCTGTCTCTGATGTAAATGGGATCAGTTTTCATCACAGTCACAGCTCAGAATATCCAGTGATTTTATGACATGTGAAACATTTAATGAGGAAATTTTAGACAGTTGTAAAACACTGTGATAGAAGTAATCTGCGGCAGCATGTTCTCATAGATAAGTGTGTTTTGAAAATATTTTTTATTTATTTTTTTGTTTTGTGTCCAAGCTTGACCAGACTTATGTAAGTGTGCATCCTCACAAGAAATTATCCATGGAACAAGTGCAGGCTCACACACACACACACACACACACACACACACACACACACATCATATGAGACTACAAAACCTAAGTAATCCATTGGTAACCCTGTCACACAAGCTTGTCGTGAAGGAGGCTAACTAACGCTCCAAAGCTACAGTATATTTTGGTGAAGAAAAACTTTCATTGCCATTTTCAAAGAGGTCCCATGACCTCTGACCTCAAGATATGTGAATGAAAATGGGTTCTATGGGTACCCACGAGTCTCCCCTTTACAGACATGCCCACTTTATGATAATCACATGCAGTTTGGGGCAAAAACCATGCAGGTTTTTGCATGTAGTATAAATGTGTTATATGTATTGCTGGTGTGTTCTTTATACTGTGACAGCTTTCCTAAAATTAAATTTAAAACAAATCGCAATATATCGCCTTGCTTACAGTATCGCAATATATCGCATTATATTGAATCGTTACCCCAGTATCATGATACGTATCGTATTGCCAGATTCCTGCCAATAAACAGCCCTATTTTTGACCCAATGACTCGATATCGATATTGTAGTGTTGACTACTGGGGCTTTCACAAAATATTTACACAATGAGATTTTTTAATAAATAATCATCAGTAATGTGGATATAATGACTAAGTGGGTAAAGGCAAATAACAGAACAGCTAGAACAGTCTGGTAAGTTCAGAAAAGTACATCACTTTACTGTAATGCAGCCTTTAAAACCAGTAAAAGACAACACTTCGGCCATATCACGATATCCAAAATCTAAGACAATATCTAGTCTCATTTCACAATATATAAAATCAATATATTGCCCAGCCCCATCTTAAAATAATATAACTAAATTTGGGGAAAGAGGGACTACAGATGGGAGAACAAAGTAAGATTTGATTTCCTTAAATCCAATCATACCGTCACTGGCCAGTAGGGCTGCACGATTATGGCCAAAATGATAATCACGATTATTTTGATCAATATAGAGATCACGATTATTCATTGATTTTAGCGGCAACATATTTTTATTGCACTTTCACATTAAAATAAATAGAGCACTGCTTTCACTTCCATGCTGTGCTACATTCCTGCTAATGTACAAATTTGGGCTGCACGATGTTGGAAAAAACTGACATTGCCATATTTTTTTTCTGCTATATATATTACAATATGAAAAGATACAGGAATATTCACCCTACCCCTTTGTTAGCTACATTTTAAAGTTAAATGCTTCAATCTGGTGCACTTCGAGAGCAAAATTAGCAAAATTAAGAGCTAGATAAACAATTTCATGCTCTCAATTTAATCATAAACACATTGGTTGTATAGATAATGTCTATACCCAGAAGTGAAGCCTAAACATCTCGATCACCAGCTGGTGGCTGGCTGTTTAGGAAGCACTTGATTTGATATATGCAGCAGAGTTTTCTATGAGCAGAACGCACATTTAAAACATCAATATCGCAGGCGATCATGTTCATTTAATTGTGGGAAGCCAAAATTGTGATCGCGATTAATATTCAATTAATTGTGCAGCCCTACTGGCCAGACTCTGTATCTCATGCTTATATCATCTGCTTGGTTAACATGTTACACCATTTATAACAGTGTTCGCCAGCCATGGCAACACATAAACACACATAGATATTATGGATCTAGAACAGATATTGTTTAGATGCTACACTGGAACAACACACTATGAACACATTATCAGAGAAAGCCAACAAAGAACAACAGCAGCATTGCCATTACACTATAATTATGTGTGGTTCCCCCTCCCCACTGTAACCAAAGCATCTGAAGGCTTGCCGTCTCAATAACTGCTGCACACCCACTGCAGCATTCAACGTTAACGAGAATGTGGTTGAGGAGCCTGAATACGATGCATACCAGCCTGTGTGGTGCCATTAAAAAACCTTCTTGCTATCACACATGAAAGACATGGCACAGCTGGAGGCATGCAGTGGTAGGTCTGATGAAGGGGATACAGCTGAGAAGGATATACTGTCTGCTTTACATGTGCTCCTTACAGTCCTGATGTTAAATGGTCAGTTCACCCAAAATACAAAAAAAAAATATTTTCACACTTAACTCTAGCGGTGTAGCCATATAAATAGTTTGAGACAGATTTTGAGATATCTATTAGATTTCTGCTTCCACCTCAATACAATGGAGGTGAATAGAATCAAATTTGTGTGGCTCACAGCATTGAAAAAGTATAATTAGATCATTCAACAGCACAAGATAGTGTCCCTCTATCTGGATAATCAAGAAAAAAAAAACACTGAACTTAAACAATTACTTGATTAATCAGAAGACAGACAATTAATCAGCAACTTTCTTGAGCAAAAATGCCAACTATTCTCTGGTTCCAGCTTCTGAAATGTGAGGATTTGTTGCTTTTCTTTGTCGTATTTAATAGTAAATTGAATATCTTCCTGTTGGTCAGAAATAAGTCATTTGAAAA
This sequence comes from Sebastolobus alascanus, assembly GCA_916701645.2. Taxonomy (NCBI): domain Eukaryota; kingdom Metazoa; phylum Chordata; class Actinopteri; order Perciformes; family Sebastidae; genus Sebastolobus; species Sebastolobus alascanus. The sequence goes on along the minus strand of CAKAOJ020000057.1, from coordinate 1,498,993 downwards.
TGTCACCTTGGGTTCAGGGAAATTCCAATGCACATTTTTCACTGTTGTTAAATTAATCAATAATGAAAATAATAGGGCTGTCAAAGTTAACGTGATAATAACAAGTTAACGTAAATTCAATAGATACTGGCATCATATGAAACTAGATAAACCTAAGGAATTCATTGGTACCAACCATGTCATACTAATTTGTTGTGAAGGAGGCTAAATAACGCTCCAAACTCACGCTAAATTTTGGCAAGGAAAAACTGGCATGGCCATTTTCAAAGCGGTCCCTTGACCTCTGACCTCAAGATATGTGAATGAAAATGGGTTCTATGGGTACCCACAAGTCTCCCTTTTACAGACATGCCCACTTTATGATAATCACAACAGTTTGGGTCAAGTCATAGTCAAGTCAGCACACTGACACACTGACAGCTGTTGTTGCCTGTTGGGCTGCAGTTTGCCAAGTTATGATTTGAGCATATTTTTTATGCTAAATGCAGTACCTGTGAGGGTTTCTAGACAATATTTGTCATTGTTTTGTGTTGTTAATTGATTTCCAATAATAAAAATATAAATACATTTGCATAAAGCAGGATATTTGTCCACTCCTATGTTGATAAGAGTATTAAATACCTGACAAATCTCCCTTTAAGGTACATTTTGAACACATAAAAAAAATGTGCGATTAATTCCTGATTAATTGCGATTAACTATGGAGAGTCATGCAATTAATCATGATTAAATATTTTAATTGATTGACAGCCCTATAAAATAATCATTACTATTTGCACAAGTAATTCCAATAAAAATGGGAAAATATGAAAACATATTTTTATTTCTTTTTTGCAATTTGGGCAATCCATTCATTCCAACCGTTGTGCTTAAACATAAACATTGTTTGCTTCTTCTTACAACTTACAATGACAGACAGACAGCAGTAAACGCTACATGTTATCATCTGAAATGCAAAGCAGGAAGAAATGCAAAAATGCTTGTTTCTAAATATTGGTAATACATAATTTTAAACTGTTACCACTCATGGTTCGGTCTCATCTCCATTCCACTCTTTCAGCAACATTCATTCTGGAGCTAATAAGGACGAATAGCGACCTCATGGTTTTGGCAGGAATTCCCCAACCCCCAGACCTCCACACTATCTCTATCACTCACTCACACACACACACACACACACACACACACACACACAATTAAGGAGTGAAAGGGCAGGATTATTCCAAGATGAATGTGAATACTTTGTCTGGAGGAGATGGCAGTAAAGAAACAGGAAGCATGCACTTCACCTCCTGTGGTGGACAGAGCTCACTCATCTTTGAGGCCACAGTAGATCTGATGTTAATTTGATGACTGTGACATTAATGAAAAACCATCTATAGTGAGGCTTTCATTTCATTCACAGCTCAAAGAAATAGAATCACGCTGTCATGAGGAAAATCATCTTAAAACACTAACAAAGGCGCAGATTTGAAGCAAATGAGTATGAGCACTGCTATTATTATTCATTATATAATGAAATGTTCAGACATTGAAAATAAGCGGTGTGATTATAAAGCAGTGCTGGATAATCTGATTTATTAGCTGTGACTAATCACTCTTACAGCCATGTTTCCGTTTTCCAGCTAAATGTTGTATAGGCAGTCTTCTGTTGTGTCTTCCCTCCACGCCGAACCAGCCAATCACAGACAACAGCTGAAAGCGAACAGGAATATCAACGAGCGCCACTTTATTTACCGTCATCATCATCTAATATGTTTTTTTGCTCCAACACATGGCCGCTGCTCTCCACATAGCATCTGGCTCTAGTGCGTATCCCAGGATGATGCAACAGCACTACTCATCTGCCTAACCACCCAGACCGTCACATCACCACAGCGACCCTGAGAGCTGACTCAGACCGCATCACACACACACACTGACAGATGCCGTGTGTAGCCTCCACACACAGATTTACACAAACACACACATGCTAAGCAAACCAAAGTGAGAGAGACCGCAGGGGAGAAAGAGTCAGACGGGCACGGAGAGACAACTCATACGTCTCGTCACACACATTTCCATGTGGTCTTATGATGAGAGCCAAACTTAGCCTAAGGGTGTGGTTGTCTGCCTACATTGTAAAAATTTAGCTTTATCTCAGTGTAGCTACATTAAAACTTACCAGCAGCTACAGTGGATGCTAGAAAACACTCATAAAGTTAAGCTTGGCTAGGTAACACCCTATGTGGAGTGCTTCCAATAGAAGTAGCAATGACAAAAGAAAGATATTGTTGAATGTCATATTTTGCTACTCACCGATTGAGAAATCAAAAAAGTGATTAAATTGACAAGGTTTTATTGCTCTAAAGTTCCATGTCTGGTTGGGCTTTCCCAGGAGAAATCCTCTGGCAGACAGGAGGTGATGCATTTAATGTTTACAACAGCAGCAAAGGCTGATTGTTCTGATATAAATAGCACTCAGTAGTTACAGGAGCCAGAGCAGCAGTAGCCCTCTTGGCTGAACAGAAGGAAAAGAGCAGTAACTGCATTAAATTATCTACAAAAGAATCTGAGGAGAATATCAAGTAACTGACTTCTTGCAAAATTATTTCTTGGAAGTGTAGCGCAAAAACACCACACCAAAGATGTTGATAGAATGAAAAAATGAAAAAACATGACTCTTGTAGATTAACACTTTAAGTAGGACCTGAAATGTAATATATAGGGCTGTCAAAGTTAACGCGATAATTGCGATAATAGCAATAATAACGCGTTAGCGCAAATTTGTTTTAACGTCACTAATTTCTTTAATGCATTAACGCAACTTGTGATTTTTAGATTTGGATTGAATTTTTGGCTCAGATTTAAAGCTAGAGTAAAGATACTGGCATAAAACCTAAGGAATCCATTATACCAACCATGTCATACTAGCTTGTCACGAAGGAGGCTAAATAACGCTCCAAAGTTGCGCTAAATTTTGGCGAGGAAAAACTGCCAGGGACATTTTCAAAGGGGGTCCCTTGACCTTTGACCTCAAGATATATGAATGAAAATGGGTTCTATGGGTATGAGTCTCCCTTTACAGACATGACCACTTTATGATAATCACATGCAGTTTGGGGCAACTCATAGTCAAGTCAGCACACTGACACACTGACAGCTGTTGTTGCCTGTTGGGCTGCAGTTTGCCATGTTATGATTTGAGCATAATTTTTTATGATAAATGGCATGCAGTACCTGTGAGGGTTTCTAGACAATAGTTGTCATTATTTTGTGTTAATAATTGATTTCCCATAATAAATACTTTATATACATACATTTGCATAAAGCAAGCATATTTGCCAACTCCCATGTTGATAAGAGTATTAAATACTTGACAGATCTCCCTTTAAGGTACATTTTGAAAAGATAAAAAAATGTGTGATTAATTTGCAATTAATCACAATTAAATATTTTAATCAATTGACAGCCCTAGTTATAAATATTATAATAAATATTGCAGCTTTGCAACAATGGAAACAAAGAGAAAAGAGGGTATGTGGTGCTAGAGCTAGACAGCACCTCGGAGGTATATAATCTAATAAAAGGAAAGTACATTGAAGGTCAAGACAAATAGAAAAGCAGGGGCCTATTCCCTTGAAAATGCTGATGTAAGCCAAGGTCAGTCAGTCAATAAGTAATAGACAAGGGAGACTGAATCGGTCTTGCAACCCTAGAGGTGTTTTGGGAGAAGGGAAGCCTCCAGACCCTGAGGGGTGTAAAGAACAAACCAGGCAAAAGATTGAGCAACCTCTGGACAAACAGACAGACAACCGGACAGACAGACAAAAGGCTTTTAGTCCCCAATGAGTCTACAGTAGATTTACAGACATGAAAGCGTACAGTAGAAGAGGTATACAATCTATTGTTCCTCTCTAAACTTCAGACAGACAGAAAGAGAGACTGGGCTTTTTCTATGATGCAGATAATGATATACCAGACACTTATAACAAACTGAATCAAAACGTTGTCAGTTATATATGAGCTAGGGTTGAATCAATTAATCTATAAGATGCATAGAAAGATAGATACTTTATTGATCCCCAAGGAAATTTAGGAAATCAATTAAAATATTAAATCGTGATTAATCGCAAATTAATTGCACATTTTGTATCTGTTCAAAATGTACCTTAAACGGAGATTTTGGCAAACTGAAACCCGAGAGGCAACAACAGCTGTCAGTGTGTCAGTGTGCTGACTTGACTAAGACTTGCCCCAGACTGCATATGATTATCATAAAGTGGGCATGACTGTAAAGGGGAGACTCGTGGGTACCCATAGAACCCATTTTCATTCACATATCTTGAGGTCACAGGTCAAGGGTCCCCTCTGAAAAGGCCATGACAGTTCTTCCTCGCCAAAATTTAGCCTAAGTTTGGAGCGTTAGCCTCCTTCACGACAAGCCAGTATGGTTGGTACCAATGGATTTCTTAGGTTTTCAAGTTTCATATGATGCCAGTACCCTCACTCTAGCTTTAAATTGAACCCGCTACAACCTCCGAAAGATCGATCGTGTTAATGCGTTAAAGAAATTAGTGGCGTTAAAACGAATTTGCGTTAACGCGTTATTATCCCAATTTTAACATGAGCTATATTTTGTTGCTCTTTCTGCAATGAACATTATGTTTTAAAATCACATTTTCAATGACAAATATATAGCTCTACTAGGCAGCCAGTCAATCACAAAAGTAGTGTTTGATAAATAATAAAGTATATATGAAATGTTCTTGGTCTAAAATGGAGAGTGCACAAAGGAGCACGCCATGGCTGCTCCAGGGATATCAGTCTTTAAGTCTTTGATTCCATTTGACATTTGAATCAAGTTGGCCTACTTTACCTCTCCTCATAAATGAGGAATAGACCACAAAAAGCAAAATAATCACAAGCCATGTTCTGTTTAAGGGACCTCCTTTGAAAAAACCTCAACTACAACTGGAGGCTAAAATCCATGATAAGCATGTCTGTACTTTGGGTTTGACATTGTAAAGGTTCACTAAGTGACATGAGGCTGAATGTGGTTTGACAATGTATCCCAGCCAAGGATGCTCCTCCAGCTTCCAAACACTACTTGGAGGTGAGGATGGAGGAACATTTTGACACACATATACGTCACACATACATACAAAATGATCAACTGCATCATTTGCCATTTTTCTCCTGTTCATTGACAATCCCCACTATGCTTTTGTAAATCTGGATCCTGCAATTGGAGTAAGATCATATGTACATTAATATCATGAATAAAAATCAATATATAATTAATTCTATTGAACGGTGCATTTTGAATAGTTTATAATTTATGCAGCCAGATAAAGACTATACACCAGCGTTAATCTCTAACGACAGGACCATAGCACCATGCAGGGAGATAATAAATCATTATGGTGTCAGTATAGCAACCTCCAATTTGCAGAAGCTTGAGTGCGCATGTGTGGCTTTATGTGTGTTAAGTGGCTTATACATGCAGCATTGTGGGTGAAACTGTCCCATGCAGCAGAAAAGACCATATGGTGCAGGAAAGCGGCCACACGCATCACATGAGCAGTTGGCGAGAGGAACAAACAAGCAAACACCTCCATTTAGCCAGCATCCGTACAGCCTGCGTCATTGTTATTACCATACACAACCCAGCACACCCTGGCCGTAAGACATAAACCCACCACATGCTCGGTGACCCCTGTGTTCCACATGACCTACAGACCTACATATAGACATTTTCATTTCACAGATGTTAATAAATGTACGGCATAGCCTGCCCTCCAGCATTATCTGAGAAAGTAAAGTTATTATTCTAGTGTCTCTGAACAAGCTTGTACTGATAAAGAGATAATAAAAAATAGATTATTAATAATCCAGGGGAATTAATGAATCACATGCCCTGCAGCATAGTCTTTTTCAGTGCATGTAATTCATTCTCCGAAGTGTGTGTGCAGTACATTTTTCAGAAAATATACTGAAACAAACTCACTTCTGGAGGCAGCTTTCTCAATGGGGCATGAGAGCAGAAGAAACAATGTAGTAAACTAATATGCAAACTTTAATGCAATGCAATATATATTATACTAGAGCTGAAAAGATTAGTTGATTAATTCATTAGTCGACAACTATTTTAATAATCGATTAATCGTTACATAAAGTAATAACTTTGGGTTTTGGACTGTTGATCGGACAAAAAAATCAATTTGAAGATGTCACCTTGGCCATAAGGAAATCGTGATGGCCATTTTTCACCATTTTCTGGCATTTTATAGACCAAACATTTAATGAGGAAAATAATCTGCAGATTAATCCATAATGAAAATGAGCCTCAGCCCCCAACAGACAGCCCAGTCGCACAGCAGTTCATAAAAGTCACAAAAATGTAATGTATTGATTTGTGTACATAGATACAAATTTCAATTTTTTTTCGTGATGGTCAGCACAATATCAATTTGTATGTAATCCACGTAATTGTGAACCAGGAAGTATAAAGAGCGCGGCGTAGGGAGGAGGTCAGGGTGGATGGATTGGGTCAAAAAACATAGGACTTTCACCCAGGAGGCCGGTGTTCGTGTGAACGTGAAACCACAAGTCAAAGTTGATTTATTTTTCACGTAACTTCCGTACTTAAGTTTTGCCACTTCCGGTGTTATTTAAGCCCCAAACCATGATCTTTTCCTATACCTAACTAAGTAGTTTTGTTGCCTAAGCCTATTACAAAGTCGATCTTTTCCTAAACCTAACTAAGTAGTTTGTTGCCTAAGCCTAACCAAGTTGATCTTTTCCTAAACCTAAGTAGTTTTGTTGCCTAAGCCTAACCAAGTTGATCTTTTCCTTAACCTAACTAAGTAGTTTTGTTGCCTAAGCCTAACCAAGTCAATCTTTTCCTAAACCTATCTAAGTAGTTTGTTGCCTAAGCCTAACCAAGTCAATCTTTTCCTAAACCTAACTAAGTAGTTTTGTTGCCTAAGCCTAACCAAGTCGATATTTTCCTAAACCTAACTAAGTAGTTTTGTTGCCTAAGCCTAACCAAGTCGATCTATTCCTAAACCTAACTAAGTAGTTTGTTGCCTAAGCCTAACCAAGTTAATCTTTTCCTTAACCTAACTAAGTAGTTTTGTTGCTTAAGCCAAACCAAGTCAATCTATTCCTAAACCTAAGTAAGTAGTTCTGTTTTACAAAGACTGGAGCGGAAATTGACACAAGCGCCACGTGGTGCTTGACATTTGTAGGAAAAGGCACGAAAAACAAACATGTTGTTGAAAGACATGCTAAGCGTTCACGAAAAAAAAGGAAATTTTGTGTCTATGTACACGAATCAAATAGATTAAATTTCGTGACTATTTCACGGACTGCCGTGAGACTGTATTGCAACAGAAGCCAAAGCATACAGTGTGTCAGGTATACTAGGATTGCTGTGGTGAGAGCTCTTACGGCCCTGCACGGCCCCTGCTGAGCAGATAATGACTGACCCGTGGCCCTTTAACAGGAACATTAGTAGCAGATTTGGCCAACCCTGCCACGTTGATTATGACACCAGCATTTATGCTGCCCACAGCAACAGCCACAGCAGCAGACAAAAATAGTGAAATCCACACTGGCACTTAGAAGGAAAAAAAAAACACATCAACGTTAGCATAACAGGACAATCAGGGGGACCCTGGCAGAGGGAGAGATGGGAATGAAAACTGCCCAAATACAAGATCAATATCTGCAGTGGAAAGAAGCACAAAATACCAGTAACTCAGAGGGGAGTATGTTACACCCCAAAACAGATGTGAAGGTCACTCTGTTTTATTTCTCATTTTGAGAATTTATATGCAGAAAAAAACCCAGACACGCCCTTTCTGTTCCATAACAAGGGAGAGGCTGATGATTATGTATATAAATTGCTTCATGCTTTTTTCTTGTTTTCTGCACTGCTATCCTGTCTCTCCCTTCTCTTACCACATACATTTCTATTCACCTCCCTTGTTTCTCTCTGTGACTCTGCACACAAGCCAGAACTTGGCCAGGCATCTGACTCTCATAACCCTTTTAAAGTTTCTACTCTAGCAGATTACAGAAGTGATATTCACTGCTATGTTTAGCCACAGTCACCCTGGTACTACAAAAACACTTTAAAAACATGTTGAAAAGAATTAAATAGAATATTAAGTTCCACGATATTGTTTTCAGTCACAAATAACACTCCCTGACCACTGAAGTAAAATGAACTCACTTCCTAAACTTCCTACTATACACAATGGCCGTGGGCAGTCCGGACAACAAAGTCCTCAATCCCAACTATAGAACAGAAAATGTGGTCATATTGTTGAAGGAAACCCTTAGTATTAGGGCTGTGTATTGGCAAGAATCTGGCAATACGATAAGTATCACGATACTGGGGTAATGATTCAATATATTGCGAGATATTGCGATACTGTAAAGGCAATATATTGCGATTTTTTTCAAATCTAATTTTGGGGAAACTGTCAGTATAAATTCTGAGTAAAAAAAAGTCACTATGTGAAATGGCTACTATGTTGACTAACATTGTTACACATTGACCCACTTGGACTCATTACATCCACAAGTCTCAGCTTTCCAGTCATACCAAATATATGTAATTCCAAGACTATTTAGGGACTCCAGTATGCATAAATATTCAAACACATCATTTTTAGAATAGGTAAAAATAACACATTTATACTGCAAAAAAAAAAACTGCATGGTTTTTGACCCAGACCACATGTGATTATCATAAAGTGGTCATATCTGTAAAGGGGAGACTCGTGAAGAACCCATTTTCATTCACATATCTTGAGGTCCGATGTCAAGGGAGGCCTTTGAAAATGGCTATGCCAGTTTTTCCTCGCCAAAATTTAGTGTAACTTTGGAGCGTTATTTAGCCTCTTTCGCAGCATGCAAGTATGACATGGTTGGTATCAATGGATTCCTTTGGTTTTGAGCCCGCTACAACCTCCGAAAGACAGAGCAGGCGGGGCGTAGGATGTTTAAGAGATTAATAAAAAATCGATACGGCGTTTTGGAGAAATCGATACAGTATCGCAAAACATAATATCGCGATACTCATGTGTATCGATATTTTCTTACACCCCTACTTACAATACATGTACACATTGCTCATTCATCATAAGAATCATGATACTGAACCAGAAACACCTTTAAAGTCATTCAGGAAGGATGAAGAAGCAGGATTTAACTGTATTTTATCTGCTCAACGTTAATAGACAACTTATGACCAATAAGCTCGGTGACTGTAGGAATCTATTGTTGAGATTTCAAGTTTGTCAAAAGAAAAGCAGAACAACACAAGAAGAGATAAAAAGTGTGAGTGCACTATTTTCTATTCATTCACATGGTTGCTTGTGTTATCATATGCACTGTAACTGTTGTGGAAGCTTTCCTCTTAATAGAATATCAAACATGAATTCACAGAGAGGCTCTGTTTTTTTTCAGAGATTTGTTGCAATAAATAGGGTTCACATTTGCAAATGCAGATCTCCCAGCTTGCTAGGCTGGAGAGATAGTGTTCATGTTTTATACTCTTTTAAGAGAAAAGCTTCCATAATGGACACGTATGAAGGCAGGCTGGGCTGCAGTCTATAGCTAGGACATTGCTGCTGCTTCATCTCCGAGAGTTCGTCCTGTGACACTGACACAGTTTTTAAAAAATGCAACCGCCTGAGCCAACCAGCCTGCCGGCAACCACATTTGCGGAGAGGACAGGAAGGAGGCAGAAAAAGGCAGAGTGAAAGGGAGAAAGGAAAGGAGCAAAGCCGGACTGGATGGTATTATCTGCAAATTCTATGGCTCAAACCCAAAAAATTTGAATTCTTACAGCTGAGGGAGGAGGAGACTAACAAGACTCGCTGATGTGCAGCCTATAGCTCTCCAGCTTTTCAAGAACGCACCAGTCCAGTAGGAGAACAACTGTGGAACTGTGTTATAAACCCCGACCTAGAATGCATGGACTCTCCACTGGTACCTTTAACACCATTAGATGCAATTAAGGGAAATGATCCAGATGAATAAATACAATCAGGCTGCTGCTTTCAAATGTTTTGAACAGTTGTGTAACTTTAGTATTTGTCATGCATCTTCTGGCATTTTAACTCAATTCATCAATCATTCAATAGTCTGTTACTTGATAATTAGAATATAATTACACAATTTTAAATTTTGCACACATTTGTTTGTAAGATGCATACAAATAAGGCATCTTTGTCAATGTATGATGACACATGTCAGCATATGCAGTTATAGCTCATCTTTTGCTATTTCCCCAAGTTTTACATCTTATGTGATGATGACAGCAAAAATCAAACTCAACACAAAGAGAGCGGATGCATGTAGGCCAGCTACATCTGCCCCACGAAAACAAAGCCTCCACACAGAAGAGGAGGGGGGTCCGACATCGGGAAACACTCTGCACCTACATTACATAGTGAAATACCCGCATAGCCTACGGTAGGCTATATAATATATACCCTTCAGACAATATAAATAGACTCAAAGAGGACCCCGGGTTAATCTGTTTCCAATGAGATAAACACAAAGCGTCCCCTGTAACCGACCTTCATTGATGTGCATCCTGTCTCGATAGCCTCCGTGCGGTTACACAAGGATGCGACTAATGCAAAGAACAAGTCAATAACAAACGATAGTAGCATAGAGGGCAAACGTGGCCGGTGTTTTTACAGAGGCAGCAAAGTGGCGAGGCTGTGTCGCTTCACAAAGGCGGAGCAGGGCAGGCTGGTCATGCTGCTGCTGCCGACAACAGCAGCCATCCAGTTAGCCGACAGGGAGTCACACCACTTTGTTTAGCCTTTAGAAGCATAACAGGGTATTTCCCCGAGCTTGTTTATTACATTTTATACATTCAATTTGAATCCAGGTTTTATGGTTTTAATGTGAGAAGCTCCAAAATGTGCCGTGTGACCTCGGAGAATTTAGTATCAACACTGCAGACCCACATTGACATCAATAGAAGGGCAGCACAAAAGCACAACACAGACTCTTTCCATTTTTTTCTCTGCCGCAAACTTCTAACGGTCGACCACCTGGCTAAAAGCCCACTGTTAGCTGCATATTCTACTGTTCGCTAAATAAAAGTGAAGTCTACTCCTCACTTACCCTTTTCCTTTCTGGTGTGTGTGTTTCTGTAGAAGGTGTGTGTGTGTGGGGAGCCCAGCCCTGCCGCTGCTGCAGTTCAGTCTGGCTCTGTGCGTCGGCCTTCTCTCCCTCCGTTGCTCAGCAATAACGCTTCTCCCTGCAAAATAGCGGCGAGCGGACCAACATCCTGGAAGAAGCGTCAAAGCGGCGGAGATGGAAATTATGACATCCGGTCACGATTTTCAGAATAAAATCAGAAAACAATGCAGAGAGTTGTGAGTGATATGTCCCCTTGAAGTGACAGATTGTGTATCTAGGCAACCATATGCACAAATAGTCATGTGATCACAGATTAAGCAAAAATGTAGTTCAACTACATCTATGGGGAGAGATTAGCAATAGATTAGAAATATAATTTATTTCTATGGATTAGCATCTAGACAACAGTGATATGAAGGTCAGGACAAAATAGGATTTAGATGTTTTAGGTGTTACATACATACATACATACATACATACATACATACATACATGCATGCATGCATACATACATGCATACATACATACATACATACATGCATACATACATACATACATACATGCATGCATACATACATACATACATGCATACATGTATACATACATACATGCATACATATATGCATACATATACATATATATATATATATATATATATATATATACACATATACTGTACACATACATCCTGTATTATATACTGTATATATACACATACATATATATATGTAATACTGTAGTTCTATGATTATTTTAACCTTTCTTTGCAGCTTTGTTGTCCCTGTTTTTTAGTTGTATGTCTATCGCTATCTTGCTGTAAATTGTTCTTCGAACTGTGTGTACTGTAAGTACATGGAGAGCAACTTAAAGACCGGAGTCAAAATCCTAGTATGTGTATACATACTGCTATTGAAGCTGATTCTGATATTGATCAATTTAACTATAAAATTATAAAAACATAAATGTAAATGTAAATGTACAGGGCTTAGCTGGGGAGCTAGTGCACCCCTAGTCCCACCACAACTAAAAAGATAATATAGATTACAATATAACTCATCAATAATATATAACAAGTTTTCAAAAATAGCTACAATACTATGTCCTGATGTCCCTAAAGAAAATGAAAATAATAACAGTTTTAAAATATTCACTTCTTTTCAAAATGTCATCATAATGATGGCGTATGTCTTAATTATTGCATCTAAATAGAACATTTTAGGCTTTGTTATGTGGACCACATTTGTGTGAGCACTTCATATAAACAGTGTTCATATGGCTTCTAAACAACAGTGTGCAGATTTTTGGAATATTTATATTTCTATGTAAATATGTCATTAAGACAAAAGATTGTTTTTTTTCCCCTTAAAAACATAAAAAATACAAAAACTGGTAATTGTTACCCTGTATCATTGTTAAACTGTCTATAGCTCAGGTGAAATGTTTTGTGAAAGTACACCGTTGTCACCCAAGATATGCTTGTCATAATAAATTGAGGTTTCTTTTTTAATAACTTGTTGGTTAAGTTTGATTTCTTATTCTGCAGTAAGTGTGAATCGTGAAAATAGGATGGTCAAGGTTTTTGACTGAAGTAGGCTACAAGAACTGAAGCTTACCTTATGTATTCATATGGTTTTCAACTAAGATGATGTTGATTGGCCTAAAATAAATGAGCTGCAGCTGCAATGGTACTTCCTGATGCTATGATATTGATTGATGATTGTACAGGATGAAATACAACCTACGGATAAATCAGCAAAGAAAATGCCCTTCAGATGGCAAAACTGACATCACTGTGCACAGACTGGATCAGATGATTAGATATGCATCTCATGACATTTTAATTTTCAAAAATATAGCTTTTAATTTTGAAAGCAGATATCGTAACTTCCGGGGTTTTAAGTTTCGTCTCTGCTTAGCTTGACACAGTTCATCCTGAGCAGCGCCTGCGTCTACACTTCCAACCATGGATGCTTCCAACTCGACCAGAAGCCAGAACCGGGTGGGCGGGTTTCCTGAACTCATTGGTCACGTTTTCATGGTCTTTTGTGACTGTACCATCAGCTGGTCTGCGCAGCTGGAGATGGTATAGATGCTGAACAGAGGCATGCTGCACGATACGCAGCTCAACTGACGGAGGATGCCCAAATTAAATGAGGACGTAGCAATACAGGAACATTGCATCATTACCTTTACTTGGCTCATTTGCTGGAGCAAACATCACTTTTTTAAACAATATTCCATTGTAGAGTTTTTAAACAGCTTATGACAATATAGGCTGCTGTCGCAATGAATACGAGCTTATTAAAACCTACAGACATCTGAAAAGAGACGGCATTATTAATACATTTGGAGTTTACTGAAATGTTTTTACATGTAGCTGCAGATGATCAGGCCAGAGAAATCTGCACCATGCTAACGTTACAAAATTGAGAATTAAACGTGTTATATGCTGCCAACAATTTAATGTAAGTTATTACGTATTTTAAATATTTATTAAACATGCACCCCCACAAAAAAAGAGTTTTAAACATAAGATATATATTTTTTTCCATCTAAACAAATTCAAAATCGAAAACGGTCTGCTCCCGTAATTTGTCTGGCGTAATGACGCAATGACGCTCCCTCACTGTCGACGTGAGAGCACTCGGTTTATATATCTGGAAGTACCGGCTGACGAGGCGGAGCGTTTGTTTGATATTTATTTTCGAACATTTGACCCTGTGCACTTTTATTTTTGTAATTTTAGCTTTTATAGGGCTACTTCACCATAGTTGGCTTTTCATCTGGAACACCGACATTAATCTTTTTTGTGTTTGTTTTAAGATTGGTTGTGTCCGTATAACGTCATTTTGTTTTTAACATCATGAGTAACGTGTAACCTGATTCTTCATTTCTATTACATTTTAAACTTTCATAAAGGTGTTAATAATATGTATTCTGGATATATATTGGTCTTTTGAATGGATTAAATTGTGTATTTACCCGACAATATCGTCATTGCGGCAGACTGTGTGTCACAAATCGAACCCCCCCCTGTCCGTTGGAGGGGCGTAGGGAGTTTGAGCAGGAATGTGCTGCCAGTTTCTGCTAACGAATAGACGGACAACATGGACGACACGCGGGATGTTCAAACTTCCAAGCGAAACGGGAGCTCCAGGTCGTTATTTTCGGCCGGTTCCGCGGTGGCTATGGAGATTAAACGGAAGAAAATAAGACAGAGTACATTGTTCCTGCAAACAGAGGTATGGGTGAAGGGATAATGTTACAGAGTGTTGTGCGTTGCCGTCAACACGTATTGTAATGACATTTCAGTTGACGTAATGACATTTCAGTTGATGTTGGAACGTTGGGTGCAAAGTGCAACGATACTAACGTAAACAAGCTAATATACCGGTAGACAGCTTCAATAACAGCTCATTCGATAGGCTGTGCTCAAATAACTTGCTAATAATAATAACTTGAGTTTTCTAACGTCTGTCTCTCGCATTCACGCACACCAACACACACACACACACACACACACACACACACACACACACACACACTGGCTCTCAGTTCCCCCTGGTACAAAACTAGCTAACTGGATGGACCAGTTATCGCCGTGATTGACCAATCAGAATCGAGTATTCAACACAGCCATTTAACAGTTAGTTCCCTGAAACCAGAGCCGTGCAACGGACTCCTTGCATTGTTGAATGTGTGCTAAGCATGTGCAGAAATAATGCTCTTCCCTCTGCTCTAATACCGCTCAAACTAATGTCATTTCAGACCAAAAGCATGAGGCGATGCCCGAGTCTTCTGAATGACACTCTGCAGATAGTAGAGGATATGAATTTGTTGTACATACGACAGATTTCTAGGAAGCTACAGGTGCATATTTTAGTTTGCAATATGGAGAATGATGATGTTTGTATCCCTGAAACAAGTGCATGTACATCTGAACTTCACTTGACTATATACAGTAAGACCAAATTTCATTACCAAATTGAAAAGGTGGTATTTTTAATTTAGTTTGAGATAGAGATGCACTGATTCGACTTTTTCAGTCCCGATACCGATACTGATACAGAGTACCGATCTGATCCTAGTGTTTAATGAATGAGCTGTATGCCTCACTGTGTGGAAGTGACTGGGATCATTCTTTTATGTGTATGTCAACATCAGGCTTGACTTAAACATCGCTTTCCTAACTTTGTAAAACAAAATGTAACAAATAAATACATAGATATACATTTTGTGAATTGTTATTAATTATTAAACCAGCAACTTGGCAAAAAATCTTCAAAGTTAACAGGAATTACAATTCAGATGTAAACCTTTTTAATGGAGCAACACATTGGTCAAAACTTAAACAGGAATTCAAATTCCATTACATAATGTATATAGTATTAGGGACGCACTGATACCGATACTGGATCGGATATCGAGCCGATACTGATTCAAAAAGCTGGATCGGATATCGGTGACAGCGGGGCTGATCTATTCAATTCAATTTTATGTTTATACTATATACATTACATACTGGCATTTAAAGTTCTGTTTAAGTTTTGACCAATTTGTTGCTGCATTAAAAAGGTTTACACTTGAATTGTAATTCTTGTTAATTTTGAAGATTTTTTAATCAAGTTTCTGGTGTACGATTTATTATTTTAATAATAAATAATTAAGTAAATTTATATCTATGTATTTATTGGTCACATTTTGTTTTAAAAGTTAAGAAAGCAATGTTTAAGTCAAGCCTGATGTTACCTTACTCATAAGAGAATGATCCCAGTCACTTCCACACAGTGAGGCATGCAGCTTATTAATTAAACATTGGTATCGGATCGGTATCGGCCGATACCCAAAGCCCAGGTATCAGTATCGGTATCAGGACTAACAAAGTCGAATCGGTGCTTCCCTATAAAGTATACAGTATAAACGAACTGAATTGAATAGCTCGGCCCCATTGTCACAATACCCGATCCAGCTATTTGAGTCAGTATCGGCCCGATATCCGACTCGGTATCGGTGCATCCCTAGTTTCAGACCAGATTATATCAGACATCATCATACTCCATTTAGGCCACAAATCTGTTAGCTAGAACTACCCATATACATTCATTTCGCCTGCCACTGTTCACTCATTCTCTGCAGCATGCCATCCATACATTTTCATACTCCATATGCCATCCAAATTGCATATGATCTACATAAAGTCATGTGATCACTATTTCGTCCCATCTAGCATAGGCCTATACAGTATTATTAGTGCTTTTCATAACCTCTCCTCTCCCCTTCTACATGCATCATTTCACCTCACAACAAAAAGTTGCTCTTGAGTGATGAAAAGAAATTGGCTTCACTGCCACAAGTCTGACATTTTGACCTACCTGGTTGTACCTACCTTCTCGTGGTGGCAGCTACCAGTGGCGCCAGAAGATCACATTTCCTAAGAGCCTTGTAATATTTGATTGTGGTATGTCTGTCATTCACAACGAACTCTGAAAGCTTTGGCTACGTCTGTGCCAGAAAGACTGGGCCTTTTTGTTTTGTGCTGCACTCTTTCCTCTTTGCCAAAAAAACCCCCCAACTCATATTCAGTGGCACGCAAGGTTAAGTGCACTGTAGAGCCTGGAAGAGGTTGCAGGACATCTTAAGTGTTCTTGTCTGTATATAAAATCTATGTGCATTACTGTGAGTGATATAACACCTTTAACACTGGAAGGGATTTTTTTTGTTTGCCAAAAAACAACATTCAAGGGCAACTTCACTCTAACTCCACTATGGTCTCTGGTTTCATGATTAGAGCCTATTGTTTGATGAACTAACACAATTCAAAATTGCTTGCTGCTGGTCTGTGTTTTGATATGGATCATCAGTTGGTCACTTTGGAATTTCTCCTTTGTATGATCTGTCCACAAAGAACACCAACATACAAGAAAAGCTTGACTTTGAGATGCGAATGCGGGAGGGCGCTTACAAGCTGCTGCTCGCCTGCAGTAAGAGAGAACAGGTTCTTAACGCCTCCAAGAACCTGCTGACCTGTAACACCAGGATCAAGGCTTATCTCACGCAGCTGCGGAGGAAGAAAGAGGAGCAGGACATGATGGGAGCAGTCATGAGGTGAGGAATTGGGTGCTTAGTGTGTTCTCGGGTGGGGAAGGTATCTTGTAAAAGTTTTTCCAAGTTGCACAGTTGAAATCCCTGGCATTCAGTTTCAGCACACATTAGATATATAGACATAGATCAAATTGTAATATTTCTCAATAATCTCAACTTCAATTAAGTAATTATATTTGGGGGAAAAGTGAGGCATGACTTAAGATGGGTCTGAGTGTGTTTTGAAAAGAGGGTTTTTGGTTTCGGTTTTGTTACTTTTGTTGATACTTTTAATGTATGTAATTTTAATTGTAATGGTAAATTCAAAATTTTATATCAGATTTTCAGATGACCGTGTACCCTGTAATGGAACAATTGCAATGTCTGGTAAGATTGCTCCCCTTTGTCCATAATAATTCATTACTGTTGAGTGTCAGTGCAGAAAAACACTGACAACCAGATTAAGTCAAATTTTAATTGTTTTCAAAGGAACTTATTTTCACAAAATGGATATAGAGCATTTCACAAATTAGAGGGTAACTGATATTTTTCAACCTGGACCCTATTTTCTCATGTTTTTGTGACTAATGGGGACAACAATTTCTGAAATTGGTCCAGTATTGAGGGATAACGCTGTAACCGGCAGCCACAAAACGAGCTGCGAGGGCAAGTAAGCAGCGTCAATGTAACATTACGTCCACTAAAAGTGCTTGTTTTTACCACTGACAGGCTCAGATTGTTATTATAAGTCTCTGACAACATTATGGAAAGAACCCTACAGAGTAATAAAACATTTTCCTTACCTTTTGCTTGATCCGGTCTGTTTGTTATTGTGTCGAATTCAAAGACCTCATCCACATTGTGGAAATCATCTAAATATTCAGCCATGACATAACACTAAGTTACGCTTTCTGCACACCAACACAACAAACTCTGCCGGCTGCCTCTCACGTTTCCACCATAGATGTATTCCACTATCCACCGTTGTCTTCCGGCAACACGTCACCTCGTTAGATTTCAGAACGAGCCTTCTCCTTGAGCGAGACTTTCCATAATGTCAGACATTTATAATAACAATCAGAGCCTGTCATGGCAAAAACAAGCACTTTTAGTGGACGTAAATGACGGTGCCAGCTTGCCCCAATAGCACCATAATGCGGCCTGTGAGCAGCTGCCGTCTGAAGCATTATCCCTCAATACCGGACCAATTTCAGAAATTGTTGTCTCTATTAGTCAGAAACAAAAACATGAAGAAATAGGTTCCAGGTTAAAAAATACAGAAGTTACCCTTTAACTCTAAAGAGTGTTTTTGTTAATTTACTTTTGTCTTGTTGATTGTCGTGTTGATTAGGGCTACGCATTCCTTTGATGTGGAGGGATTCAGCCTACTTTAACAACAGAGGGAGTAAGTTTGTCCTTATTTTGCTCACAACCATGCCTTGTGTTAAGTTTTGCCTCATCTTATTTTGAGGATACTTGCTGTACTAACACATACTACTCATCCCCTGTGTTTATTAGGCTCCCGTCGAGTGGCGGTGTTCTGTGTGATGCAGATCGGCTCAGAGGTGTTTGACACAGAAATGGTGGTGGTGGACAGATCAGTCACTGACATCTGCTTTGAGGGAGTCATCGTCTTGTAAGTATTTATTGTACATGCCCAATATGCAGTATAATCCACAGGGCTGGGCCATATGGCCAAAATCTTCTATAACGATATAGGTCATTTCACATCTCGATAACGATATATATCACGATATAGCATGTTTTCTGGTAATTCAAAATGAAAAGCACTGAATATTTTCTCATTTTAAGAACTTGAATGCAAAATGAACATAACTGTTTTAAGTGAAATTATCGAGAAAAAATAAATAAATAAAAATAGACTTTCTAATCTGAAGTTAAATTAGATTATTATTGCCTTGTTTGGGAATATTATTTAGACTGGACCATAGAACTTCTAGCTGGTATGCATATTAAACACCAGGATCCAAGAGCCATTTAACCATTTATTGAGTGAGGATAATGGGTGGAGGATGAAGGATGTATGATGATGATGATGGATGAATGATGATTATTTTTCTGTACAATAATGAAAATGAAATCAATATATATATTCAGGGTTGGAAATTATCTTTTTTGTCC
The DNA here is from genome assembly GCA_916701645.2 of Sebastolobus alascanus. Lineage (NCBI taxonomy): Eukaryota > Metazoa > Chordata > Actinopteri > Perciformes > Sebastidae > Sebastolobus > Sebastolobus alascanus. The sequence goes on along the minus strand of CAKAOJ020000057.1, from coordinate 1,479,613 downwards.
ACCTGCCACTGTGGCTGGTGGATTCCAAAATCTTCCAGCCACTCAATAGATAAGCATTGTTTTTTTGTCTGGTGAGTGAAGCAAATCTAGCATCAACTTACTTATTTTTACCAACATTTGGCTGGTGGCTAGTGCTAATTTCCAACCCTGAATTGCCATGCTTACCACAATTACAAATAATAAAAAAGAGGCACAGAAGTTATCTTACATTATTAATGCATCAACTTCTTAAGGATGAAATTCTTTCATATTCTCCATCCGGATCCTAATTTTAACAAACGTAAGTAAATACCAGTTAACAAAATTATACAACCACATTTTTCTAAATTTAAACAGATTGCCTTACTTACTGGGTTTGACTTTATCTCATAGGTAAGTGGCCTTTAGCACATAGGCCTACTTTGCCTATCTCGCTAGAAATGATATAGAAAAATATATACGATAGACATCATTTTGACAATTTATATCAAATTGCCCAGCCCTATATTACAGTTAAAACAGCTGCACTTTTGGGAATCCCTTTTGGTTTTGCTTTACAGTGGAGGAAAAAATGTGGATTTATATTAAGAATATGTTGCTGGAATTGTGTTCTTTATTTAGAAATATGAATAGCAGAATAATGTGTTTTGTTTTCTACAAACACTGACACATCTATTGTTAGGGGTGTTATTGGTCACAATTGCTGTGCAACAAAATTTAGTATTTATGAGTCTTTAGTGTTTTTGCTTGTTTTTAATGTTTTTTATACTTTTATTTTAATGTTTAATTGAAATTTCTCTGTCCTCTCATAGTAAAGAAGCAGTTCCTCAGTTTGAGCTGAAGGTGGAGCTGTGGAGCTGTGCCCTGGAGGAAGAACTCACCTTGGTAAATACGCCAAAGAAACTGGCCAAGAAGCTCCGCAGCTCCTTTGGAAAGACCGCTGGGAAGAAGCTGTGCCCTCTGCTGGACAGTCCAGACCCCGACACCTTCCTGCAGTACAACCCCATACCCGTGTATGTATTGTGCAATCCCATAAAACCCTTTACAGTCTCTTGGCTCTCGATTTAAGACTTTTGCAGTCGGGAACAAACTGGATTATGGCTTGTTACTGGAAGGTGTAGCTGCAGGCTCACACAACCGCTTTGTAAACAAATCACACTGACTTAAACCAATACTTGATTTATATGATATGTTTAGCCTTTGGGTATTTGCAGATTTTTTTGTGGCAATAAATTGAACTATTTTATTGAAAAAAATGCTTTTAATGTTCCCATCTGTATTTTATTTGTACTTAACAGCATTTAGAGCATCAAGTGAATCTCTCAAAGTGAACATCTGTAAGTGATATAGACCACCTGTTCAGTGAGAGAAGAAACATTGGGATCATTAGGCCTTTGAACATGGAGATAATTTACACAAAGAAAAATAATGAAGGGCACATGTTGGTGTTAAAGGGTTAGAGTCTTTGTATACTGGTGTGTCTTTATTGTTATTTATTGTTAGGGTTGGAGTTGAGCATGAATCTTTTAGGGAGGTCAAGAAATGAAAATAAGTCAATGTAGTGTACTTGAAATAATGCTAAGCTCTGTGTATGTTTGTGTGTGTTTCTACCTGTACCAGTGGAGCCAAGTACAGCCTGCTGGCCTACACTACACTGTGTCTGCCCGAGGCTGAAGGCAGCTTCCAGTCTCACTCCCTCATTGTCCTCCAAGATGGTAAGAAGCAAAGGCACAGACATGTAATATCTGGGGACATAAAAAGGGGTTATGTTTTTTAGTCACGGGTTTGAATCAGTACAGTGGTAATGATACAATATTTTTACACCATTAAAATTGAAATCTAAAATTAAACAAAATAAACTGTGATTGAAGTTCACCTTGGATTACTTTTCTTCCTTTGTGTCAAGTTATGCAAGGTTTTATTCAGCTCCTGCCCAAACTTGAAAATGGCCTGGTTAACCTCAAATGACGCACAGGAAAACTCACTCTTCTTTTCCCCTTTTATTTTCAATCCACTTAGCTTTGTTTACTTTGTTACAGTCAAGTTTTCTTTTAGTAAAAGTAGAGTTAATTAGGGTTGATAACCTTTAAATTAAACAAAGAAATGTACACAAATACCATTACTTTCAAAACTAAGACATCTGCTCTTTAAATTGGACAGTTTCTCATTTACATATTCCCTTGAAATATATAATTTAGGTCAATTTGTCAATCAATTAAAATATTTAATCGTGATTAATCACTTGATTGTCCATAGTTAATTGTGATTAATCGCACATTCATCACATTTTTTATCTGTTCAAAATGTACCTTAAATGGAGATTTGTCAAGTATTTAACACTCTTATCAACATGGGAGTGGACAAATATGCTGCTTTATGCAAATGTATGGAAGCACTTTTTCATCTTTCCTCATGGAGGTCAGTTAACCTCTAGTACCAGATGTATCTCTTGCACAGTGTAGCTATGGTGAAAACAGTTTTAAACATCACCACTTGGTTATTTCACTCCAGTGAAATAAATTCAAAATATACCTTATGTATTTGTCAAGTATTTAATACTCTTATCAACATGGGAGTGGCCAAATATGCTGCTTTATGCAAATGTATATATATATTTATTATTGGAAATCAATTAACAACAAAAAACAATGATAAATATTGTCCAGAAACCCTCACAGGTACTGCATTTAGCATAAAAAGTGTGTGTGTGTGTGTGTGTGTGTGTGTGTGTGTGTGTGTGTGTGTGTGTGGTGTGTGTGGTGTGTGTGTGTGTGTGTGTGTGTGTGTGTGTGTGTGTGTGTGTGTGTGTTGACTTGACCCAAACTGCATGTGATTATCATAAAGTGTGCATGTCTGTAAAGGGGAGACTCGTGGGTTCCCACAGAACCCATTTTCATTCACATATCTTGAGGTCAGAGGTCAATGGACCCCTTTGAAAATGGCCATGCCAGTCTTTCCTTGCCAAAATTTAATGTAAGTTTGGAGCTTTATTTAACCTCCTTCACGACAAGCTGGTATAACAAGGTTGGTACTAATGGTACCAATAGCTTTAAAACTGAGCCCCACGCAAGTTGCGTTAATGCGTTAAAGAAATTAGTGGCGTTAAAATGAATTTGCATTAACACGTTGTCGTGTTAACTTTGACAGCCCCTGACATATTTACAGTATCTCCATTTAATTATACGTAATCAAAATAGAAAATAAACTTAATTCTGTAAATGGTTTTGTCTGCAACATTGCTTAAACAATAATATACACACTCATAACCAAGACAAATCAACTCAAAACAGGGCTACAAACCATGAATCAAGCAAGCCAGCCAGACTGATATGTATGCTGCTATGCATCACCGATCATCATTTGCTATTACATTAACTTAAATTACTACCATACCAGGCATTTCCATCAATATCAAATCATTAATTTCTTACCAGTAGCGTTGTTTTGGTTAAGCCACGAGCTGAACACTCCTATTTTCTCTGCTGGGATGCCAAGTGTCCATGCAGGTGTTCTGACTTGACTTTAATGAGCCGGCTTTCCACCTGATTTGTTTTCCTCTCTCTCCAACGGTGCAACAATTCAACAGCTCAAGCAAAGGGAAACTTAAAGATTCAGATGGATGATTTTTCCTTTCTCCTTTATGTTATTTGAGTAGTCTATCTTCTGAGTTTTAGCTCAACACTTTGCGTGAGTGAATAAGTGGATAAGAAAGTGATTGCTCAGGCAGGTTTTTGTTATCAAGCTCTAATTTCAGGAGTAAAGTTGTGGTATGAATTTGCACCATGGTATATCAGTGTTCAGATCCACAGTGCATATTATGAGTTATTGTTATATAAATGCTCATATGACAAGAAGTAATGTGAAGCTCGCTCATGTGTGTTTGATGTGTAACAGTATACCTTCTATAACTGAAAAAGTTGTTTAATCATGTGGTTTTACCTTTTCACTCAAGACTGGAATTATTCTTAATGAGTACCTTTACCTTTACATAAAGCATATAGTACTTTATTAATATTAATGTCTGCTACTCTTCATCCCCACAGCTGAGTGGTCATCTTGGCTTCCGCTTTATGGCAACCTGTGCTGCCGGTTGGCGGCCCAGCCTGTCTGCATGACACAGAGCATGATGACCGGCTACCTGAGTCAGAAGGTGCGTCGACTGCTGTTATCATTAGCATTAGCTCGATAGCTGGTTCCTGGGTTAAATACTTAAGTTCCTTTTTATATTTCAGCAAAGTGTGGAGGGGATGTACCGCTGCTGCAGTCTTTACTGTGTGCTGAGTGCTGGCGTTTTGTCCTGTTACTTCACGCCGGAAGAAATTGATGCTAAAGTGCAGCCCACTCTCAACGTACCCATCAACAAGGTATCTCTACTACAGGGCAACATCATAAAACACACAGTACGGGAAGAAGTTCCACTGATGTTTCTGTGTAAATGTAATTATTAGATAAATAAATGTTAAGGCAGAAAAATAAAAATGTTAATAACAACGGGAATATACATTGTTGTAACCCCCGTCACTGTTATTACTATCACTATATTATTATCTCTGTTTTAGCTGCGCTGTCTGGTTAGTGGAATTTTTAATTAAATATAAACATGACATTCATTATAATTGCTTTAAATCTCAGTTCAGATATATCCCCTAACATTTGCAAAATAACCAGAATACAAAATGCCACATTACTCACTGAGATCCTGCTTGCATCTTTGGCATTTTTGCTGCTGAATAAATTTTTTTGCAATCTCAGCAATGTACTTTTTAGTGCAATATCTCAACAGCGCTCTCATTTGTACACCGTGGAACTCATTTTCAGCTTATGATAAGTTATCTGTGTTGTTTCTGTAGGACACCCGGATACGTGTGATGGGGAAGGAGTCAGCAGGCCAAAAATCCAGGAGTCTGTCCATCATCAACCCTTCACCAGAGGGGTCTGAGGCCACCGTCTTCACCACAGAAAGCAGCGAGGAGCTGGAGGACTGGTTGGAAGCCCTCCACCAGCACCTCTATGATCAGAGTGAGTGTGTTTCTGTATAAACATACATCAGAAGTGTGTTTATAAAAAGGAATAAGTTACATACAGCACATGTGTGTACAGAGCTGGTATGTTTCCTAAAAAGGTCTTGTGTGTGTTTGAGAATATATAAAGAGAAGGTGGAGTGTGTCTACATCAGTCTGTTTGGGCAAGAAAAGAAGCCGCACATATATTTAGCTAAACTCCTCTCTCGCAAGAAAAGATAGTATAACCTTTATCTGTGCCTCTCCTTGTTTACAACCAGGCCAGTGGCTGCACTGCTGCAACCAGCTAATGAAGATCGAGGTCGCGTCACCACGGAAACCATCACTCTTCCTCACCAAGCAGGCTGACTCTGTTTACAATGACCTCAGTGAGTAGAGTAATTGGAGCGAGTGGTTGAAATGAGTTAGACGGAGTTTGATAATTTGCTGTTTTACAGGATTATTTATAGAAGATATGATGCTCAAAACAAACGGGACACCTCAATGAAATACATATATTCTATTAACCACGCATAATGGTTTTAATTTCAGTGGTGACGCATGTAAATAAAACCATTTTACATGCAAATTAGAATATTGCAATGTGTTCTTTGGGAAATGTTATTGTATTTTCTCTGCATTTTAATACCATTTTTATCAAATATGGGAAATTGACTTTACTTCAATGCTTGCTCATTTTGTTTGCCATGCAGGTATAAATTCACCTGGCAAGTTTGAGAGCATCACAGACATTATCCACAACAAGATAGAGGAGACAGATGGCCTCTTTCTGATTGGTCATGAAGAGGAGAAGGAAGCGCCTAATTGGTCCACTCTGTTTGACGGGTCCCATTCAATGGTAGTGCAGAAGGGTATTCTGTCCCAGACCAAAACCTCCACCCCTTGTTCAAGCCCCAACCCCAACACCAGCTCTACATCCATCGGCAACAAGAAGCGCCGCGCCCCACCGCCTCCCCCTGACAGAGAGCCTTATGCTCCTCCCAGCCGCCCTGCCAGACCTCCCCTCCCTGCTTCTCTTCATCATCCTCCTCTTCCCTCATACCAGGAGAAGGAGAACTCCGGCACTTGCACTTCACGCCCGGCCACAAGGTCCAAAACTGGCAGACCATCTCTGGATGCCAAATTCTCTGCCATCATCCAGCAGCTCCAGAGGAGCAACGCCGGAGGAGCTGGAGCCCTCAGCCGCAAAAACGCTCCACTAGGCGTCCTCGATGTACAACCACAAGGTCAGCCTCAGCCTCCTCTCCAGCAGCTGGAGTACCAGAACCACCACACTCAGCACACTGAAGCCACAGGTGAACACGGCTTCCTCAGACCAAGTCACGGTCCAGGTCCTGTTCCTGCACCGAGGAGCAAACTGAGGAAGTCTTTCAGAGAGAGGATGAACCTTAAAGCCTTGTGACCTCGACCTTCAACAATAACTGGATTCAACCAACTAACCACTAACCTTACCACTAATACAAATAACCACAACAACAGTTAGAACTTTCCAACTGGATCACAAAATATTTCACTGCACCTCTAATAGCAATAATGGGATGTTTTGGCCATGGCTGATGGTGTGGGTCTTCAACATTTAAAGGAATAGTTCAACATTTTGGGAAATGTGCTTTCTTGCTGAGCGTTAGATGAAAAGACCAATACCACTCTCATCTGTCCGCTAAATATGAAGCTGGAGCCAAGAGACGGTTAGCTTAGATTAGCATGGAAATAGGGGGAAACGGCTAGCATGGCTCTGTCCAAAGGTACCGAAATCTGCCTACCAGCACCTCTAAAGTTCACTAATTAACACATAATATCTAGTTTTTGTAATCCAAAAACTGAACTGTAAAAATTACACATTGAGGTTTTAGGAGCTGTTCAAATGCCGCGTCTAAAAATGCATGGAAAATGGCAGCCATGCTGCTTTCATCCAAGGTGCGATGATGATGATGATGATGATGATGATGAAGTTGCCGTTATTTTGCAGTAAGTTGCTGGATTTGTCTGCCAGTTTGGCTAACCTTTCAACCGGATGTTGTGACGTTCTCAGACGGAAAGGGTGAAACAAGTAAAGTAGTCTGTGGCACAGTTCATAAAGCTCTGGGTAGCCCTGCACTAAAATGATTAACTTCTCCTCCATATATTTACCACAGACTCATATTTACGCAAGAAAGAAAAGATATATGCCGGCTGTGATTGGTTGTTCCTCGTCATATGACATGCGGTGAGTGCTGGAGCTTCCCAAAAGTTGAGCTATTTTTATCTTGGGGCACAGCTGTTGCGCCCTGAAAAATTGTCACTTGGGTACGCTTGCTAGTTGCTACGGCATCGCTCTCGCGTTTCAGCTAAGCCTTAAGGGGGTTATGGGCATAATTATTTCTTAGTTGGGAGTAGCGGTTAGAGTCTTCCAGTCACGATAAGACTCCGAGCTAAAATAGTCAGATTAAATAAAAAAGATATAACATCTGAATTAGTAAGCTTTAAAGATCCTGGTTGGTGGATTTTTTTTAACCTTTGGATAGAGTCAGGCTAGCTTTTTCCCCCTGCTTTCAATCTTTATGCTAAGCTAAGCTAACCATCTCCCGGCTTCGACTTCATATTGAGCTGATAGATAAAAAAGTGGTATCGATCTTCTCATTGTATTTCCCAAAATGTCAACCTATTTCTTTAATCTAAAGGATGGGTGGGTGACTTGGTCTTTCAAAAAAGGATCCTCAGAATGTCCATCATGACGACCCAAATCCCAGTTGACACCTCATATCACAATATCAATATTGTATTGATACATCTCCAGCTCCACTCTCCATTTCTAAACTCTTTCAGCTAACCCACTGATGAAATTGAGAGCTGTATGTTGGCTTGAGCACCACCACCATCATCAATCCCACTAAAATGGAAAGGCTTATTTCTCAGCTCTGCCACTGGAACATGGACCGAAGAAAGAGTCTTTGCAAAAGCACTCAAATTGGAATTGATCCATTGGCCGACTGCGAACGAGTCATTCCTTTTGGAACTATTGACTTATTCCACTTACTGTGACAACTTTATGACCACTATAGCTGATTTTAAGGGAACAGGATTTTAGGAGCAATTGCAAGCACTAATGTGACTTCTCCATTTCCCAGAGGTCTTAATAATGGAGTGACCTTGGTTTTCAGTGACTACACACAGTATGTCCAACATAATTCACTGCAGCGTATAAATGCTATGAACATAATCGAATGAATGAGTCTTTTGAGTGGCTAAAATAATGAATGCCCTTGTGTTTGTGTTTTGAACATATCCAATACTGCCAGCCACTAAATATTTCAACCACTTAGCAGTCACATGTTGAATGGTCTTCATAATTACACACAGTGTACAAAACATTAGGTTTAGCTACTTTCTCTGAAATTGCCTAGCCAGATGAAGCAGTATGGTGGAAGCTACAATCCCCCCTTTTTTTTATCTCAACCTCTAAAATTCAGTTTAATCAAGAGGGGGGAGTGTAGGTTTGGGTGGGGAGAGGCGGATTACAGGAGGATTTAGTTTAAGCCTTGAAAGAGCCAAGAATGGATTGTACAAAATAGGATGCTCAATATTAGCAGTGTGTTAAAATGTTTTCTATGCTTGGTGTGTATTACCTGTATATTAGTCACTTTGATGTACTGCATATATATCTGGAAAAACAAGAAACATTCCTGGGTCAAACCTCATAGCGTAAGCTTTTACTGATGCTGATGTGGTTACACCTTGTGCTTTATGATGATGGCTAAAATCATCACAGTAATTATATTGCACTTCCTGTATCGTCCATCAACATCTTGGCCATTTTCAGTTAGACTAAGCAGAGACTGAAGAACATAAAATTACATGCCAATGTTACTGACCGTTGCGGTGAAAGCTAACATTTCTGCATAGTATTTCAGATTATCTGTGTAGCCCTGGTGAAAGCAGGAAATGTTGCCCCTGTGGATATTAAAGGGGACCTAATATGCTTTTTCCCTTTCCTTTAGTGTGTTATATAGTTTTTTGTGCATGTAAAAGGTCTGCAAAGTTACAAAGTCCATGCCAAAGGGAGTTACGCCAAAGAACGTATATTGCCAAGAAGTGAAAGTCAATTGTTTGTTCCATTGCAACATCAACGCCCAGCAGCAAAGCTACGCTTCTGCCTTTTTGGGCTGCAAGTGACTACCGGATGCCGGTAAAACGTCCGTCTAAAAAGTGCCATACAAAAGTAAAACAAAATTATTTCTATTCTATTGTCATATTCTACGAAATGGCCTGTGTTGAACAATGAAATATTATAAATATAATAAGCTTTTTCAGTCCAAAATGGCAGCAGTGGCTGCTGTAAAAAAAAAAAAAAACACCAGAGTTTTCTTCTCTTGGCTTCTATTCTCTTCGGTTACGCTTCCCCACAGAAACACTGCTTCTGAACTGCCCTAAAACACCTCATTTGAAGTCCCGCCTTTTCTTCTGTAACGTGGTGATGTCACCAAGTAAACATTTGCATAAAGTCTAGTTTTGATCGCCCTCAAGCAAAGCTAGTTAGAGCGGAGCTTGAGCGGAGTCCTAAGAGTTTGGTTCGGTTGACAGAGTGGGCCAGTAGAAACCCAAAATAGTTTATAGTATGCACCTGAAAATAAGCCTAATAGGTCCTCTTTAAGCTTGAGGGAGAGCATGTGATCTAAATATACAACTGCTTTATTACTAAACAAGGACTGAATGTTTTGATCTGAGCCAAACTGATATTAATTTGCAGTGTTTTTAAAATACTTCTTTTCAGTTATCAATGACACATGACAGCAATAATTTGTAGTTTTTTGTATTGTTTTTGATTGAATGTTCTATAATTCCTTTTTATAGTATAATACTGCCATGTCATCTCAATATTACTTTTAGCATATGAATTATTTAGACTTTAAGTGGCACTGTGTTTATGTACTAGTAAGTAGGGATACATTAATCTAGTGCAGAATACTTTGTGTATAGTGCAATGTAAAAAAATGTCGTAGTTATTTTTGTTTCTGAAAGTGCAATTTTCTCCTCACTCTGTGTTCACTGTTGTCTTGGAAGCAAACTGTATTTTTTATTATTGCTGATCTGCAATAAAACGGCCTACATTCTACCCTGGTGAGGCTGCTTTATTTTTGCTGAGCTTGGAAGTATTACTGAATATTTTTCATGGTAAAGGTTTACCAGGGGGTGGCAATAAAAGTCAAAAGCATAGCTTTTATTGCAGCCCAACGCACATCCCATAGAGATACATGCACTGGCACATTTCTCTACTGCAGCAAATACTAGAGAGGCTGCTCTGGCTCCGAGCCCAGAGGTAGCCTGTTGTGAAGATTAAGGCGGATGGAATCTCATAGCCAGATAATGGTATTACAATAATAAAGCCCCATTCACACTGCATTTACTCAGGGGGGAAAAAAAGAACATTGACGTTAGCGCACTGGCGTTAAATATCAGTTTATTCAGCCCCTCGCTATTTATCTGCACTTCAGTTAAAGAACACAACTGAGGAAACATGTATAGATAGTAAAATATTTTAATTAAATATACAGGAGGTCATATCATACAAAATGTCTTTATTTTTTTGTCTTGCTCGCCAGCTGGGTGATTGGTAAACAGATGGCTACTGTATCAAAAACACTTTTAGGATGCACAATAATGGAAACAACGTGGAAAAAAATAAAGTGAAACGACAACAAATAAAACGAGTATCCTAATTCTTAAATTGTAGTGTTTGTTTAAATCTAACGTGATCGCGGTGACCTTGAAACAGAGCAAACAAGGACACAGCTAGATTGTGTAACCGACTTTTATACTGTTTTTTATACTATTTACAGATTATAACAGTTATATGATAACAACCACGCGGTACTATCTACAGTGCTATTTACACAGAAAATAAGACAAGAGAGAGAGGTTGTCATGAATTGATCCCATATGAATGTTCTGTACAGGAGCCAGCACTAATGCCAGTTTTACCTACACACAGCAATGTACAGTACTTAATCAGATATGAATGTCTTTATCTATCAGTAAAACTTTACACTTAGACGTTTACAGCTTCTTTTTTCTTCTTCTTTTGAAACACCAGACATGTTTGACTGTGTATTTCAACTATCCCGGATCGCAATTATAGTGGTTGTAAAAGCCAGAGCAGGTGTTGTCTTCCCACCTCAGGCTACGGAGCATGGTCGGCATACTTTAAGGAGTCTGGTACCTTTTCATCACTGCTAGAAAACACCTAGAGCGCACATGCCCTACGGATGACAGACACCAGACCTGTGTCAATATCAACTATCAGTAAATCTTGTCAGGTTCTTCTATAATTGACACTGTTAAGCTAAGTAAATAGAGTCATTAAGCACAAATACTAGCCATCAGGTTGAAGCATAACTGTTTTAAAAACTTTAAATTTTGTGCCTCAACTATCAAGTCTGGTGTCTGAAAGCCAAGTGTGCCATATTTGTATGAGTGTCTGTGCGCTGCGTTTCAGACAAGAGTGACAGTAATATTGATATTTCTACCCTGCTACAGGAGATAAACCTTAACAACTGTAGTGCTAACTCTAATCCAAGACTGCGAAAAGGCACAGATATTTGCAAAGCAGTAATATCCTAAGTGACAACATTCCTATCAAATCATACAGTGAGTCTTTTCAGCGTGTTGAATAAAAAGAGTCTGTTCACCAAAAAAAAAAAAAGCGCTTTTCAAGTCAAGAACAAAAAAGATGAAATGCTGATTTCTTGTGGTGAGCATTCCACAGCAGACGGCTGCTTCATTATGCTGGTCCTACAGACAAAAACAAGCTGCTACAGTCTACTCATCACAAGGGGGTTCTGGGATCAAATTACTCTCGATTTAGAAAGTAAAATGGCTATCTGAAAAACATTCGTGATTTGTCAACAGATTGAACATGACAGCTGCTTGTGTTGGACTGAAATACATAACGGGTAAAAACCTGAACGGAGTAAAACGTGAGTCTACAGTACATCTGTTATACACAGCACCTCTGAATGTTATGATAAAACTATTCCATGTCGTTCGGCACCGCAGTGAGTGTTATTAATGTCCAGGTGGATTTACTGTGGCACAAACTGGCAACAGCTTTCAGCGTGGAGACATGTAAACAGACGCAACACCACCAGCTGCATTAAAGTGTATTAATGCACTATAACAGCTGCTGGACATTGTTTGCGATGCACCTCTAGTTGTATAAAGAATTTCATTTACGTCGTCATGTTACTTGTAGTGTTTTTAAGCAAAAAAGTTTAGCCCTCAGACGCAGTAAACAAATGGCTTTTCTCTGTTGCCCTCCACTTTTCACACGCTCGGAGCAACAACCTGACTCATGTTGGCTGAGAGCGGCAAACTGATTTGTGAGCACATACACATGAGCATTGTGCAAATAAGGATACAACAACAACAAAAAGATACAGTAAGTGGTGATAAAAATACAGTGCAAAGTATATAAACAAATGCATACACAAATAAAAAAAAAAGAAAATGGAATTTTCAGTCTGCCTGAAAGTTGAGTTTATCAGTCTGTAATAAGTTTTATAATCAGTGTTTGTTTTCGACTGAGCCACAATCCCCGAGCAAGAGAGACAGAAAGAGAAGCTGAAAAAGTGTCTGAGGATGAAGAAGGAGAGGGAGGAATAAATCCTCCTCTCACAGTCTGGTGCTGGGGTGTACCGAGGACAGCTGATGTGGCTGGAGGGTGGAGAGAGGGTAGAGGTGGTGCAGCAGGTCCCCGTACAGCGCTGCACCACCCGGGTGCCTGTAGAAGTGGTGTGGACTGGGGCTGGCGGCCAGCAGCTGCCTGTGGAGCATCATGGAGTGGAAGGCTAACGGGGGCACGAGGGGAGACACTGCGGACTGGCTCTTCAGGTACTGCAGACCTGGGTGCTGCTGGAGCCCGTCTCCTGGGGAGACCAGGCTGCCGGGTGGGTACATGGCGGTGTAGAGCGGTGGGGGGTAGGTAGTTGCTGGGTGGCCCTCGGGGAGATGGTTGTTGAGGTGAACCGCGTGGGATGGCTCGGCTGGTTTCAGCTCTTCTGGGTCGCTGCGTCGGATCGCGCCGGCGGGGTGGATCGGCGTCACCACGCGCACCTTCCTCTCTGGGGCGTCCTCGCTCTCGGGTTCCACGAGGCTCCGCTTACTGGGTCGAATGTGGCTGGTGAGGGACGAATCGCTTGAAGCTTTTGGGCTGGGAAACGGCTGCGATGACTCCGCTGGGCTCTGTTTTGGGGGGGAGATGGTCATAGGAGGAACTCTGCACGCCTTTGGGTGGGAATCCAAACCCTGGTGCATGATGGGATATGGGAGACTGCAGAAAGAGGGCTTGGAGAAGGAGGACACCCTCTGAGAGAGAGGTTTAGAGATGGTAAAGTCTCTGGGCTCATCGTCTGCCTCTCTCCTCTCGCCGTGTGTTTGAGTCCTGTCACTGTAGTGAGATCTGTAGGCCAAGCCCTCTTGCTCCAGGCCGCTACAGACAAAGCCCTGGCTGCCCTCGTGGTCCCTGTTGTAGCGCTCTCTTCGATCTCCGTTGGGGAAGCCGACCATCCTCTCCTGGCTCAGGCAGCTCTCAGTTTGCCTGTACAGACTGTGGAGGTGAGGGGAGGAGTAGCAGTCACCGGTGTAGCTCCGCGGCTGAGCGGCGGGGCCCTGGAGTAGCGTCTCCCCGGCGGTCTCCGGGCCATCCTGGGCGTGGGCTCGGGGGAGATAGGGCTGCCACGGCGGATTGACTTGAGGCTGGAGGTGATGGCTCGTCCGACAGCTGTACGCCTCGGAGAGCTCCCCGGCGGCGCTCCTCTCCGATGGGCCACTGGTGGCTTGTTGGTGAGGCTTGCTGCTCTGGGCGTGCTGGATGACTGATGGCCTGAATATGGGCGCTACCTCCGGGATGTTGTCCGACACGCACCCGTGCCTCTGTCCTACCACCTCCTCCTCACCCTTTCTCTTCTCCTTTTCCCTTTCGGGAACCGATATGACGGGTAGACAGGAAGTCGCTGTGGGGGGTGGAGGCTGAAGAGAAGGAGAAGTATAGGAGAAAGGGTTGGACTCGCACACTTGGGAGAGGAGCTTCTTTTTGGCTAAAGGAGACATGACCCCCTGGCTGGCTTTGCAGTAGGCAGCCGTCTGTGCAGTAGACTCCTTCTTAATGACCCCGTAGTCTTCTTTCTCCGGGAAGGAATCTGTGCTCAAGTCTATACACTGTCTGTCTGCCTGCTTACACATTGGTAACACTTTCCCCACTCGCCCACCATGACTTTCTAAGGAGTCTTTGACCCTGGAGGAGGGCTCGGGCAGAGCAACATGTCCAGCAGGTCTGTTCTGATCCCAGCGGTGAGGCAGGTATGGGTTTTTAGGAATGAAATGCCCTTCAGTTTGCTGTTCACAGGAGAGTTTTGCTCGGAGGGCCTCGCTGATTTGCCTCCATTCAGGCTGGGGGCCGGGCCCCGTGTGAAGGTGTAGACCAGCATGCGGGGCTCTGCAGTCTGGCTCTTTGGGGCAGAGTGAAGATGGCTGCTCCACCGCCAAGGACTCCTGTTTCTTTAGGGTAACATGTAACTCTTCCTCCTCTATTACAATAGGTTCATCTCTCAGAGATACCTCCTGTTTTATGGCTGTGGACAGCTCGTGATGCTCCTCTTTCCCCTTGGAGTCCTGCATGCAGAAAAATTATAGTTTTTACAGTTGTTTCTCAGAATAAAAGAAATAATACACTCCTATATTTTCTTATTATTTGGCAAAGACAACAAGAATTCAAGACAGAGGGTGAAGCATTGATGAGAAAGCACAGGGAAATTCAATTTAGAGTGAGAAGGAATCATGATGAGGCAGCAGCAGGCTGTGACTGACCTGTGATTGTTCTTGGCCGTTCACTGTCTCCCCTCTGTCCTTTTTACTCCCCAGCTTGGGATTGGTGGGGCTTTTGAATTTCTTGGCCCCCACTCCTTTGGCTTTGGCTCCCGAGGCCTTCTCTTGGCCGCCCTCCTGCTTCTTGGGTTTGGCCAAGGGGAGGGGTTTGTCATGCTCGCCTTTAACGTGCCTCTCATAGGGGAGGAGGAGCCTGAGGAAGAATGCAGGCAAAGGAACGCAGATGAGTTTGTGGTATGATCATGTTATGTCATGTCACGCTTGAAAGGCACAATTATTAATCTATGTTTTGATTTATCACATACGAGCAAAAATCATTTTTAACCAAACAGCAATTTTAGATTGGAAAGAAAAATACACAGAACTATAAATTTCAGGGCCGGCTCTAGCCCTTTTGGTGCCCTAAACGAAATTCAGATTCCTCATCCTCTTTTCTCTGTTTTCTTCATTGCGCACCTGAAAGCTTGGACCTTTTCATTATGAAGAAATAAAATGTGAAAATACTAGATATCTGCGGCTCTTGACATCTGTCCATCTAGCGATCTTGACCCATACTCGGGCTGTTGTGATGCGCATGGCACGCAAACCCCCCCAACCCCCCAGGCCCCCAATGCACAGTGCGCACAGCCACAGTGTGGCGTTCAAATGTGTCAGGGTAGATGAATAATTGTGAGAAAGAGAGTACAGGGGTGAAAAGTGTATTTCTTTCTTTCTTTCTTTCTTTATTTGTTACCTCAATGCAGAAAATGAGGAAGGGCGCCCACTGGCATTTTTTTGATTTTTATTTATTTATTTTATTTTTTTAGAGGGCGACCAGCGCCCCCCCAGAAAGAGGTGCCCTAGGCGACCGCCTATATGGCCTATGACTTAAAGCAACAGTAGGCAGATTGGAGCAAATATGATTAAAAAAAGTTATTTTTATAAATCGGTCACTATATCCTGACAGTAGTGCATGAGACAGGTAATCTGAAAAAAAATCGTGTGCCTCTGTGTCCTCCGTTGCTCCTAATGACATCTGCAAGATTTCACAGACCGGAGGAAAACAACCAATCAGAGCCGAGCTGGAGCCTTGCCGTCTCTGAGCAGCTGTCAATCACTGGCGAACTCCGATCAAACGGTCAAACTAGGCAGCGCTGATCAAATATTAATCAATATTCTGTTACTGTAATGCCTATTTCTCGCATAAAATGTTTTCAGAAACATCTTGTAGTGTACTGTGTAGCTGTAAAATGAGAAAGTTTGTGACCCGGCAGCCATGTTGAGATCAGTTGAGGAAATTCCAAGCACCGCCCACCAGCCGGAGCACACTTTCTCATTTTACAGCTAAACAGTACACTACATTGATTACAAGATGTTTCTGAAAACATTTCATGTGAGAAATAGGCATTAGAGTAACAGAATATTGATTCATAATTGATCAGCTCTGCCTAGTTTGACAGTTGTTCGCAGTTCCTGAATGATCGACAGCTGCTTCCGTTGAATGAACGGCCAATAGGAACGCTCTCTCTCTGAAATGACCTGTGATTGGCCAAAGTCTCCCGTCACGGGCTAGATTTTCTAAAGCCTGAAAAAAGAGCCAAGAGGAGGTGCAGAAGTCTAGTTATCTCTCAGAACACTTGAATTACAATATGCTGAAAGGTTATTATGGAATTTTTGCCCAATGATGTCAAAAACATTCTGCCTACTGAGGGTTTAAGCCGGCCCTGATACATTTGCACACCCTAACATGAGGTAGGTGAAGCATGTTCTAAGCAAACCCTTGCTTTTTTGGTGTCCATACTAAAGAGTAAACCACATAAGTATTTTGTCTGGTAATAGCAATGAGCTACAGCTTTGCCACAGGCACGCAGAGTATCAAATAGCCTGCTTTAAAACCTCCTTGTTTTAATATGTGGCAAGCATTAACAATCCTATTATAATTAATCTAGGTTAGGGGAAATCCAGGTTCAGATGGGTGCCAGAGTATGTGTAATGTGTGTGTGGGTGTGTGTGTGAGAGAGAATGTGAGTAACCTGTCATCTCCTGCTGAGACAGATCACATTTGATATTAGTTAAGCCTTGAGAGGAAAGAATGTGTGTGTGCGTGTTGTGTTTGTGGGTGTGTAGCGCTAATGTTATTGGGAATGAAAAGGAGGAAAATGCCTGGAAGAATTGAAATCAAATTGTTAAAAGGAATGTCATAGCATATAATATCTAATTTAATATACAGATATGATTTATCACAGAAGCCCTTAAAGTGGCTACGGTAATAACATCTTTCAGCTGGTAACAGTAAGCTCTAGTTTTTAACACACTGTCCATTTGACATTGTTAAACACTGGATAGCTGCATGAGCTCCAACTTAATTAAGTCCATACTAAGTGACAAGGACCATCCTGTAGAGAAAACATGAAGCTATTTTTGACTTCTGTTATTTCTCTTCTGAATGCTTCTCAAGTCAATTTTCCATATCTGATGTCATAACTAATGGGAACATTAAGATCTGGATAACATAACAATACCCATGTGTAAAATAATGACATGAAAAAAACAGCGAGGGAAACTTTTAGACTTTTATTGCTCCGAAAAGAAAATGGAAATTGGCACTAGACCAGAAATAAGAAACGCTGTGGAAGAGGAAACCAAGACAACTGAAAAACTACATCACTCCAAACTTCAATAAGCTCCTCTGAAAGTCTATCCAGCTCCTCTGTCAGGTTTTTTACAATAACAATCCATAAAAGCCAGACAGAAACATGACTTTCTCAGTCATGAGAAAAAATAAGGTCTTCTCGTGTAACGACAAGAGACGGTTGCAGTATTCCTTTTAAGGGACATGGCGGTAAAACAAACAATGAATCAAGAGCCGTTTCGCCTCCTCTTCAAAAGGAAGAAAAAAAGCCTCAGAGAGTTCAAGAGGCTCTGTGGGATTTTTTGTTATTTTTCCTCTGAACAAAAGTGCTGGCAGGGAAAGCGGTGAAACTACATTTCATACAGCTGGTCTGGCACCAGGCCCCAGGCCAAGAAAGGAAATGTACTATTAAATGTGACTTATTGGAAAGACGGAGAGCGAAGGGGTTGTGAAAGAGCAGGAGGGAGGGAAGGAGAGCAAAAGGAAAAAGAAACAGAGGGAGTGAAAGAGGGGATAATGACATGTTAATGAAGAGCAAAAATGATTTGGAATGAAGGAGCGAAGAATCCTCGAAAACGGAGATAAAGACATGCAATATTTTTAACTTTAAAAATAGCAGCAGCGGTATTTTATTACAAATAGGGAAGTGGTTCTCAGGCTTTCTATAAATAGGCATTATCACACAGAAAAGGCAGGTATTAAATGTTTCACCATTATAAAACTGTGGATTTCTTCAGGCTTGTAAATGTGTTCATTAAATGTCCAGCTGTCCTGTTGGTGATCAAAAGGCTAGAAAAGTGGCATATTTACAGTATATACAGTATACTAGGCAGCATTGTCGGCTATCACAATGATCTGTGGGAAAGAGACGGCTGCCTTGGCCTGGGTCAGCTTTATGGAATGTCAATATGGAGTGGGGGTGGGGTGTCACAGGCCCGGATAATGTAAGAGCTGAGCCCGGGAAATTACTGGAGCCTTAAATAGTTCCAAATGGAGAGGCTGAGACGCTGTGTTGGCAAAGAAACCAAAAATCAGTGTCAGGAAGTCCCCTACATCACAATGATTTGCTTTGTTACACTTAATAATTATAAGATGATTTACCAAAAATGTAGCCTATAAAAGCAATTCTTTCTGTAAGTAGGACTTTCAATTCCAAGACATACATCTTTTACAGTCTTATGTAAATTTTAGGGCTGTCAAAGTTAACGCGATAACTTGTTAACGCAAATTTGTTTTAACGCCACTAATTTCTTTAATGCATTAACACAACTTGTGATTTGTACCTTATAGCAGGCTCAGTTTTAAACCTAGAGTGAAGATACTGGCATCATATGAAACTAGAAAACCTAACGAATCCATTGGTACCAACCATGTCATAATAATAACACTCCAAACTTACACAACATTTTGGCGAGGAAAAACTGTCATTGCCATTTTCGAAAAGAGGTCCCTTGACCTCTGACCTCAAGATATGTGAATGAAAATGGGTTCTTGGAGAAGTCTCCTCTTTACAGACATGCCCACTTTATGATAATCACATGCAGTTTGGGGCAAGTCATAGTCAAGTCAGCACACTGACACACTGACAGCTGTTGTTGCCTGTTGGGCTTGAGTTTGCCATGTTATGATTTGAGCATATTTTTATGTTAAATGCAGTACCTGTGAGGGTTTTTCTGGACAATATTTGTCAGTGTTTTGTGCTGATAATTGATTTCCAATAATAAATATATGCATACATTTGCATAAAGCAGCATATTTGTCCACTCCCATGTTGATAAGAGTATTAAATACTTGACAATTCTCCCTTTAAGGTACATTTTGAACACATAAAAAATGTGCGATTCATTTGTGATTAATCACAATTAACTATGGACAATCATGCATCTAATTGCGATTAAATATTTTAATCGACTGACAGCCCAAATAAAAATAATCAATCATCATTTATGACCCACTAGAACTGTGTTGGTGTCTTTATCTGCAGAGACCCTGCAACCCTCTGCCTGTATTTTCTCTTTTCTTCTTATTTTGCTGTGTTCAGGATGTTTCTGGGCATCAGCACGGAGCCTTTGTGCCACAAATCTCCCTTTAAGGTAGATTTTGAAAGGATAATAAATGTGTGATTAATTTGCGATTAATTGCGATTAACTATGGACAATCATGCGATTAATCGTAATTAAATATTTTAATCGATTGACAGCCCTAGTAAATTTACAGAAATGACTGATTAAGCAAATAAGATCCAATCTACAGGGCACTCACTCCTTTTTTTCTATTATTAACTCCTATGTTAAAAAAAGAAGTGTAAAATCATAATAGAACCCTCAGTGTGAACTGGAGTCATTTCAAGAAGTGTATATATAACTTAGTCATGATCATGTAATATAGCACCCATAACACAATACCACTTATATAAGTAGCAATTTCCTCCAAGGAAGAGGAAGGGTTGAGCTTGGCAGCCTCTGCATTAGCTGACAGAGAGCCAGCTGTAGTTAATCATTACAGCCACTAGGGGGCGTATGCTGCACTCAGAGATTCCAGGAAGGAATTTCATTAAGGCAGGAGAGGCAACACTTTTATGAGGTCAATAAATACTTAACTTCCTCTCATGCCAATTTATCACCCGGCTTTTGTTTAAGCAGCCGTTTTCCATGTTGATAACAAGCAAGTATGCAGTGAGGAGATTAAACACTGAATAGGCACAGACAGAAGATGTAATTACATTAAAAAATATTGCTCCATAGCCCATTTATTATATATATATAATACATTATATCTGTGTGATCTTTCTTAAGATCAATAACAGCACAACACCAAACCACAACTGTCAACTAAGCACGTCTGTGCCTTTGAAAGAATGGATTGCACACAAAGCACCTCCCCCCCGAAAAACACAACTTGGCAAAAACAAGGTGACTTTACCAGCAATGTGCTGCTCTCATCTCAGTTTTGTGTTACAGGAACAAGCACAGTGCTAGAATCCAAGAAATGCCTAAGTCACCAAATAAATGGGGGAAAAAGCCTGCGGGCTGTTCCATTTCAACAATTTCCCTCCCATCCGTGCTGAAATTAATTTTAACTGGTGTTGTGTTAAGATCACAAGAGCTGCTTCATACGTTTAAAAAAAAAAAAACTATTTAAAGAGCTGGTGCTGGTGGACAAGCCCCCGGGGGCTGTAGAAAGATTCGGAGGAAAGAAAATGACTTACTTTTACAAGCCTGGGAGGAAAAGAGAATAAAATAAATAAGATAAAACCAAATCTTTATCGGATCTAAATGCAGTGATTAAGCATCATCGCGGCGATGAGGAAACAATAAGTGCTTTGGAGAAAGGGAGAGACAAGACGCCGGCGGAGGGATAAACAGACATTGTAGCTGGTCCCTCTGCTTTGGATTCATGCCTCAAAGCCCCTCTTTTGTCTCGAAGCCAAACCACTTGAGGTGACCCTCATTCATGCAGTTAAAACAGGAGGGCAGCGCAGGAATGTATGAAAAACTTAAGTCCTTTGTCAAGTCTGAAAATACCAGATTTAAAATGACCTCTACTGTTCCCCCGGGGTTTGCTCTCATTAGCTGCTGCTGCTGCAGCTCGTGGTAAATGTTCGCCATAGCAGGTGTGAGCCAAGAGTGCTAACTGTTTAAAATAAATGTGCGCCATTCTGCATAAAGTCACACTCAAGTATTAACATCCTAAAATATACAGCATATGCTCCCTCTTGCTGCCCTACAGTGGACTGAAGTCTCTGCAAGAATGTCATTAATTTAATTTGCTACACTGAACTAGTTATTAATCTCAGTAGACTTGAATAGATTCTCATACAGTCGATTGGCTGTCACACGTCAGTGATGTAATTTGTGGTTTCTCATTGCCACTAGGGGAAGAAACCTTGGACCTTTTGATTAAATTCCTCGCATAAAGAAATCATCCAATATTGTGATTTGTTAGATCGCTGCAAAAAAAAAAGAGAGGTTTTATCACTGAATGCTCAATGAAGCATTTTGTCTTCTGGAAACCATCTCGCTCTCAGAGGTTAAAATAGCTGCCTGCTATTTTAGTGTAAAGAACTTGCAGCTCTTTGGCTGCATTCCCACTGAATGTGAAGTCCAGATTCAGGAGAGGAGTCGTGCATTTGCAAAGAATTTGGCCACGCTGGCCATGATGTGGACAACATGTTGAGACATTGTTTATGGTGTTACGGAATGCTGACAGACAACATGTTCTCATATCGCAACTTCTCTGCCTGTTTTTTCTCACCTACATTATTTCTAAATATTGAATCATGTTTGCTTGTTCATTCTAATCTGTCATTGTTTCTGTATTTCTCTCTCTGCTAATCTGGGAATAAAAAGTAGTTCTGTCACGATACCAACATTATGACTTCGATATGATACCCTGTTTAAATATATTGATACTGATACTGAAACGATACCACGGCAAAAATCTAAAACACCAGGAAAAGTAATGGAATAATATATGACAGAACATGGAACTTGAAATATATTTCTTTCAGCAATTAAAACGTTAAAAGTATTAATTAAAAAAAATGAAATGGTATGCAATCTGATTTCCCCTAAACTTGAGTTTATGTGATTTCTTCTGATAAATAACTTTATATTTGCATTTATTTGTTGTATTTATATTTGATAATGTACACATACATTTCATCTCTATTCTTATTTCTTATTTCTATTTTTCTTATAAATTATCTATATATATATATATTTATTTTATTAGGGCTGTCGCGATAACGCGGAAATGCTAATTCGTTTTAACGCCACTAATTTCTTTAACGCATTAACGCAACTGGCGAATTTTAGGTTGTAGTGGGCCCAGTTTTAAAGCTAGAGTGGAGATACTGGTATCATATGAAACTAGAGAATCTAAGGAATTAGTACCAACCATGTCATATTACCTTGTTGCGAAGGAGGCTAAGTAACTCTCCAAACTTGCGCTAAATTTTGGCAAGGAAAACCTGGCATGGCCACTTTCAAAGGGGTCCCTTGACCTCTGACCTCAAGATAAGTGAATGAAAATGGGTTCTATGGGTACCCACAAGTCTCCCCTTTACAGACATGCTCCAGGGATTACATATTTTTGTAGGCCAACCAGGAAGTTAGCATCGCCCTGGTTCCCTCGACAAAAAGCCAATGGGATTTTTCCATTGGGTTTTGGATTATTGCAGAAAATAAGCTCTGTGACAAACACGCGTTTATGATGCTTACATGTTTTGTTCAGTAGGATATTCTCCACATATGAACACCACTTTATGATTTTTGAAGCGTGAATGCAATCGCCAGAAGTAAAAAGCTAACGTTATAAACGAACTACACCACGGTCACATGAGCGTGAGTATACACAACGAGGCTGTAAAGAAGGACGAGTCGGCGTGATGACGTTTAGTAGTTTCATTTAGCCACTTGTTAGCAACCGCCTTTTTTAAGACACATAAAGGCTTCAAAATTCACAAGTGGGATATTTATTGATGTATTTTATGTTAAAGTCTCTTCAGCTTGTGTTAACCACAGACCTTATTTCAGGCATCTAACTAAAAACACATAAAAAAAACCCACTGACTTCCAGGCGTGGGAACCGGAAGTGCTAAAATGCTAACTCATTAAGAGGTTTTAGGACTCATTCCTGTAGCACTTGGTGCTTTCAAATGAAATTCGTGAGCTCGTATTTACAACATGGGAAGTCGTGAACACAATATGCTTGTCATTCAAGTGGTTAAGTCGTAAGAACACCGCTGCTAAGCAACGTTCATATGGACTCTTCTCATGAACACGGTAAACACCACCACATTTGAAGGCACCACCTCTATTGCAATACTTTTCTAGTATCGGTATACCTTGCAACACTGATAAAATGCAGGGAGGAAGGTGATACTCCCTCCCCATCTCCTCTTAATGTAATCCCTCTGCTTTACAACTAGAGACCAGAGTAATTGAAATCTGTGTTTGAGTTTCAGTATTAGACAAGGCAAGCTAAAGTGTAATGCGTCACATTTGATGTATCTGCAACATAGCAAGGACAATGCAGAGAGATGCTGACGAGTGCAAGATACTGAGCATCTAGCAGAATCGAATTTAAACTATCTCCTGTCCATTTTCTCTTCTCCAAACCTGAAGTCTATTATAATTCTCAATGTGAGGACATGGCTCAAGGTTTCCTAATAATTATGAGCAACACATGTATTTTTATAGCTGGAGAGCAGCTTTAGTGAATGCCGAGGAACATCGATACCGGGAGGAATGAATAACGGCTGAATCAATAAAACATCTAGTCGACTAAAATTGGAGCAGGCGTGCATCTGTCTTAAAAAGAAACACATATCTGCATTTGAGCCGGGGAATATTTCACAGGCCTCAGACTTCAGCACATCTGGCAAACATCTAATACTTTAAAGATGAAATGATCTAATCCAAAACTCCTCATCTGCGCTCTCTCCACTATTGCCCAAAACCTAAGAGTTTTTAAATAGCAAATTATTCTAAATTGCTTCTCTGTTGCCATGGATACCCCCCCTCCCCTTCCAATACCCCCAATACCAACCCCGTTGTGCAATTACATTAGAGTGCCAAGGCATGGTGAGGTATTAAAAATCAGTAACAGGCAGAAATGAACAGAGATAGTGAAATGTGATGTTTCTGTAACAAGAGATCACGTAGGAAACCAGGAAGATTAAATATGTAGGAGCTGTTAAAAGGCGCTGACCTGTATAATGAAAGAAACAGCATGAAGTGCAAGGCAGGGAGTGGGAGAGAGAGAGAGAGAGAGGGGGGGTGTGGGGGGGGGGGGGGGGGCACAGAGAAAATGGCACAGCACAGAAGCAAAAGGCAGTCTATTTCAAGGTTATTGATGCCATCTTTTTCATGACCTCATTTTTAATTCAGAGCGCTGGGCCCTGACAGCTAATCTCGGGAAACGGTTTAAATAAATATCATTCAAGCTTCCCCGTAGCTGCAGCCGCAGACCTTGGCTTGGACATCTCTGCATTGATTTTCCCCTGTGCGCTAATGAACGGCGCCCGGCGACTAAAAAACAGTAACTTTGGAAATTACAATTAGCTGAGGTTATCTCCTGTTCAATTCCCCGCCATGTAACTCCATTACTACCAGTGATCA
Source organism: Sebastolobus alascanus (assembly GCA_916701645.2). Taxonomy (NCBI): domain Eukaryota; kingdom Metazoa; phylum Chordata; class Actinopteri; order Perciformes; family Sebastidae; genus Sebastolobus; species Sebastolobus alascanus. The sequence goes on along the minus strand of CAKAOJ020000057.1, from coordinate 1,455,020 downwards.
CCACCTGCTCCTGGACAGCATAAATATAGTGATTATGCCCCTGGCTCCATCGTTCACAATAAAATCTCCTAGGAAACCATTTCATATGATTTTACTATTAGGGCTGTAAAGGGATAATGTGTGTAATTTAAAATGTGAGCTGAATGCTTGTGGATTTTCACAGTCTTTAACCCAAATAATGCCAAGAATATCCGCTTCATTTGAAGCAATTATGTCCTGAAATATTGTTTCCTTTCTTCCTACTAGTGATATTTCCTGCTCTACTGTACTTTAGCCCGCTGAGACAAATCAGAAGTGATCCTTCTGAGAGGACAGGAAAACGTAAGTGTTGTTCCAGTTTGTACATTCTTCCCTGTGAATTATATTTCTGTAGCACATTGACTAATGATTAAAGGTGGAAACAAAGACGCCTCTGGGGAACAAACACACACTTCAGCGAGCCCACAAACAGCCTCATTCATCATGCGGAGAGAATGGCCGTGTTTGCTGAGTTAATACAATGAAGCTAATTGCCCTCCAAGCAGCCCAAACACCAAGGCTCAGCTAAAATTATTCCCCTGAATGGAAACTTGCTCAGCTTCAGCTGATCTCTCTCTCTCTCTCTCTCTCTCGCTGTCTCTCTCTCTCTCATGCCCCATCACCTCCACCCCTCCCTCTCACACCTTCTCTCTCTGTCAGCCTGATATTCACTGCAGTGTGTGGATATTATTGCTTTGTATTGATTCAGCATTATTTTCTCTCAGCTGCTTCTCGGTGGCTGGTGAAGGAAAGGCCAGCGCAGCAGCAGTCACACCTCAGCGCCTCCCGCACAGTTTCGTCCTACGCCGCCTGTCTTCCTACCACCCTGTTATATTTACACCTTTTAAACTGACCGACAATTTAGCTTTTCACATCTGGCTTCAAAGTAATTTCTTGGCAGAGACACATCAAAACGAGGATCAAAAACATATTCTGACTTTTGCGATAAAATTATATTTGGCCAGCGTCATCTCTGACACTAGGTGTTGAAAGGTATTATTTGCTATTATTAGTAGAGATGTTCCGATACCTGAACTTGTGGTATTGGCTAGTTATTACTAAGGCTATTAATCGATTAAAATATTTTATCGCGATTAATCGCATGATCGTCCATAGTTAATTGTGATTAATCACAAATTAATCGCACATTTTTTATCTGTTCAAAATGTACCTTAAAGGGAGATTTGTCAAGTATTTAATAATCTTATCAACATGGGAGTGGGCAAATATGCTGCTTTATGCAAATATATGTATATATTTATTATTAGAAATCAATTAACAACACAAAACAATGATAAATATTGTCCAGAAACCCTCACAGATACTGCATTTAGCATAAAAAATATGCTCAAATCATAACATGGCAAACTGCAGCCCAACAGGCAGCAACAGCTGTCAGTGTGTCAGTGTGCTGACTTGACTATGACTTGCCCCAAACTGCATGTGATTATCATGAAGTGGGCATGTCTGTAAAGGGGAGACTCGTGGGTAACCATAGAACCCATTTTCATTCACATATCTTGAGGTCAGATTTCAAGGGACGCCTTTGAAAATGGCCATGCCAAAATTTTGCGTAAGTTTGGAGCGTTATTTAGCCTTTAGCTATTATGACATGGTCAGTAACAATAGATTCATTAGGTTTTCTAGTTTAATATGACACCAGTATCTTCACTCTAGCTTTAAAACTGAGGCCACTACAACCTAAAAATCACAAGTTGCTTAAATGCGTTATGTGAAATTAGTGGCGTTAAAATAAAGTTACATTATTATTATCATTATTGTTGCTATTATTATTATTATTATTATTATTATTATTATTAAACAGCTTGTTGGATTTTTCACTGTGAAATATTGGCAACAAAGAAGAATTGATTTCGATAGACAATTTTTTGATTTCTTCCCACGTTAATAAATTATAGTATTGGATCGGTGCATAGAGAGTCCCGCCCCTTCTGGTGGACCACCATGGGACCTCATTTCGGGAAAAACAACAAGAGACACATATTGTTTTGATCCCGTTTAAATTGCGCCATGAATCACACATATGATGTTTGTCAATTTAAAACATAATTTTGCAAGTCAGGAAAGTCGTAGTATCATTTAGTTTTGTGTGAAACCGCTCAGTGAACTACATCTCTCGTCTCGCACAATATACGTCACCAACATTAGCCAGCTAGCTAACTTAGCTATGTTCCATGCACAAATGACACATTCTCTTACCTGATGTGTTTTATCCAGCGACTCCTGGTCTTTTTATCAGCTGGGAAGCGAAAGAACGATCAGACCCGTGTGAGTACATCCCAGTACGAAACACAGTTATCGTAGCTTCAGAGAGAGAGACGTCACTTACGCGACTTTTGGGTGTGTAGTCTTTCTAATTACGTATTTTCACAGTCTTCTACTTCAAAAGTTTTACAACAAACTGCAACTTTCTTGACTTCAAAATTATGTTTTAAATTGACAAACATCATATGTGTGATTCATGGCGCCATTCAAACGGGATCAAAAACATATTTGTCTTTCGCCGTTGACAATCATTCATATTTCTTCTGAAATAAGGTCCCATGGTGGTCCACCGGAAGGGGCAGGACTCCGCCTCTCTGTAGACTGGCGTACTCGCCGATACCCGATCCCGAATTTTTGGCAGTATCGGCGCATTTACGATTCAACACCAACTCTACAACAACTCTAATTACTGTATTAGTATAAATAAGGCACTCCGCCTTCAAAACACATCCCTGTTTGAGGCAGTAAGGAAGAACTAGGAACGCAGCGTAAACACTGAAAGCACCCTGAGCCCAACATTTAAACGCACATTATCAACTTGTGTACAAATACAAAACACTGAATAATACACCCTCACACCTATGGTTTCACAAATTTCCTGGAAAAGCCTCTCCTGCCTGTGCTTGCAAATTCGCTTACAGCATGCAATCTTGACACAATATGAAGCTGCCCGGCTCCCTCGTATGGTACTGCTGGCATATTGCTGTATTACTGACAGGTGTGTGTGTGTGTGTGTGTGTGTGTGTTTGTGTGCGTGCGTGCGTGCGTGTGTGTGTATGTGTGTGTGCCTGAGCTGTGCTGATGCATGAACCAGCAGCAGCCGGAGGGACGTGGAGAGGGTTGCCGGCCCGGAGGAATGACCTGCCTCATGAGCGACTGGTTATCTCTTGTTGGGAAGATCGTATTTGGCATTTGTTTAACCTTGGAAAAGTGGGCGTGTGTGCATGTTTGTGTATGTGTGTGTTTGTGTGCGAGTGTGTGCAAGCAGCCCTGCATAATACCCTCACAGCTCCCTCAGGATCATATTCATATGCTTGCTTTGGTTTGGTAATACCATCTGAGTGATTATAATGTGGAGGTTCAAAATGCTGCAGTATCTGACTGAATGATTAGATGAATACATTAAACTTCTGTTTTATCCTGCAGCTCCGTGTGCTTGCGATGCATATACGGTGGAGAGGGTGGTTACTGTATATATGTGCATCCATGTAGGTCACTTAATAATTCAAAACGTTGCAGTCATTTTGAGCTTTTAAATCCTCTTTAGCCTGCTTGTAGAGCAGCATGGGTGGAGTTTACTGCATAATTGGTTCCATAGTGCCACACAACAAATCAATTAATCCTAAGAAAAGAACTGAATCTCATCTCATCATGAATTGATTTAGGTCCATAAGGAAAGCATTCTTCTAATCCTATTAGAACTGCATGCCCCAACAGTGAGAGATTATTCTTCACATATGTGTAAGTGCATTGACTTCCCCTTGAATAAGATCAATTTTTGTCTTGTGGTGTCCTGATGTTATGAATAAAGCATTGTGAATTCATATTTGATGCAGCTGTGAGGGAGTTTACTCACCTCGGGCAATGCAAACTGTTCCATGTGTGTATGCATAATGTGTCGCATGTAGCTGCCGAACATGATAACTCACCTCTCGTAGTGTCTCCGCGTACACGTGGCGGCACTTGTGCTGCTGGGGTTCCCGCCCAATTCATCATATACGTGCTTCCATTGTCTGCGGACCGTGATCTGGAGAGATGGACGAGAGGACAAAGTGTGATAAGACAAAGAAAGGGAGACAAAGGATGACAATGAGATTGATGTAAAGTGAGGGAAATTGAAAGAATATGAGAGGAAGAAAGAATAAAAAAAAAACTAAGAGAAAAACACAAGTGGTTGACATCATTTTGAGGTCTTGGGGAGTTTGTGAGTCATGATGTTCCAGTTATTGAATCCTCAACACTCAATTCTCTAACATAATAAGCTCTGTTAACATCATGCAGTCAGTTGTTCCTGCTATAACCCCTTATCCCCTAACAGATGATGGGCTACAACACAAAAAACAAAACCCCAAGCTGCCACAGAGCTAACAAAGCCTCGACATGAAACGTGAGATAATCAGCTGCAGATATGAGGGTTTTAAAAGGATACGAGCCCCAATTATATGAGCTGTATCCTGTTTATGGTCTGGTCGGGCTGTCTGTTTGGATGACATTAAACCAGCGAGCTAATGAAGAAACAGACATGAGCAATGCACTTGACGACTTAACATCAAACATTGACTTCACTTTGGAAACACGTTGCACATGAATAGTGAATGAATAAACGGCAGGTGGGGCTGCCAAGTTAAATGCCTCTCTGCCTCATACATGCTCATTCTTTTGGTTGTGTATGTGCGTGCATGCAGCATGTGTGGGTATATACTGCATTTCACTTCATCTCCAGCATGGGAAAAAATGAGCGATTTGACCAATTTCCTTCTGACCAGTGCAGAGCAGAGGAACATGTGTTTTCCACTCCAAGGGGGTTTTGAAATAACGGCATCATTTTTTGCTAAATGTGGCTCTGAGCAAGACTTTCTTCTTGGGAAAATAGTGACTGACCTCAAGGGGCAAAAGGAGGGCAGAAAAAGAAAAGACAGGGAAGAAAGAAGGGAGGTAGGTAGCGAGAGAGGAGGAGATAATAGAGAAAAAGAAAGCAGGAGAAGGGAAACAGAGAGGGGGGGGGGGGAGGTAGAAGAAAGAAGGGAGGGACTTAGACGGCAGAGAAGGAATATATCACCACATATGTGAATACTTACCAGCTCATATCCTCCTAGTTTCTGAGCAGCTTCAAACATAGTCCAAAGGTTGACTGTGGGAGACAGAAGAGAAGCAAGGCAGTCAGGAACTGAGCTGAAACACATGACGTCACATAGAGTCATTACACCAGAGAGAGGGACATAAATACAGTGCTGGAGGAAGTATTTAGATCCTTTAGTTAAAGCTAGGGTCGGTAATGTTGAGAAACTAGTAACGAGTACACTAGATTTAAAAAAAATTATCAAACTGAAAAACCCAGCCCAGTGTTGCCAACTCTCTTCCACTAGCACTAGCTCCAAAAGTCACTAAATCTATAGCGAGAGAGTCGCCAAGTCGGCAACACTGACAGCTCGTTCTTACAGGCCCTCCTCCAAAGCAACTCCCCCAAAATTATCATAATGAACGTAAACGTAAATGAGACCACGGGCAGAGTGGGCACAGGCAGGTAGCCCGTCCAATTATTTCATTTGGCCCGAGTGAAATGATTGGACGGGCTTAGAGTGTTACAGGAATGAGTCCAACCTGGAAATGAGCTAACATTTTGGGTTTTGGGTGGGTTTTTAGTTAGATGCCTGAAATAAGGTCTGTGGTTTACACAAGCTGAGGAGTTTTTACATTTTTTTTCTACGATAAAATACATGAGTAAATATCCCACTCATGAATTTAGAACCCTTTACGTGTCTTAAAAAAGGCGGTTGCTAACAAGTGGCTAAATGAGACTAGTGAACATCATCACGCCGACTCTTCCGCCTTTACAGCCTCGTTGTTTGTACTCACGCTCATGTGACCGTGGTGTAGTTGGTTTATAGCCTAACGTTAGCCTTTACTTCTGCCGATTGCACTCTTCAAAAATCATAAAAGTGGTGTTCATTTATGAAGATTATTTTGCTGAACAAAACATTTTAAGTATCATAAACGTTTGTTCGCCAGAGAGCTTATTTTCTGCAATAATCCAAAACCCAATGGTAAAATCCCATTGGCTTTTTGATGAGGGAACCAGGGCGATACTAACTTCCTGGTTGGCCTACAAAAATACGTCATCCCTGGAGCACTTTATTACAGTTCTACGACAGCCACAAATACCAGATTTTTCTTTTTTTATGTCAGAGCATTTTATTTATTGATTGCTGTAACGATGTAATGAGAATTTCAACAAATAAAAAAATTTTTTTTTTTTGAAGAACACTACCAACACTAGCTTTTAATAAAAGCAGAAATACCAAAATGTAAAAAGTAAGTCCTTAAAGTTAAAGTCCTTCATTTACTGTAAGTATGACTACCAAAATACACTTATGTAAAAGTAGTAGTCATTATGCAGAATGAACCCTTTCAGAGGATGAACAACCAGTGGGGTTGTGACTGTGGTGTGTACAAAATAAACAAAAACAATACACAAAATGTACAAATATAATATGTCATTAGTGCAACTATATGTAGAATGTGGAGTAATAAGTACAACATTTCCTTTTGAAATGTAGTTAAGTAGAAGTATGATACATACTTATCATACTGAAATATTTAAATACGGTACTTGAGTATTGTAGATAGATAGATAGATAGACAGACAGACAGACAGATAGATAGATAGACAGACAGATAGATAGATAGATAGATAGATAGATAGATAGACAGACAGACAGATAGATAGATAGACAGACAGACAGATAGATAGATAGATAGATAGATAGATAGATAGATAGATAGATAGATAGATAGATAGATAGATAGTTAGATAGATAGATAGATAGATAGATAGATAGATAGATGACAATGAAAACAGCTTTTTATCATTTTCACACAAAGCAGTGCTGCACTCCAGTTGAAAGGATACAGTTGAATATTGAGTACTTGTGTAATCAGCGCTATGTGATAAAATACAGAATCTGCTCCATCCTGACAAAAAGATTTGTTAACCCTCAGCCGCAGCCTGCAGGTATGAATGAAAACGATTTCAAGCATCAAACGCTTGGCAATATACTCAAACTTCTGTTTGAACTAATGCAAATTCATTTGCATTGATTTCCCCATGCAAATACCCCGTGACAGGCCATATCGAAATACAAGCCTTGTGTAACGTTTTCCTAAAAATAGCAATGTAAGCTTTCAGAAAGGCTTCAAATGGCTGTCTATCTTTGAAAGAAAAATGTTTCCCACAAACAAAGAAGCACAAGTTCATTGGGGGACTTTTTTGTAGCAATGACATTTGTATTTGCTTTCTGTAACATCATTGTTTAACATTTTTATATGAAGGCCTATAAATAAGAAAAGGAGGCCTCGCCTGGGGAGAAATCCATCAAAATTCAATCTGTGCGTACACAAAGCCTTGCATTTGTCAAAATGACATTTTCCTATCTCCGCATTTGACAGCATTGATTTTTTCCTTCCCTCCTCTCTGCTACCGTTGTCAATGCACGGGTGGAATAACAAAGGGAGCTGGGTAGGTTTTTCTGTTTGAACTGAGCACTCCGGCGTATTGTGCTTTCCGACTGTAGAAACAGAAAGACGGTCTATTTAACGAGCTTGTTATGCATCGACTGTAATTACTACAATAGCACGCGGGACTGGGAGGGGACAGAACAGATAAAGGAAATGAGAGAACATGCCTTTTCTTAGATGTCTTGTCATTAGCAATTTCTTTTCTTAATTCCCCTCTATTTGGCAGGGGCAATTATCACTGAGATAAGGATGACAAAACAGGAACACAATGCAGCCTCAATGACACACCGATGGCATGGCAATTAGACAACAAGGCTGGAAGAGGGAGACAAATTGGAACTGATGTTCACAATCACATGCTGATGCCCGAGCACTGAGGCACACATGAGGAATAGTGTCACACACACACACACACACACACACACACACACACTAGTTAATCTTGCAGATCAAGGGCATTCAGAATATACAATGTAACCACATTATTCAACCTAAATCCACTCTGTCTCTCATTTCTTTCAGCGCCTCTACTGCACCCATATAACTTCAATGGCAGCAGCTGTAGAGCAAAGTCAATATTAACCAAGTGATAAAAAATAGAAGTATAGCAGCTTGCATGAATAAACTGCTGCACAAAACTGTTTTCCCTTCAAACTGTTTCCAGTCATTTCCTGTGATTCAGGTGCTATAGTGTGAATTCAGCCGCTATGAATGGGTTTACTGAAGTAATTTCGAGCCACATTTCCCTTTTCTTTTTATAAGAATACTTATTCTGGGACTGTTGAATGAAGCCATCCTGAGTGTAAAAATGTATAACAACGGAAACGATTGGTCGACTCGATATAGTAAAATAATCTCCGACAATTTTTATAATCGATTAATCATTTCAGGAATTATTCAAGCAGAAATAGTGAAAAATACCAAAATAGTTTTACTGAATATCTTTGGGTTTTGAGAAGGGCTGTCAATTGATTAAAATATTTAATCGCAATTTATTGCATGATTGCCCATAGTTAATCGCGATTAATTGCATATTAATCGCACATTTTTAATCTGTTCAAAATGTACCTTAAAGGGAGATTTTTCAAGTATTTAATACTGTTACCAACATGTGAGTGGGCAAATATGCTGCTTTATGCAAATGTATGTATATATTTATTATTGGAAATCAATCAACAACACAAAACAATGACAAATATTGTCTAGAAACCCTCACAGGTACTGCATTTAGCATAAAAAAAATATGCTCAAATCATAACAAACTGCAACAAACCCAACAGGCAAACCCAACAGGCAACAACAGCTGTCAGTGTGTCAGTGTGCTGACTTGACTGTAACTTGCCCCAAACTGCATGTGATTATCATAAAGTGGGCATGTCTGTAAAGGTGAGACTCGTGGGTACCCATAGAACCCATTTTCATTCACATATCTCGAGGTCAGAGGTCAAGGGACCCCTTTGAAAATTTGCCATGCCAGTTTTTCCTCGCCAAAATTTAGCATAACCTTTGCGACAAGCTACCAGCAACAGATGGATTCCTTAGATTTTCTAATTTCATTTGATACCACTATCTTCACTCTAGCTTTAAAACTGAGCCCGCTACAACCTCAAAATCACAAGTTGCGTTAATGCATTAAAGAAATTAGTGGCATTACGAATTTGCGCTAGCGTGTTATTATCACGTTAACTTTGACAGCCCTAATTGTAAAATGTACGTAAATTGGAAACGATTAGTTGACTCGATATAGTTTCATAATTTAAAATTTTTTATAATCAATTAATCATTTCAGTAATTTTTAAGCAGAAATAGTGAAAATTACTGAATATCTCTGGATTTTGAACTGCTGGTCGGTCAAAACAAGCCGCCCAAGCATATTTTTTAGCGCCCAAAACAAAGTATGAAGCAAAATTATTTTAATATATTGATCAACGATTAATTTATTTAATTAATCAATTAAAGTCTGAATACAACTCAAGTAGTCTTGATCTCAAAATGTTCCTTAAAGTGGCAGTAGGCAGTATATTTTTGGCATCATTGGGCAAAATTTCCATAATATCCTTTCAGCATATTGTAATTCAAGTGTTCTGAGAGATAACTAGACTTCTGCTCCTCCTGATGGCTCTGTTTTCAGGCTTTAGAAAATCTAGCCCGTGACGGCAGACTTTGACCAATCACAGGTCATTTCAGAGAGAGAGCGTTCCTATTTCCTATTTCACAATGGCGGCGGCGACACAAACTTTCTTATTTTACAGCTAAACAGTACACTACAAGATGATTCTGAAAACATTTGAGGCGAGAAATAGTCATTACAGTAACAGAATATTGATTCATATTTGATCAGCGCTGCCTAGTTTGACCGTTTGGTCGGAGTTCACCAGTGATTGACAGCCGGTTCTCATAGACAGCAGACCTCAGATCAGTTCTTACTGCCTGTTATCCTCCGGTCTGTGAAATGTTACAGATGCCGTTAGGAGCACCGGAGGACACCGGAGGACACAGAGGCACATGATTTTTTTCCAGGTTACCTGTTTCATGTACTACTGTCACGATATAGCAACCGTTTTATAAAAATAACTTTTTTTTAATCATATTTGCTCCAATCTCGCCTACTTCAGCTTTAAGTATTTGCTATTGAATGTACTTAAGGATTGATTACATGACTACTTTGGTACATACATTTACCCGCCAGTATGCCGGATAGCCTTCCGTCAAGTCCCAATGCGGATGCTGATTTCAGACAATTTGAAAGAGAAATTCCTATAATAATTGTTAATTGCAGCCCTAAAAGTTGATAATAGAGTAATCATTTATGTCTGTTTTCAAGTAAAATTCAAGAACCCCTGGAGGGAATATCTTCAAATTTGGCACAAACATCCACCTGGACTCAAGGATGAACTGATTAGAATTTGGTGGTCAAAGGTCACTGTGCCCTCACAAAACAAGTTTTTGGCCCTAACTCAAGAATTCATATGCTAATTATGACTATTTCACACAAATGTCTAACAGGATAAAATGAGTAAGTGATGGACATGGATGTAAACAGCAACTTGATTGGTTGGCGGAGGCATACAACCACAATTCTAGTTTCCTTTTTATAATAGTAAACTGAATATTATGGTTATTACAGGCGTGGAGTCTCAGATCAGCACCTTTGCTCTAAGATGTTTTATGCATACGAACCCTGGAGTGAAATATAAATTCAGCATGAGAGCGAAGCAGGCAAACAAGAGGGAACTGTGTTAAACTAGCAAAATTAATATTACTGCGTTTAAAATATGTTATGAGCCATTCGGGGTAAAGGCAGATTGACGGAATTTTGGGGGTTTATATCTCTCTGCTGGGCTGTAAAGAGTCACAATTGCCTTCTTAAAAAAAAAAAAAATCAGGTGAGAACCCACAGCAGGAGATGAAGAGGAATATCGTCCATGTTCGGATTCACATAGGGTTTTTTTTTTGGAGGTGAATCAAATGGATATTTAAGTGGCGCAGCAAACAAAGCATGGCTAAGTCTGGTAAATCATTCAACCATCTGTTGCTTTGTTAAACTCCAGAGAACTTCATAAAAAGATTATTACTCAAACGCAACTAAAATAACATAATTTCAATTTCCATTACAGGAAAGCGAGCTCTTTGATCTTTTAATGCATTTGTAGCCAGTTTAAAGGGAAGAATATGAAAACGGCGCCTGATTACATCTAAGGGTTTGTTGTATTAATTATGATGTGTTTTCCTTTTTTTCCCTCCTCTTTACATGTGCTGATGTGTGCTCGCTGCCAAGGACGAAGTTTAAACAGCATGATTTCACCATTTAATGAGGGCCTTGCTTATGATGTGTCTGCTTTTGAGATTCAAAGCATGTACTGTATGTAAAACAGTTGGCGCGTGGACTTTATTCTGAGCTCGAACCAAGAAATGCCAACTAAAAGTAAAGCATGTTGGATATGTAATTCTCTCCCCGTCTCTCTCGACGTCTCCCTCTCTCTATCTCCCTCAACCACAATGACCTATTTAAGCAACAACATGTCGGCAGTCAAGATGACAGGATTGTCAAAATACCGCGGTGAGGTTAGCAGAGTCGAGGCGACCACGGCTTACCTTCATGTAACAGTTTAGAGTAATGGCTTTTACTGTGCTATAAACTGTCACTGTTAACATTCAATAGACGTCTCTCTCCCTCTCCTGCTTCTTGTTAATTTGCTGATGTTGTCGCATCGCGCTCCGATGTGAGTGGCTACATCTTTCTTGGCTCGTTTGACACAAATGCAAATGTGATTTCCTTCCTTAAATGAAGCCTGAGAAAGAAGTACATTTGAAAACCACAGTTTGAGGCAAGAGCCCGCGTTCCCATGTGTCTCGCGTCGAGATGAAACACATAAAGCAAACACAAACACCGAGAACGGTTTCAAGAGACCAGAGCGCGCCCTTTATGATGTTTATGTGCACGTTCCTCCTCTCTGTCCCGTGCACGCCGAATGCAAGCTAAGCATCCGACCTATATTGGAAAATCTTTCATCTTGGGCAGACGTGTTCCGCATACAATGTGTTGTTCTTTTAACATTGTTAGAGGACGTTCTTGGCCTTCACAGGAAACCCCTTTGACAACTGTGAGAAGATATTCTCTCCTTATATAAAAGCAAGCCAAAATGGGTTCTGACAGGAACCCTCCAGAGTCTTTTACTAACCACAGATGTGAGTTTTCTCAACATAGACAATTATTCCTTTAGTTTATTATTACCGCAGATTGAATGTGTGCTTTTATACGGTTTAACAGCAGTGTAATTTAGAGATTTTGGGCGTAATGCCTGCAGTAGTTGGCAGCCATCTTCACTTCTTCCCCTACAGCTCTAATATTCTGGGTAGTTAGCACACAGTCTGCCCTTGACTTGACTGAAAAGCAGCTTCTGGTTTCTCTTCTGATCACAACAGGGGGGCACTATAGATAACGTGGTTAGAGATGCTGATTAAAATCCACACAGGGTTTTTCCGTGCTTATCTTACTATCGTGTGCAGTTTCACTCTGATATCTAAACTAACACATACTTCTGTTTCTTTTCTCAAAGCACAAGACGAGGGCTGTCAAAGTTAATGTGATAATAACGTGTTGACACAAATTTGTTTTAACGCCACTGAGTTTTAAAGCTTGAGTGAAGATACTGGTATCATATGAAACTATAAAGCCTAATAAACCCATATCATACTAGTTTGTCACAAAGGAGGCTAAATAAAGCTCCAAACCTGCACTAAATTTTCGCGAGAAAAACTGGCATGGCCATTTTCAAAGGGGTCCCTTGACCTCTGCCCTCAAGATATGTGAATGAAAATGGGTTCTATGGGTACCCACGAGTCTCCCCTTACAGACATTTCCACTTTATGATAATCACATGCAGTTTGGGGCAAGTCATAGTCAAGTCAGCACACTGACACACTGACAGCTGTTGTTGCCTGTTGGGCTGCAGTTTGCCATGTTATGATTTGAGCATATTTATTTATGGACAATATTTGTCATTGTTTTGTTGTTAATTGATTTCCAGTAATAAATATATACATACGTTTGCATAAAGCAACATATCTGCCCACTCCCATGTTGATAAGAGTATTAAATACTTGACAAATCTTCCTTTAAGGTACATTTTGAACAAATAAAAAATATGCGATTAACTAGTGACAATTATACGATTAATGCAATTAAATATTTTAAAATACATTTTACATTTCAAATAATGTGTTGTTTTTTTCTATTTGCATGGGAATTTTGAACAACTTTTGGTACTTTTACGCCTGTTTACTCTGATACCCCTATCAGCCTGCTAACCTTCCCCACTGGTGAAGTTATGACCTAAATCTCCAAAATAAACCAGATAAAATGTATCCACACATTTTAGGCTGTTGAGTCGAAACCTAGAGTACTCCATTGTTTAAACATTGCCAGTGAGGGAATAAGAGAATAGCTGTACTCACTCTGTTTGAAGCCGAGGAAGGGGATCCTCTCTATGGGCGTGTCTCTTTCTTTCATGTACTTGTAGAGCTCCACTAAGAAAACTTGCTCCTCCGCTCGATTCTCCTCTGATGTTTCCTCCTCTTTCTTTTCCTCCTTCTCGCCCCTCTCCTCCTTTTCCTTTTCCCTATCCTTCCCTCTCTCCCTCTCCTCTCCTGAGGATTTCTTGCTGAGGCCGTTGGCCTTGTATTTGGCCGCTGGGGTAATTTTTCCGTTGGGTACCGTTTTACAGTTGGGTTTGACCTGCAAAGAGAGAGAGAGCTTGACTCTAGATGGAAATTAAACCCTTAACATAATGTTATTCAAATGATGTCAGACAGTTAGGATGAGATGTGTTTGGGTTCAAGTACAAATAAATATTTTTATTGGCTGGCAGTGTCTCATTGGTTATCAATGGAGCAGCTCCTCCTGTCATCATAGATTAACTCTAGCTTCAAGAGAGAATTGCTAATATTGTTTTATCTGTCCAAGGTCATAGGAATAACAGCAGCGGAGGGGCTTTTATAGATATTTCCTTCACTTTGAATATTACAACCAATGTCACATAAAATTTGATGACATCGCCTTGGAGTTTGGAAACTAAGACTAACATTTTATAGTATATAGAATTCTGGTATTTTATTGATCAAATAATTAGTTGAGAAAATAATAACATTATTCAATAATGTAAAGAAACGAAAGTTGCAGCCCTATGTTGGACCTATAGTGTACCATATATATGATATTAGAAAACCTTTAAATGATCCAATAAAATAAAACCAATTTCCCAAAAATAAGATAATATCTGTCATCAAAAATGTTTTATGTAGTTCCACTACACAAGTACTACACTTGTGTCATATTAGGCCGACCCTAATCTCTATAAACAGATATCTGCATATGAATGCACTGCAGGGGTGTTGCAACATACCGGTATTGATAATAACCATGATAAAAATGTAATATTAATATCATGTTAATAACACACATATGATAATATCATAATATAATTTTGTATATATACAGTTATGGTAAACTCTTGCGAGACTTGCTGCCCGACGACCTATTCTAACCTTAATTATTTGAGATCAATGCCTAACATGAACCATCTCGCGAGAGTTTCCCCAACTTACGGGTTCTCTTCTACACACTACCAAGATTTTGGCATTTGAAGTTCTGGTTTCCATTTGTAGTCCGAGTAGTATTGGCCAATCACGTTTGAGCAGGATTTGGTTGCATGCAGGTAAACAGTCCGCGTGGAGAGCAAAAGAGGCGTAACGTATTGGCCGAAATGCAATCTAGGAACCCACCGGCTATCATCTGACGATGATTTAGTTTTAAGAATAAACTGTTAACTGAGTGTTAACTGGCTACTTGTGAAACAATACAGCCGTAGACTTCGTCTCTCAACTCCAACTCCAGTCTCGCGTCAAGTTGCTAATCGGACTGTAAGCAATTATCAGTGCACGGAAGAGGAAGTCTAACCTCTCAGCCTGTTGCGCTCTGTGTGAACATGTAAATTTCCCCTCGGGATCAATAAAGTCTTATCTTATCTAATGCTATCTTCTGCTATCTTATCTTACCCTGGTAGTAGTTTTGCTGTCTGGGCTGCAGGGGTCCTGTGCTGCCACTGCTGTTGAGCCCTGGGTTGAACCCGATGACACTTGACCCTGAGCCTGACCCTGGGAGTCCCTCCTCTGAGAGATGGACAGCTTCTTCTTCCGAGGTCGCCCCTTCAGGTTAGGAGCTGAGGGAGAGGAAACGGTGACAATGACAATAACCATTTAGGTGGAAACGTGTGCGCTGCTGCAGCACTGTGCGATTAAATCACTTTGTATTTTCAACATTTGGTTAAGTCTAATATTTTTATCTTCAAACAATCTTAAAGGGTAATTTTGGTATGTTTCAACCTTGACCCTATTTTCCCATATTTTTGTGTCTAATTGACTAATAGGGACAACAATTTCTGAAATTGATCCAGTATTGAGGGAGAACACTGTAGACAGCAGCTGCTCACAGGCTGCAATATGGTGCTATTGGGGCAAGCTGGCACCGTCATTTACGTCCACTAAAAGTTTTTTTTTGCTATGACAGGCCCTTATTGTTATTGTAAATGTCTGACATTATAGAAAGAGTCTCGCTCAAGAAGAAGTCTCGTTCTGAAATGTGGCGAGGTGACGTGTTGCAGGAAGACAACGGTGGAATAGTGGAATACATCGATGGTGGAAATGCGAGTGTCAGCCGGGCAGAGTTTGTTGTGTTGGAGTACAGAAAGCGTAGCTTAGTGTTATCTAAAAGATTTTCAATGTCATGGCTGAATATTTAGATGATTTCCACAATGTGGATGAGGTCTTTGAACTCAATGGTCGCCCGTATTTATTTGAGCCAGAGTAAACGGATATTTAGATTTCACAACGAGACTTCTCCTTGAGAGGGACTTGGACACAATAACAAACTGACCGGATCAAGCGAAAGGTCGCTGTCAAAGTTAACGCAATAACGCGTTAACACAAACTCGTTTTAACGCCACTAATTTCATTAACGCTTTAACGAAACTTGCGGTTTGTAGGTTGTAGCGGGCTCAGTTTTAAAGCTAGAGTGAAGATACTGGTATCATACGAAACTAAGGATTCCATTGGTACCAACCATTCCCTGTTGGGCTTGAGTTTGCCATGTTATGATTTGAGCATAGTTTTATGCTGTGAGGGTTTCTGAACAATATTTGTCATTGTTTTGTGTTGTAAATTAATTTCCAGTAATAAATATATACATACATTTACATAAACCATTCATATTTGCCCACTCCCATGTTGATAAGTGTATTAAATACTTGACAAATCTCCCTTTAAGGTACATTTTGAACAGATAAAAATTGAGCAATTAATTTGCAATTAATCGCGATTAACTATGGACAATCATGCGATAAATTGCGATTAAATATTTTAATCAATTGACAGCCCTACTCAAAACCCAAAGATATTCAGTAAAACTATTTTAGTATTTTTCACTATTTCTGCTTGAATAATTCCTGAAATGTGCGAATAATTTGCCATTAACCGCTATTACCACTGAAAATCTTTTAGATAACACTAAGTTACGCTTTCTGTACTCCAACACAACAAACTCTGCCCAGCTGGCACTCACGTTTCAACCATGGATGTATTCCACTATTCCACTGTTGTCTTCCAGCAACACTTCACGTCGCCACATTTCAGAATGAGACTTCTCCTTCAGCGAGACTCTTTCCATAATGTCAGACATTTCTAAAAACAATCAGAGGAATGGCAAAAACAAGTACTTTTAGTGGACGTAAATAACGGTGCCAGCTTTCCCCGATAGCACCATATTACAGCCTGTGAGCAACTGCCGTCTACAGCGCTCTCCCTCAGTACTGGACCAATTTCAGAAATTGTTGTCTCTATTAGTCAGTTAGATACAAAAACAACATGAGAAAGTAGGGTCCAGGTTGAAAAATACCAAAGTTAACCTTTAATAAACTATTATTAAGAGAAAGAATAAAAGAGATATGAAAACGTTCATAGATGCATTTCCTCTCTGGGAACTAGCTGAAGAGGACGGCAGCTATGACAGGAACATTTACAATCAGGGAAAGGAATTTCACAGGCCTGCTAGCCTGTAGCTAATTATTTTTAAACTGGATTAGTGCAACATTGTGCTGAATGGGGTAGCAGGCTGCCAAATTGCTCCAGTGTGCTAGTAAACACAATCCTCAAGTTCCCTCTTAGCCTAAAAGAGAAACTGCATTTAAATTCAGACAGATGTATTTTTAAGATTTGAGAGGAGGGCGTCGTAACAGTCAAGCAATTAGTAGAATACTGTAAATGACAGATGCTGTTTAACCCACAAACCAACAAGAGGGAAGAACAGTTTCTGCTAAGAGAAATATTTGATTCAGATGCGACAAAAACTCACCACAACAACATATATAATGTAGCTATGCTTTGTCTTGTTTTTTTTACATCACACAGCTGTCATGTCATCATCGCCGTCAGCATCATAAAGAATCACATCATACTAAAGCACCTCAGATGTACCGATCATTGCGGCTGTATTTCTCTGGTTAGCCTGCTCAT
The DNA here is from genome assembly GCA_916701645.2 of Sebastolobus alascanus. NCBI lineage: Eukaryota > Metazoa > Chordata > Actinopteri > Perciformes > Sebastidae > Sebastolobus > Sebastolobus alascanus. Next base: position 1,437,413 of record CAKAOJ020000057.1, on the reverse strand, counting down.
GTCTTAAAGCTGAACGCTGTTAATTAAAAACACATGAACCTGCCTGATAGGAGCTCTTTGTTTGAAAGGCTGGCAAATATAATTGCTCAGTTCACATTACACACACAATAAAGTATTTAAGCCCTCCAAGTCCTTTGTACACCCACATTTATGTCAACCCGCGACTGTAATGTAACTTCTTGGCACAGTGCCGTGCCTCCACGCAGCAACACAAACAGAGATAAGCTCAAAGGAGGGAGAGAGAGAGAGGAAGAAAAAGAGAGAAACTTCAAATAATCCAAGTTCAGTCACGTATTTCACAGCGTCAACATTCTTTCTTTCCATCTGCAGTGACAATTAAATCACATCCAAGGTTGTTCTCTGCCAAAAGGGCTCTGTGATTATTTTTGTCGGATCAAATTCCCATCATGAAAATGTTACAATAACACTGGAGGTGAATAAAAACTAAGAGGCAGTCATTAAAAAGGGTAAAATGATCACGACTCAGCAACCTATCACTTGATGTTGTTATTTTCACAACCGCTACACTGTGGAGGAACAGTGCAGGGAAAATTCCAAGGGCATTTGTGGTGCATTTGTCATCCCTTTGGCACTAAAAAAAACACAAGTTTTTCAACACTGTAATCTTTACTTAGAAAGCACTGTGCGTGTTTCTTCCGCCAATGTTTTCCCATTCTGCTGCTGCCTCTTTTATTCTGCCAATTACTAATAATGCTGAACAATTACATAAACCCTATAATTTATTTATTTACTTGTGTTTATTTCTGAAGGACAGATACATAAGCTCAAAAATATTCACTGAATAGACTAAAGCCACATATCATAGGATTTTTAGCCTGAGCTAATTTGCAATGCTTGAGCCTCTGTGAGGAAATCCATATGTAATTAAACTAAGGCTCTCAATTGATTAAAATATTTAATCACGATTAATCGCAAATTAATTGCACATTTTTCATCTGTTCTGAATGTACGTTAAAGGGAGATTTGTCAAGTATTTAATACTCTTATCAACATGGGAGTGGACAAAAATGCTGCTTTATGCAAATGTATGTATATATTTATTATTGGAACTCAATTAACAACATAAAACAATGACAAATATTGTCCAGAAACCCTCACAATACAAAATGAATAATAAAAAATATACATAAAAAGTATAAAAAAATATGCTCATATCATAACATGGCAAACTGCAGCCCAACAGGCAACAACAGCTGTCAGTGTGTCAGTGTGCTGACTTGACTATGACTTGACCCAAACTGTTGTGATTATCATAAAGTGGGCATGTCTGTAAAGGGGAGACTCGTGGCTACCCATAGAACCCATTTTCATTCACATATCTTGAGGTCAGAGGTCAAGGGACCCCTTTGAAAATGGCCATGCCAGTTTTTCCTCGACAAAAGTTTGCATAAGTTCGGAGCGTTGTTTAGCCTCCTTTGCGACAAGTGATTAGCAGTTTTCTAGTTTCATATGATACCAGTATCTGAGCCCGCTACAACATAAAAATCGCAAGTTACAGTAATGCGTTAAAGAAGTTAGTGGCATCAAAATTAATTTGTGTGAACGCATTATTTTGACGTTATCTTTGACAGCCTGTATACACTGCATTAAAAAAAACACATGCAATCACACAAAACACAAACATTATGTGACAGATGACTAATGCTTGCAGGTTTGACTCGTGGGAGATTTATTTTTCAACATGTGACATCAGTTTAAAACAAACGCCGCATAGGTCTGAGTGAGGTCACACTCTCAGTTCTGCTTTTAGTCCAATCACTAACCCCCCCCCCCCGACACCCTGCGCTGAGTTACATAGCCTGCCTGTCTGTTTACATATTTCATCAGGTCACATACTGCTGCGTAAGAAAATGCTGCAATTACAGCAAAACACTGCTGCTGCATAACACATGGTGACACGACGGTGAGCGGGTTTAAAGTCATTGACTTATTGACAAAGGACAAACTGAACGTGGTTAAACAACAACCCGAGCAGGTATTACTGTAAACCGGGGGTCACCAGGGTGCATTTTAGTGTATTTTTGTCAACATACACAAACAGGTACACAAGGTCAAGCGCAGGCGATCTCTCCGTGCTGCAGGAGTTGTGCAGAACTGCTGATCTGCTCTCCTCGTGGCACAGTTGCATAAGGGAGGAGTCATCTGCTTTAGAATAACACAAAGAAAATCAAACTGGCTCTGTGCAGATTGATTTTCTAGAATGGAAACACAGTCTGTAAAAATACAAAGCCAACATCACAAGGTAATGATTTTACAGCACCCTGGGAGATGTGATATTTTTATAACTCTGTGTGGGCATTAAGTGCTTTTGTCAATGTACTAGAAAAGAAAGAGACCATTTAAGTATACATGATACTTCCCTCAACGAGCCAAAAATGGACTCTATAGTCACACACCAAAAATGGCTGCAGAGCAAGCTGCCAAGTTCCTTTTTGCTTCCCATCGAGTTACTTATTTCTCAGTCTGTGGCTTTCTGCTTATCTGGGTCGTTGGCATGACTTGGAGACGAACCTTGAAGTGACCAGAAGACTCTTTCCTAGTCCCAAACACACACACACACACACACACACACACACACACACACACACACACACACACACACACAGGTGAGGGGTATTCCCAGGGGTGTGAATCCATCATGTCTTGTCACAGAGCACAAACCCTCGAGCCATGGAAGTCACGGCGACTTCAGCAGCGAGATGCACAGCCTGACAACTTGATCTGCGGTTGCAGCCGAACGCCCTCAGCTCTTAGCAGCTTTACAACACGGCTTTGTCTAATATTTTCTACCCCCCTCAGATTCAATTAAATACAACCCTAATACCTCTGCTTCACTGCCATTCAGTTGATGTCAATGATAATGAAAAAGTCATTAGAGACAGCTCAGGAAGGGTTCTGACGGTTCTATGCATCAACAGAGTAGAGCCACAGGGAACCACAACAAAATGGACTGATTGATTGAGAGGCTGCTGGGAACGGAGAGACATATCAAGCCGACTGGAGAATTCAGCTGATGGATGCCTCGGTTGATAATGCTCACACACAAAAAAGAGCTCAATATCTACATGTGTTCACTTAATGATTGTCTCTTTAGAAGAGGGTGGTTTCAAAAATCCTCTTTAAATCAGATGGATAAATTATCGCTCTGATGGTGCACATTTCTTTGTGTTTGATAGGCAGACTGGAATTAAAAACATACTTTGATGTATTTTAGTAGATAGCAAGCAAATCATGTTTTCATATAATAGTTTGGGATAATACTTATGACTGAAATAATCTGTCACACAACGACAGATGTGTGCAGTGGTTACTTATTTTTATGGGTCAAGGGATGGCAATTTTGGTCGGTTGGTAAGTCCAACCTGATCTCACTCACAGCTCGTCAAATACCACCGATTGGGCAGCAACCGTCAACATCAGAAACCGACACACGGAGGAACCCATACGGACAGTATGTGACGAATCGGGTTTCAACTAACTCCAATGTAAACCCTCCCGTGGCGCGAGGGGTGGAGGATGGGTCAAACGAACAAAAGACTTCCAACCAGGAGACTGGTGTTCGTGTTCCGTGTGAAACTAAAAGTGACGTTGACTTATTTTGTCACGTCAGCCTTTAGTCACGTGACTTGTTAGTATTGTCAGTACCGTGAATCGCTAGTCAGTGAAATTAACGTCAACCATTTCCATACCCTAACTAAGTGGTTGTGTTGCCTAAACCTAACTAACCTGTGAAAACGGAAGTTTATTTTGAAAGGACACTATGCATGTAACGAGCGTATCTTGACACGCCGTCCTAAAATAACGCAGGAGGGCTACCCCGTGCATCTGCGATGTCGAGGGGTACTGACCTAGCGGTGGTATTTGTTGGGAGTGAAAATGTGTTGGTCAGTCCAACACTTTGGTCCAAACTGAAATATTTCAACAACTATTGGATAGGCTGGCACAACATTTTGTACAGACATTCATTTCCCTCAGATGATGTATCCTAATATCTTTGGTGACTTTTTCTCTAGCACCACCATGAGGCCATTTATAGTTTTGACTGAAATGAGTGACGTTTGGTTCAGACATTCATGTTTCTCTCTCAGGATGAATTGTATTTTGGTGATCCCCTGACTATATCCCTTTCCCACGGCAGTCACTTTGACTTGTCATAGTAGGAAAAGCACAGATGTTACTAATAACACTAACAATGGCTCTGTTCTATTTAAGTGATCCAGTGAGAGTGACATTGAGCCAGCATGCACAATACCGGCACTCTGAAATCAAAGCAGATAAATGGAATTCAGCCAAAATTAATTTTATTATTTACACCTGTGCTTTTCCTACTGTGACATGTCAAAATGTCTTCTGTGAAGAAAGCCTATTCATCTACATTATCAGGTAAAAATGTTAATTTGCCTGATATTTGGTTTATGACCAAATGCCTTCAAAATATAGTTGTGCAGGTATACTAACTCCCGTCATTTGTGTTGAGTACTATTTAGCAAATGTTAGCATGCTAACATGCTAAACTAAGTTAGTTTACATACATACTTTGTCACGTCTAACATAGTTAACATGGTAGACATCATACCAACTTAAAGGTGCTCTATACGATATCCAGAGCATTAATATAGCAGCAAACAACTATTTGCTATGTAAAGATATAGAGGAGTAATGTCTACCTGAGCAGAGAATGAAGTGTCTCTCCCTCTGCGTGTGTTGTAATCTGAGCTTCTCTGTGCTTCGTTGACATAGCAAGGGCGGCTGCGCTTGCTTTAGCTCAGGCCCGCCGCTATGTACTGCTCTCATATGGTGGTTAGAGCTGATAATACTGTCCGGATCGACGGCGTTGTCACGGAAGCATAGCACCCGCCCTCCGGTTCCCCCTCAGGTAAGCACTGTTAGCTCTGTCAGCAGTCTTGCTGTTGTTTTCACGGTTAGCGCTTCTAGCACCGTTAGCTGCAACCCGCTGGCTCAGCTGTCGCCATGTTGAGAGCCGTGCGGAGGCAATAGAAATGCTCCCAATCTAGCATTTAGCACCTTTGACATCACTATGTTAGAATTGTCATTGTGAGCATGTTAGCATGCTGATGTTAGCATTTAGCTCAAACATTAGGCTATACCTCGGCTATATGCAGCCTCACAGAGCTGCTAGCGTGGCTGTAGACCAGTGTTGCCAGATCTCGCAAGAAAAACAAGCAACCAGGTCTATAGAAACAAGCAGGTATGGAGGAGAGAGACAGAAGCAAGCCCAAAATAAGCAACTACACTTTAGAAACAAGCCCAAAAACGTGACTACCAATATTTGTAAGCGACTTTTCAGGAAAACAAGCACAAAGTCGCTTATAATAAGCGGATTTGGCAACTCTGCTGTAGACTTGTAGTCTTATTAAACTGTAGAAAAAAGGAGTGCAGGGGCCGCTATCTTTGCAATCTTCTCAGTTATCATATTATGAAAATGGCAATGAGGCTGCTATGAATGTTGGTCATTCATTTTATGGGGATAAAGGTCAAGCTGAAATAAATCACTTATACAAGTTGTTGAGAAATACTGTAGTAGGGAGTGTAAAAGTTACTAATGACAGACAACACAACTCTAGTTCAACATCAGGTTACAAAAGCTAACATTTAGTCAATTATTTACAAGTTAAATACAAAATAGTTAGCTACAATATCCCCAGATGAACTGTGACTGACTGATTGAAGAACCAATCTGCACTTTCATTAAACAAAACTTCAACTCATGCCTTTGCTTAAACTCTTAATTCTGCAGTTTAACTTCAACTTCCTCACCATAATGAGGTCCAAGTTCAAGGAGGTGAATGAGGAGGAGGAGGATGAGTAAAGCATGACTAGGTGAAAAACATGTTTTGACATATTTTACCGTCTCACTTGGTTGCAAATTCACTACAGGCTTGACACCCACTCAGCAATTATCAGCATAGCTCGCTGCCAAAGGTAACATTCATGTTGCAATACATGGCCTTGTCTGTACAGTACAGTATGTCCCCCAGGACAAGAACAGAATACAATACAATATATTACAATTTTTAATTATAATTCACCTTCTGTATAAACAAGTAACGTCTCACTGAGCTTACAAATCTTTTGTGAAAGAGTGTCAAGGCCAAAAGGGCAGCATATAAATACAAAATAAGGTGACAAAACTTCCTGTTAATAAATGTTGAAACAAACCAGGTCTTTAGAGAAAATATATAGTAACCATTCAGCTAAGCAGCACAGAGACATTGACAAGTAGAGTTACATTCCAGCTCAGTAATCGATGTGAATTCTCCAAGAGAGATCCACTCAGTCAATTTGAAGTCACTTCCTTAATGAGTTACATGGTGAAGGGGCAGACAACTTAAAGGATTTTTAACCAAACACGGCGTAAAGTCGTCTGTAAAACATCAGACAGTGCAGACCACAAAGACCACAGCTTCAGGACGGATATGTATATGCACAGGTGAGAAGGAATCCTCCCCCTGGGACGGATTTGTTAATGAAACTGTACCTATGAATACGCCCATGCACAGACAAAGAAGGTCAGTCAGGTCTGGCATACATGGTTACAGTGGTGCCTTGGAAATTCACAGCCAGTCGTAAAACATAAGGCACCATGACAGACAGTATTTAAACCCTGTAAGCACTGAGCAGATGCATTTTCATGTAGATCCTGATAATGAAGCCATAATGCGGCTGAAAAAGGGAACTTTTTAGATGGAAAACAGAAGCAGAGTTTTGTAACTAAAATTAAACAGAATAAAATAGAATTGAAAAGAATATGATTCATGAGATTCAAATTATGATTCATAAGGAACAATGACAGCACCTGTCACAATGCAAAAAGATAAACCAAAGTAAATAAAACCTCAAATCATGATACAAAACAGCCTCTGAGACACAGCAGCGGAGCATAAAATGTGCGATCAGTGAAGTGATATTACACTTTGGTGGAACATTTTAACTCCACTGGAGGCACAGGGATGTGACAAGGGAGGCTCCAAAGCAGCGAGTTAACAGTACCAGAGAGAATATAAAGAAGGCAGCGATGACTGATTCCTCAGCCAGCAGTGACAGGCGACGGCGCGTCTTCACTATACATCAAAGACCTCAGAGGTTGGAGGGATTTCAAGAGTTTCTGCTCAAGGACGGCATGTTTCTGACCACAGTTTGGGGAGGAGATGTCTGAGCTAATGTTTCTTTCTCAAGCTTATTTCTAAGCAAATATCTCGTCCGGTGTTTTGTTAGTATCCTAGGTTTATGAAACATGTTACAAGTTTCTCTGATCAAACGGTTTTCTTGCACAAAGTATCAAGGAAACAAGACCGAATATTTAATACCTGAGCACATGCATACTATACACAGCACATATCGTATACTATAATAACATTTACTTACTAGAATTTTAAATGAGGGAGATTTGCCTTTCAAACTATAGTTCTAAATAATATGTACGTACGGATAAGTACGAAGCAGCGGCGGGGGAGCAGGAGCAGGAGCAGGCCGATGACCCGCTGTACGGAGCCAGGCATATGTCTATGGAGCCGGGAATGACTGGAGTTGATAAGAAGACGTAGACACCGTTAGCTAGCTAGCGAGCTTGCATATAGTCATGCACCCTGACCCCATGATGACACATGTTGAGTGACAGCCCCCTCATTTGCACAATGAGGCAGAAAGAAAGATGCATAAAGAAATGTAAAAAGAAATGTATAAAGAAAACAATACAGAAATAAATTAGTTTGGGGGAATAAATAAGGGTGAATGTGAGTGTGAAAGGTTGTCTGTCTCTGTGTGTCAGCCCTGTGATAGTCTGGCGACCTGTCCAGGGTTTACCCCGCCTTTGCCCATGTCAGCTGGGAGCAATGTCAGCCCCCCCCGCGACCCTGAATAGGATAAGCGGTTACAGATAATGGATGGATGGATGGAATATATAAGGGGTGAAATGCAAAAGGAAAATCATGCATAAATAAATATATAAATTAATTAATTTAAAAACAAATATAAAATATATAAAACATAAATGCAAAAATAAATAAATAAATTTAAAAAATAATAAATTATAACATAAACATCAATTTATGTCACATTTTATCAATTAATTAATGGTTACATTTATTTTTTATATTATTTTTGCTATATTTAATGACATTTATTTATTTATCTATCAAGTCATTTATTTATTTATTCATTTATTTGTGATTTTGGCAGGTTCCGTCCTACATACATACTGTATATCCCTAGGCAGTTAGAAAATATAGCTAATCCAGGTGGCTAATTTCTGTTTACTTTTGGTCGGACACCGATTTGAATTTCCCTAATCTACAACTGAAGTGGCGAGTGCAAAGAGATTTTCATGTATTTGCACGACATACATTTAGGTCACATTTCAAATTCTTTTGTTAGATGTATGGACGACACAAGGACAAATGTCATTATTGTTATTTGCTATACTGCAGGTTAAAGGTTCCCAGGGGAGATGTTCACCTCTATTAGTGCTGTGGAGCTTTTCATGAGTCTTTCCCAGGTGACTACAGGTGGCAGTAATGTGCCAAGAAGAAGACTACAAGCTAGTAAATGTAAATAAAGGCAGGATTTAAAATACCTGCTTGAACAACCACAGACTAGCAGTGAAGTGCTCCCTCCTCTCTATCATTTTGTTACTGACTGTAGCCACCGTCGCATTTCACGTCCTAATATCAGGCATTTCTGACGTGCTCATAATTCTCACTTTGTCACGTCTGACAGCAGAGTTATTCCTCTGTTCCTGTGCTCGAGGCACGTTTCCGCACACAGTCATTTGAGACACACTGACAGCACAAAAGAAATGTTTAATGAACAGTAATACTTCAAGCATCTCTATCACTGCAATCATCAAAAATTACACAATGCGCCCACAGAGTGAGACAGAGTGCGTGGGTGGACAGAGTACACTGTTTTTATTAATCATCAAAACCTCCGTAGGTTGATAGATGATACAAGTGTTAATTAATTTCTCATAATTATACAGAGGGAGATCATCATTAATAAACTGCAAAACATTTCACAGCAGAATGTAAGTGTTACATATTAACAACCTCGGGGGGTTTAACATCAATAACACTGAAATATTTTCAACACTGGTGTTATTTTCTTGCCTGTTTTCGCCCGTGAACTGCAACATAAGAAGATATTTTTGCACTGCTGTGGCTGAGAGCTATTCTGAATTTAATGAGGAATGCATTTGGCTCTGTCTTAGGCATGACAATGGATACTAGTTACTGTTATTAAACAAACACAACCTCACCTTCCAATATAACAGAGGGAGAGAAAGAGGGAGGGAAGAGGGGAGAGAGCAGTAACAGAATCACATAGAGAGAGAGAGAGAAATAGACGGAGGGAAAAGCAGTAAACACCACAAAGCAGCGAGAGCGACAATTTAAATTTTCCACCGGTGTTCAAAGTCAATGAGCAGTTGTGTGTTTGGAGGGAGCACCTGTGTCAGGAACTCTTGTCCTGACTACTGACACACACAAAAAACCACTGTAATACAAGGCTATTAGAGCATGCGCCTGAGTGAAAGGCAGGGATTAGTCCGGCTTGTTACTAAAAGAGCTCTAACAACAGCCCCCCGAGGTGCAGCCGACTCATCCGCACTTCCTCAACAGCTTCTTGTAAACAGGTCTTTCCACACAGCACCTTCATTTACTCTGCCTCAACCTCTCTTTTAAAGGGCAAGTCCACCACCATTACAAACAAAAGGCATTTTCTCAGTTAGCCAATATTGGTGTTTGTTGTTTTTATATACAGTATATTTATATATATATATATATATATATATATATATATATATATATATATATATACACATATGAAATCATATGTATATATATATAGACACACATATAGATATACATTTATTTCTTTTTATTATTTATTATTATTATTTCTTTTATTTATTTATTTATTTGTTTTTCCCTCTTTACTGGTCTGTGATTATTTATTTTAATTCCATGTTTAAGTTGCCAAATCTTCCATGTGTTGTATAGTTGTTCTGTTGTACTATACCTTTTGTGCCAATGGAAAAAATTGAACATAAAACTGCACCAACTGATTTTTTTTTTAGAGGAACAAGCTGAAAACACAACACTGACATTATTATCAACTTATACAATTGTTATGGGGATGTTTATAGTAAACAACAGTTGCCTATTTCCACATACGGCTGACATGGAGCAACATTAGCATTCATTTGGAGCCATATATGTTGTAGTGTAAGTCAAATAGTCACTCTCCTTCTCGCTCTGTTTTGGTCTCCACCACCTCCTGAGGGAAATATCTGTCTCTTTAGCTGCCGCGACATGTTACCATCTTCCAGCTAAATTTGTCTGTCTGCTGTTTGGTGCTGAACAGGTCAACAAGAGGAGTAAAACAGCTGCTGCTTGAAACGAGGTTGATGAGAACGGTGAGAGTGAAACAAAACAGTAAAGTTGTGTGTAGTTAAACCAAAACAATGAGCCGAAAGATGATAAAACGCTAAGGAGAACTGTAGTCTGATAATTCTCTGTGAGTTTGTCTCTAAAGGCGATCTCTTTCACATTACACATAGTCACTTCATCTATGTTAATATTAAAATATTGATTAGCGTAGCTTTAAACAAACAAACCAGGCTGTTCTCATACACCGTTTGTATCTATACCTATGAAAAGTAATGCACTGTAATTCATATATATCCCACAAAATCAATTTGTATGTAATCCGCGTAATCGTGAACCAGGAAGTATAATGAGCGACAAACGCCACATGGGGAGGACGCCGGGGTGGATGGGTGGGTCAAAAAACACCGGACTCTCACCCAAGAGAAGTAACTTCCATACTTAAATTACGCATCTTCCGTAGTTATTTTTACCCAAACTGCAATCTTTTCTTGAACCTAACTAAGTAGTTTTGTTGCCTAAACCTAACCAAGTAGTTTCCTGTAAAAACAGAAGTTTCTTTTGAAAAGACTGTGTGCATGTAACGAGCGGAAATTGCCACATGTTGCTGGATATTCGTAGGACGAAAAATGAGGAATAACTTTTCATAAGATATCATACGAACCGTTGTATGAAGATATGTTGAACAAACATATGTCCAAATCATTGGAACTACTTTCTACCAAAGAAATGATGCTCCCAATTATCTGTGGATTATCCAGAGTAACAAGGACCCTCCTTCTGGAAAGAGATGCTGCTGATGAATTTTTTCAATGTCAATGTTTCATGGCTGTGAGCACCACAAACCAAATCACATTGACCTCCATTGTTTTGGGGTGAGACAGAAACTTCTGAACAAATTAGACCCAAACTATCTGCATGGTTACATACCACTAGTGGCAAGTGAAAAAAAAGATACGTCTCCTTTAATCAAATTCACTTTGTCTTAAGGGCACCCATGTGTTCAGTATGAATGTATAAATATATTGACACTAAAAGACAGGAATCCATGTGAGATTTTCTGGTCTGGGGAGATTCTCACCAGATCTCCACTCCTTGTTGTAACAGCTCTGACATCCCGTTCCCCTCTATTTCCCAAACCCATCATTTCCTATACAAATACTGCATTATATCGGCTACAGTCTGTTTTTATTTTCCTCAAGACGATTCCCCTCAGCTGGCTGACTGACAGCTGTGTGTGCATGCATCATTATCTCCTTCACAGAGCCTGTCTGTTGCCGTAGCCTGTGGCAGACCTCAATCACACAGTATTAGAAATGACTTCGGTTTCCACAGAGCGCCGCTTTTGCAGCTGCAGGTGCGCTACACATTAATATGAACCAACGGGATATATGGTGGACTAGTTGTCCAGCCCATCTGGAACTACAGACATGTAAAATCAGGTACTTGGAGCTAATAAGTTCATTAGATTCAGCTCGCGGAAGCCAAGACATAATGAGTGAGAGTGTTGCTGATAGTGTTCCTGTTCCTGGAAGCGGAGGTCATTGAGGCCAATAAACTGTTGAGTGAAAAGAAATAAAAATAAAATGAATGTAATCGGGCTTAATCGATTCAAATATTTAGTCATGATTAATCGCAAATTATTTACACATTTTTTTTATCTGTTCAAAATGTACCTTAAGGAGAGATTTGTCAAGTATTTAATAAACAAATCAAAAAATTGTTAAGCTGAAATCAATTTTTCTTCACCGCTCCAAAACAGTAGGGTTCACTGTGCTGTTGTCGCCCTGGATGTATCATGGTTGCCACTGGCAACTACTGTTTTAGTGCAGCGAAGAAGAACTGATTGCAGGTAGTTTGTCACATGGCTAAGTGAAGAGTGTACGGCCGGTGAACGGTAGTCAATTTGAGGAAAATGTCAGCCATTTGGCAATATTTCACAGTGGAAAATCCAACAAGCTCTTACATAATAATAATAATAATAATAATAATAATAATAATAATAATAATAATAACTATATATTTTTTATAGGGCTGTCAATCGATTAAAATATTTAATCGCGGTTAATTGCATGATTTACTATTAATGAATTATCACACATTTAATGTTCAAAATGTACCTTAAAGGGAGATTTGTCAAGTATTTAATACTCTTATCAAAATGGGAGTAGACAAATATGCTGCATTATGCAAAGTATGTATATATTTATTATTGGAAATCAATTAACAACAAAACAATGACAAATATTGTCCAGAAACCCTCACAGGTACTGCATTTAGCATTAATAAATATGCTCAAATCATAACATGGTAAACTGAAGCCCAACAGGCAACAACAGCTGTCAGTGTGTCAGTGTGCTGACTTGACTATGGCTTGCCCCAAACTGCATGTGATTATCATAAAGTGGGCATGTCTGTAAAGGGGAGACTCGTGGGTACCCATAGAACCCATTTTCATTCACATATCTTGAGGTCAGAGGTCAAGTTTTTCCTCGCCAAAATTTTGCGTAAGTTTGGAGCGTTATTTAGCCTCCTTTGCGAAAAGTGATTAGCAGTTGTCTAGTTGCATATGATGCCAGTATCTTCACTCTAGCTTTAAAACCGAGCCTGCTACAACCTAAAAATCACAAGTTGCGTTAAGGAAATTAGTGGCGTTAGAATGAATTTGCATTAACGTGTTATTATCGCATTAACTTTGACAGCCCTAGAATGTAAATGTACTCATTCTCTTTAAATAATAAGAAAAACAGGAGTCACTATCTTTTCTTTGTCATCTAAACTGTGCATTACTGTACTTATACAGTACTTATGTACTTACTTACTGTATTGTACTTATCTTGCATTTGCAGGTGCAGTTCAGTAAACCCAGAAGAGGAATACTAATTCACTTAAATCTTTAATTTGAGTTGGCTTGATGCTTAAAATGCTGGTCAGGTGTGACGTTTCAGCATACAGTCAGGTAATAAGATCCACAATAGAGAGTCTATGGTAATGCCTTGGTACATAGTGCGCAGTAGATAAATCATGTTTATAGATTGATGTCCTCCTCTATGGCCTCTGTGAATATAACAAGATTGCTTCCAATTGCATCTAAATATGAGCTTTATGCACGCGAACACGCCGCATAATAAAATACCGCGCGCATGGATATGGAATAAAGAGTCTCGCTTGCCATTTTAAACTACAGCCCACCACACCAGCGCTATTATCTGCTGTTTATATTCTAATATGTGACTGCGCTGTAAAAAAAAAAAAATGCTGCTTCTTTGTGTTAATCCTGACAATTTGTCAAATTTAAATCCAGCAGCACTGGGAGGAACACATCAATTCAAAGTGAAATAAATGACTTTCTCCCACTCTCCTGCTTGTGCTATCTATTTCTCTTTCCTTTCTGTAACAACTATGTGAGCGGCGGTAAATGTAATTACAAAGGGGTGGGGTTTGGGGGGGGGTGCGTTTGTGTAAAGGGGGTGGGGGGGTGGGGGGGGATTGCTATGCATGCACAACAAAACGCAACATTAAAAAGCTATTATCAGAAAAGGGAACATTTTTGGCAGATATATGGCGGAGGGCAGCTCCCGCCATATGTTTGTGGAGACAGGGACAACAAGTCAGGTAGTAATTATCAATCATCATCAGGAGAACCTGTCACAACGCTAGGCCAGGCACGCTCTGACTGGCGTTGCCATGGAGACAAGCCCACATCTCAGCAAGTGTGTGTTGTTTACCAGGAAATTAAAAATACTCTCCCGAATTTGTTTCACGCACTTATAATATGAATCGTTCTTTAGTTTCTTTGACTATGAGCACTGTTAATATGTATGTGTGTGTGTGTGTTTGTGTGTGTGTGTGTGTGTGTGTGTGTGTGTGTGTGTGTGTGTGAGAGAGAGATTTTTCAGGGATAGAGTTGAGGATAATTTCGGTTGAGGTCATGGTTTTGGTTTTACACCGATTTCCTCCTTCAGGATCAGGCGCGTTAGGGGTTACAATTAGCAGATGGTTATGTAGATGGAATATTCTCACCATAATAATATTAAGATAAATGTGTGCACATACATAATGTATTTGCCAGTAATGAGCTCATTTCTGTGACCACACTGTTGCTGTACACAGACTCTCCATTCACACTGTCACTGTTAATACTCCTCAGCCGAGGAAAGAGGACATTCTCCCAAACCATCCTGACTTTGTCACTTTCAATTTGACATATTCCTTTTTCCTTCTTTGCATAGACTACTTTAGTTTCATTTTTACACACACCAGATGCCTTCAAATCAGATTTCACTCCTTGCCATACAGGCTATTCAAAGTATTTCCAGAGCAGCGTACAGTAAGTGTGACTTTTCACAGAATCACACATGAGGAATGTTTCTGGAACGTTTCCAAATGCTTCTGACGACAACGACGCTTTCAGATGACAATCAATTTCCATGTGACCTCAATCCATTACCCTTCCAGGAATCAGGATTATTTTCACTTAAAACAAGCTCTGCAAATTAAATACATAAGCAAGTAAACATGAAAGCAATTTGGGGGGAAAGTGGTGTAAGTGCTGCATGAATTTTGCTGCTTTATTACGGCAGTCATTTGGAGAAAAAAAAAATGGGTAGTGTTCTTAATTCATTATTTGTGCGCCGTTGTGCATGCTCCCCCTGGGGAGAAGCAACATTACTCTTTCATCAGATCAAATGAAGCGAAGCCATGCCGTTCCAGGAAGAGCCAATTAAACTGTTCAAAGAAGTTTATTATTGCGACGGATTATGAAATCATTCTCATCGGATTCATCGGGGTGTGTGCGTTTCCACAGGGGTGTGAATGTGTGTGCTTTGCCACACTGCGCAAACTCATAAAGGCTGTCGACACCAGCTTTCCATTTGCAGAGTAAATAGAAAATTAGGGTACGCAGTCACAGTGCCACATGTTTTACAAGAGAATTTCTACAAACTTCATTTATAGTCAAAAATATATTTTATTGATTTTCAAAGTTTTTATCCCACAAGAGTAGAAAAAACAAAACAGATATATTTGACTTAAATTTCAAATCACTTAGTCAGCTCCCAACTACAAAGAGGCACCATTCAGAACATACGTTGACAAATTCAAGTCCTCATTAAAAAAAAACAGAAAAACATAAGATTACCAAATAATTGTATTGATTATTCAAACAAAGTAAAGGGGAAAATAATATTAATAATAATAATAATAATAATAATAATAATAATAATAATAATAATAATAATAATAATAATAATAACAATAATGAATGAATAAATAAATAAATAAATAAATAAATAAATAAATAAATAAAATATAATAAAATATAATAAAATAAAATAAAAAAAAGGGAGGGGGGATTGCTCAATACTGTAATGGGACATTTATGGGTTCCACCCTACTCGTTATCGAGGGGTTCTTGCAGAGAGTCTTAAAAAATCCAGAAAGGGCCTCCATATCTTAACAAACGTTTGAGAGGACCCCTCTGTTGAGTGTATATTTCATTTTCTCTAGCGTTAGAAAATACATGACATCTTTAACCCAGTGAGAAAAGGACGGAGGAGCGCAATGCCTCCATTTCAAAAGGGGGAGAAAATAATTTCTTTCTTTTTTTCTCATTCTGTCCGCCTCATGTGATCGCCTCATGATGGTAGCGACGCCTGTTAAGTACTTATTAACACACATCACATCGAGACATGGCCGGGTTTAAGCTTAACCCAGATCCACTGACTGACACACACACTGAGGAATGCAATGACCTCTGACCCTGGAGAACTTCATAACATCACCCTCAAGACACACACACATGCAAACGAAAAAAAAATCTTTGGTGTTGGCTAAAGACCAACAAGGCATAATATCTCTCTTTGTGTATTTAATAACTCAGCTTTGCTGTCAAGACAAAAATAAACGAATACGCTGCAACACAATACGGGCTGTATATATCTGACAAGTGAACACGTCCCTTCAGCTCTCGCTCGTGCCCAAGTGTTGGCAAGTAGCTCTTAATGGCTATTGTTCCAGGAGAGGACGTTGAAAAATAAATCTCATTTTGCAAAAGAAATGTTAAGAGCACACAGAGGGACTGTCCCAGATACACGCCCTGTTGTTCCAAGAGTGCCAAATGTAAAACATAGTCAAAGTTACATAATGTGGTGGATTTGCTAAAAACGGGATAACCTTCAAACGCTTCCACATCATTGATACTGACAGACTGCAGCAACAACTCAGTAGGGCCGGGGCTTTAAAAATACAGTATTTCAATTTGGCTGTTGGAGAGAGAGAGAGAGATGGAGGGAGGGAGGAGGGATAGATAGAGGGAGAGAATGGGGGGAGAGAGAGAGGGAGGGAGAGATGAAAGGGAGCAGTGGATAAGCTTCAAGGCTTATCCTATTCATTACTGAAGGAAAGAAAAAAAATCACAGCATCGACCTATAAATAAATGAATGCCAGGATAAACACGAAGCCCATACATCAATAAAACATATGTATTCTAATAGATCACGCTCTAGTTACACTTGATGGGATTGAGTCGGCCAATGAGCCCAATCATAGGGACTTTATCATTTTTTTGAAAAGCTACACAGCAATAAGCCACGGTGATTATAAATAATCATCATTCCCATAACAAAATAGGCCAAAGATACTTTTATCTTTCTTTTTTTTCTTGCTTATACACAAATGTATTGTATTCCAATAATCTAGAAATAATTGAATGAACACCACAAGATCTCTCCTGCTCTTTGTATTTTCATTAACATGAAAGTAGCTGCATATTCTAAAATATGTAACACTTTGTTAAATAAATGTCTAAAGCAGCTGCCAGCAGTGACACTATAGGGTTTGTTTTTTGTTTTTTTCCCAAGAAATGCCTGCGTCACATTGGGAGGAAAACCCTGGAAACATCAACCACAGTCATCACTTCTAGTTTAATCCTCACTTTGCTGCCATCACGTTACAGCGGTGTAACAATGACTTCCGACGTAATTTAAATTACACAATCTCCTTTCAGAAAGAACAGCCGGCAACAAGCCTCTACCTGCAGATGTTTTGGAAAGACACTCGACACTTAACCCCAGCAACCCAGGAGCTGTTTCTACACCAGCCTCACCAGCAGAGACAGACTTTGTAAACAGCATCTACGGTTACACTGATGAGTCAGACGTGTTCGCTCCAGGTTGCAACATGCTGTTCTGTCATTTCTATCAGGGACATTCACGAGTTGCATCACAACTCACATCTGGGATTTTGTGAAAATACATATGACTCTCATTTAGAGCTGTCAATCGATTAATATATTTAATCGTGATTAATTGCATGATTGTCCATAGTTAATTGTGATTAATTACAAAATTAATCACACTTTTTTATCTGTTCAAAATGTACCTTAAAGGGAAATTTGGCACTTATTTAACACTCTTATCAACATGGGAGTGGGCAAATATGCTTGCTATATGCAAATGTATGTATATATTTATTATTGGAAATCAATTAACAACATAACACAATGACAAATGTTGTCCAGAAACCCTCACAGGTACTGCATTAAGCATAAAAAATATGCTCAAATCATAACATGGCAAACTCGAGCCCAACAGGCAACAACAGCTGTCAGTGTGTCAGTGTGCTGACTTGACTATGACTTGCCCCAAACTGCATGTGATTATCATAAAGTGGGCATGTCTGTAAAGAGGAGACACATGGTTACCCATAGAACCCATTTTCATTCATATATCTTGAGGTCAGAGGTCAAGGGACCCCTTTGAAAATGGCCATGCCAGTTTTTCCTCGCCAAAATTTAGCATAAGTTTGGAGCCTTATTTAGCCTTCTTTGCGACAAGCTAGTATGACATGGATGGTACCGATGTATTGCTTATGTTTTTTAGTTTTATATGCTTCCAGTATCTTCACTCTAGCTTTAAAACTGAGCCTAGTACAACCTAAACATAGCAAGATGCGTTAAAGAAATTAGTGGCGTTAAAACAATTTTGCGTTATTATCGCGTTAACTTTGACAGCCCTACTCTACTACTTTTTATCATGTAAATCATAATCTTGCTTGATTTAAACCATGCTCACCAACAGCGGCTCTTCCATATTTGACAAGTGTATTAATGGAATAATCATCTAAGCCATTATGAATGAGGTCAAGCCAGCCTGGTCAGCTGAAGTGTAAAGTAATTAATAACATGCTCCGCAGTTTATCAGAGTTTTAAATTACACAACTGCTTTTTATCTCTGAGCCTGATAATGACCTGTCAGATTATTTGTAACCATCATGCCAAAGTCAAAGTGGTTAATCACTTTGTGCCTTCTCAGGGAGCTATGGTCACTATACCCAATAACTTTTACACCCTAAATTCTTGGATTCATTTCCTACATTTGAGGCATTTCAGTTTGCGGTGAAAATCAACATGCAGAAATGTGAAATGTACTTGACGAACGATCCTTCACAGTCAAAATTTTAACACCTTTATTATTGTCTGTCAGTGTTAACATCTTGGGGTACCTCAGTTGCAAGCCGGAGCAAGTCTGAAAACGCTCTTTGGTGGTGCGTTCAAGGACACTGAAGTTCATTCATGATCTACAATGTGTTGACAGAAAAATGTACCCTGAAGAAAACCACACATCAAATGAGATAATGGGAATTTGGTTGTTACTTTCATTTAAAGGGGATATATTATGCTCATTTTCAGGTTCATACTTGTATCTGGGTTTCTACCAGAACATGTTCACATGCTTTAATGTTAAAAAGACACATTATTTTTTTCATACTGTCTGTCTGAATGTACCTGTCTTCACCCTCTGTCTGAAATGCTCCGTTTTAACACCTGTCTCTTTAAGACCCCGTCCCGAAAAAGCCCAGTCTGCTCTGATTGGCTTGCGAGAAAAATATGGCGCACCTTTGCAAAGGTAGTTCTCAAGCTGTGGCCGGTATATTCTAATGAGCCTGCATGTGACATAGGAGGGGAGCCAAATCTGATTGGCTTGTTGAATCACATGTCTTCAGATCGAGACAGCCCACAAGAAACTGACTAGGTTGTCTTATTTCACAGTTTGTGGGTGGGTAGGCACTCCAGATACCACTCAGTATGTTTTTTTGAAGAGTTTTTTATGATATATGTCCCCATAAAATGGTTCCTGTTTGGCCAGCCTGTTTGCACGAAAAGGAGTATAAATTCCACAATAATGCACAAGGCGTTTAGCGTGCAATAAGTACGCCTTTCTTGATTTCCATGTGTCTTTTGTACGCAATGTATCCTGTACTGACTGCACTGTAAACGCATCCATGTATACATGGTGCGATTAGAGTTAATGACGTAGTATACAAAGCGAGAAAGAACACTTATGGTGGGCGGGTTGGGAGGTGGATGGGTCTAACAAAAAATATTGTTGAGTGGTGTTTTGTTTTGTAAGTTCTGTTAGTGATGATTGTCACATTTTCTTATTGACGCTTGTGACGTGTTTCCATAGTTGTTTCCGTACATGTTTAACTTAGTTTACTTACTCATTCTAAGCCCAATCATGACGTTTTCTTGCCTGAACCTAAGTTAGTGTTTTTTCTTGCCTAACCCTAACTGCGGACGTTTGTCAAATGACATGTAAAAATGCTCGAATGCATATTTTGGAATCTTGGATGTCGGAGTATCCTTAAATGCAGCAACAGGGAGACATTTCCAAACACTCACAGATGAAATAACATGTGATGATAGTGTGACATTAAAAAGGTGAGTAAATGTTTCACTGTGTTGGATCACCTATATAAAGTCGATTTTAATGTTATTGAAAACAGATTTTCATACTGTAGTGGAATGAAAAGGATGTAGGTTTGGTTTTCAGATGAAAAGTGTGCCAATGCTATTTCCTGCACTTTACATGATTATATAAATCTAGAACACATTTTCATGACATTGGAAATACTCAGCTTTCCATGAAATTAATAATAAGAAAAAACAACAGAAATGTGTCAATTATTGTATTATTAATACATTATCCCTACTTAAAATCACACAAAATATTCACTAAAAAGAGTACTTTCTTTTACTGACTAATCTAATATTTAATATTTGATGCATTTTCAATTCTAGCATCTTTTTAGAAAAATATTGACTATATAAAAATAATAAAAATATACAAATTATATTGTTTTTTACCTCCCAAAACTAGCTGAGGAGGTTGCAATATTTTTTTCTGCCTAGAGCAGTGACTGCAGTCTCCCTGTCAGGCTGCAGGCACATCTTCTGCATATCAGAGGGTACAGAGTATGTACCCTGAGAGGCAAAACCCAGGGCAAAAATGAGTCATTGCTGCTGTTGAGCTTTTTGCTGTGAGCGTGTGGTAGTAATATATAATTGAAGGCGACTTTGTTGAGTATCAACACCTCATTTCTCTCATCTGGATTTTGACAGCTGGACTGTCGAGAGACTTTAGTGAGGAAATTAAAGTGAAACCGTTACAGCATTGGAGACAAAAATAGGACGACATGTTATGACCCTGTAACTGACATATAACTGACTGTAAATGCCAGATGCTTATTTATCTCTGCGCTGTTTGCTAAAAATAGATAAGCAGCAATGCAAAGCAATATGTGTAGAGCTGGTGTGGTGCTGATGACATAATAGGGATAATCAGGAAGATTGTGCCTTATTTAGCCCAAGAGTCGTGCTAATGCTGCCGATGAAAGGGCTTTTAGTTAAAATAGCACGGTGGCATCAATCCTGCCTGTGCATATATCATGTAGTACAGTGGTTCCCAACCTATTTTCCTTGAAGCTCCCCCCTACTTGTTTCTAAGAAAAGCTGAGATTACACTCTGAATAGGGGTATTTTTTTTTTTATTAAATCACCTTTCTTTAATGAATTTAAGTCATCAGTTTTGTCAAAATAAATAAAGTGATGACGTCTTGACGGATTCACCAAGTGAATGCAAATACATAAGATCTTTTTTCTAAACGACTTCATTAATTTAGAGCCAAAATAGATTTTTTTTTGTTATTGTGGTTGGATAAATGTAATTTATGGTGCTGTTAGATTGCTGCTAGACCGCCCCGTTAATACAGGTGCGTGCCGTGCGGCGAGCGGGAGAGCAAACAGTTTTTTACCGCGGTGAAAATGTTGTTTTTGAAAGGCTATTTTATTAGATAAAAACATGTTGTGAATTTTGGAAATTATTACTTCTATCTTTTTTCGATATATTTTGACTTTTGGACTTTACAACGCTCTGGAGTTATTAGAAATGTTTGGATAACACGAGTCTGAAACAATCCTACGCAGCCGTCTCTGGAATCTAATTCTACAAATAGTATAATACTAATAATATTAGTGTAGCCTGATCTTTATCTGCAGCTGTGCACAAATACCGGGTTTAAACTTACCTTACTTACCTACTACCTTCCAAAAAATACATCTTTTTAAATAGTTTTATATACAGATTTTTGTATAGATTATCCAGTAAGTGTGTTATTATGATTTTAGTTATACATGTGCAAATCTAATTTTGACAACCTCAAAGCAGACAAATCCTGGTGCACCCCCTGTGATCTTTGGCGCCCGCTAAAGGTCCAGACACACCAACCCGACATCAAAGAACTAGCAGCGTCAAAGGCCACCAGTTGCGTCTCCTCACGTCGCCTTTGTTTTGGCCAAAAAGTTGCACTCGAATACACCGCAGAGATTACAGCCGACGGCCAACTACCACGTACGTTCTGTGCCTGCGTGAGATTAAATAACTCTCCACACCAGCAGGCGGCGGTAGTCTGTATTCATCATTCAAAAAGGGAAACCGGAGGACCGAGGACGGCGGATATACAAGCTGTTGTTATGATACGTATATAAAATAAAGCGGCGTCTGCCGTCCTTTTTCACCATTTTCGTCTTGACTTTGCTCGTTGGCTTGATTACCTTACTTCTGTTTCTCTTCTCGTTGCTGATTTGTTTAAGCTGAACAGCCAATCAGAGTGATTTCTCTCACCGACGGGCGCCGCCGATTCAGCATGTTGAATCGGCCTAAAAACTCAGACGATGGCAGATTAGGTGGGACACACCGAAAAAACTAATCCGACAGACGCTCACCAACGGCCCAAAACTGTCTGATGGCCGACCGTCAGCTTGGTGTGTCAGGGCCCTAAGGGGGGCCCGGACCCCAGGTTGGGAACCACTGATACATGAGTGTAAACACATCCTGCCCACTGTGTGTTGAGGCATGGCATTTTAAGTTATACTGTATGCTGAGTGTAAAAATATGTATCTTTCATTTTGTGTAAAAACATCATTTTACAGATATGTCAGTACATGACAATGTACGGCCTTTCACCAGATGTTCACTTTATTGTTATACAGAGTCCATGTCCTGATTATGAAATGTGACTATAGCTACAACATGTGCTCTTTTCTCCTCTAAATTTCTCCTCTCTGGCCTCTGTATACCATCGACATATGGACGATGAAAAATTCATGGGCTGGTGGTTAACACAAATCTGCAGAGGAGATGGGAAAACATGAGCTTAGCAAGCAGTTTGCCTATTACATTAACAGACGGGGCTGTCATGGGACGACACTGCCGTATGCATATTACATCTAATCTGATTTCATGTTTAAAGAGCGAGCGAGAAAGTGGTTCAAGTTGTGGAAACAATGACATCATACAGTACGTTCATCTGGTGACCCAACCCAATCAAGCTAACAGGACTGCATGTTTTTAAAGCTATTATCTCAAGGTACAGGTTTAAGACTTGAGCATGTTTTCAGATTTTCCTTTTCCTCACCTCCAGTAAAGTATGTTTCAGTATCAGTTTCATTCACTTAACAGGAAATCGTTTTTTTTACCGTCAAACACAAATGCAACTAACTCTGACGCGCAGATCTCCCTCATAAATACACACAGAGCAGCCACAGATGTACCAAACTAGCACACACGCACCACATTACAAAAATAGACTGTATCATTCTGTTTATGATCAGTGCATCTGGACAATGTTAATATACTGAAGCAATGAATTGTGTTTTTTGTAATCCTCCCGCCCTGGAGGAGTACAAAAAAAGGATTCCAAAGGATTGCACTGAAAATGTTTCTTTTTAATAAAAATCAAACCAGCACTGAGTGAGAGATATTTCAAACAAAACACACTGAGCTGAGCATGAAATATATAGTTTCTGTGCCAAGGAGAGAGACCTGGGGAATATAGGACAAATGAGAACGAGCAAGAGGAGGGGGGGGGGGGGTGCTCCTCTCAACTGCTTTGCCTCAAACATGATTGCCTCACTAACTTTCAAAATACTGTTGATTTAAGCAATGTGAACATAAGGAGTTTCAGGTTTCTGAAGGGGTGGGGGAAGAGGAAGGTCAGCAGTTTGGGAGAATAACTTCAGAATAAGAGAAAATATGTTGGTCATAATATTTTCCTTAACAGACGCCCAAATGAGAAGCTGTCAAGACGCTCTGCGATGTACATCTTGTTTAAATATATCATATGCAGCACCTCCAGGTTGAGCTTGCAAATGTTGATGTTATTGCTTTGTAGTATCCTTGCCAGATGAATGTGAGTAATGCCCAACAGAACCGCGACAGCTAATAACAAAACCTTGAACCTTGTCATCTGTCATTCAGCGCTGCGAAGGCCTGGTCCACTCAAACTATTTCTGGCTTTTTCTCACATCGGTAGTGCCAATATTATTATAGTACAGTACAGTATGTAAGACCTTTGTCCTTATATAAGGGCTTGTTTTTCATTCAGTGTGCACACTGTGTGCCAGGTCTTCCGCACAACTCACATTTCCTTTTCTGCAATTGTGTAGCAGTTAATATTACATTCCTCCTGGCAAGAAATTATATTGGGGACACAAAGTAGCATGGGTATAATCAATCCACGCTTGGCGGAGAATGCATGATAATTATAAACAAAAACTGTGTCATTCCCCGCGAGGACGGCAGCTGCAGGGGTGACAGGCGATGCAGAACATGAATATGGATCACAGGACTCAAGATCTGGTATCTGACGCAACTGCAGTTTTGCTCAAGCTGGTTCAAAAGCACGGTGGACAAAAACACACAAATATAGATGGAGTTGGATGAAGCACAAGCCCAGACAACTGTCACTGTCATATCAGCGACCACCTTACATCATCCAGTAAAGTGAGAGCAAATACTGAAGATGTCAAAGTCATTATGTACACAGGAGGATGCTGATGTTTCATTACTCACCTCCAAAATACAGAATGAGAGTACATGCTCAAATGAAAATATGCTGCTGATTACCAGCCCAGTCGCACAGCAGTTCGTGAAATAGTCACAAAATGTAATATATTGATTCGTGTACATAAACACGAATTTCACATTATTTCCGTGAGGGTCAGCACGAAATCAATTCTTATGTAATCCACACAATTGTGAACCAGGAAGTATAGAGAGCAGTGAACGCCGCGTAGGTAGGAGGTAGGGGTGGATGGGTGTGTCGAAAAACACAGGACTTTCACCTAGCAGACTGGTGTTTGTGTCCCGTGTGAAACAACAAGTCAAACTTGATTTATTTGTCACGTAACTTCCGTACTTGTACGTAGTTATTTTAACCCAAACCGCGATTCCTAAACCTAACTAAGTAGTTTCATTTTGAAAAGACTGGAGCGAAAATTGACACATACGTCGCGTGTTGCTGGACATTCGTAGGAAAACGCACGAAAAAATACGTTGTTGAAAGTCGTGCTGAGCATCACGAAAAAAAAAAGAAATTTGTGTCACGAATCCAAAAGATACAATTTCAATCAGATTAAAAAAAATACAATCTAGATTATAATAAATCTGTAAGTGATTATGCTGTACATACACCTACTTGTTGCCTAAGCCTGACCAAGTCGATCTTTTCCTAAACCTAACGAAGTAGTTTTTGTTACGTAACTTCCGTACTTAAGCTACTTCCGTTGTTATTTTAAACCAAACAGCAATCTTTTCCTAAACCTAACTAAGTAGTCTGTTGTCTAAGCCTAACCAAGTCGATCTTTTCCTAAGCCTAACCAAGTAGTTTTATTTTTAATTTTGAAGGCTGGAGTAGAAATTAACGCGTGTTGCTGGACATTCGTAGGAAAATGCACGGAAAATACATTGTTGAAAGTCGTGCTGAGAGTCACAAAAAAAAAGGGAAATTCGTGTCTATGTTCATGAATCAAATAGATTAAATTTTGTGAGTATTTCACAAACTGCCGTGAGACTGTATTGTGATTATATCATAAATCTGTACATGATTATGCTGTGCGTACACCTACTGCAGTGCTGTGTTGAAACCATAACCAGACTATCAAAAATAGACTGGATTTCACCAGCAGGCTTTCATCTGATGGCTACATTTCACACAATACTGTACCAACAGGCTTGCTGAAATTCTGCAACAGCACTTCTTTTTTTTCTTTCCTCCCTGAGCGTTCTCGTCTTCTCTACCCCCTGAGGTAGCCTGACACACTTTCATGAATTAGCCTAGACAAGACGGACGGCTATTAGAGCCGCCACAGCACATTTGGCTGAATCCAAAAGGTCAGAATTAGCATCGAAAGAAGCATAGAAGAAAGTCCTAAAATTGTTCCCCAGATCAATTTGAACTTTTTAATATCTCACAGCTGCACTGTATTCCTCCTTAACGCGTCCACAGTGCTGGTATTTATCCTAATAAAGGTGGATTTAATATGGCGTTTATAGCTGCTTTTTTTTCATATGCAGCCTGTAAATGGCAGGAGAACTTTGCTCAGCAGTTTATGTTTCTAAGCACATATGTGCAAACAATCATGTGTGTGTTTGTGCCTAAAAGTAAGACGCCCCTGAGGCCTTAGTTCACTTGGCAGAGTGATGGAAATTACTTAGCTCTGCTGTTTTGAAACAAATCACCTAGCAGCAATTCAGGCGGAAATAAAATCCTGCTTCAAACCTAGTAAACCTTTATGTGAATAACATTAGAAATCTGGTTGCCTTAGTCAAAAAAAAAAACTCCCTTAGGCTCTGAAAATAAACCTTTAGCTTAAATGTGGCTCACAGAGGAATGGCATTATTCAGCCAAGTGAATGAGCAATAGCAGCCACAGGATGTTAGCGTTACTATTCATAACTTATTTTCCAATGCCCAAAACCGCTTTCCCTTCTGGTCTCACCTCTGCTGCTCTCTTAAAATGCAATTACCTACTGGCAAATTTACAGGAAAAGAAAAACAATGACTTTTGACCAGAGGAGCCGTTACTGTGAATGTCAAATTGATGCTGCACAAGAGCCCGCTGAGCTCCACTGTGCTACCGAGCAGAGGAAATATAAAGAGAGATGAATCACATTACTCCTTTGTTTTAGCCCAGCTCGGGGTTAATAAATGTGTGGATTCATGAGCGGCAGGGAAAGCACAGTGAATGGCAAATAGACATGTTCCAGCACTTCGAAATTCCTCACTGGAACCACAGAATGCTTTTCATAGGTGTGACTGGTGAGGGTGTTTGAATGGCGGTCACTTGTGTTCGTAAACAGAACAACCCTTCTGGGGACAAACACACTGAGGCTAAATGAAAAACACATTGAAAGGAATTGATGATTAATTGTATTCCATTTAAATTTTAAATTAAATTTTAAATTTAGTCTTAATTAAATGGTGGGTCCATTAATTTAGTTTGCTTTTATATCATCCTCTAGCTTCCCAGTGGTGTTCCTCATGTATTTAAATCTGAAAATTCAAATTTTGGTCAATGTACGTATGTTTTAGGGTCAAAATGCTATTTTTTTCCAAGCCCTTCTAATAACCTCTTCCCGTGTCACCTGGTTTCTCCATGATGACGCTGCTACATGTACAGTATACTGTATTTACATCCGTAGTAATGTTACATACAGTAACTTAGATGGCGATCGGCAGGCTTCCAGTTTGGAAAAGCAGACATGAGTACTGGCACAGAAGCTAAGCAAAGTACTGCTGTGGACGTAACATTAGTTCGGATCTGAAAGTCACGCAATAACACAAACAAACTAACCCATCGATGCAGCGGTAGACCAGCAACTCCTGTGTTCTGTGAGGTATACTTACTGTTTTCGCGAATGGAGTCTGGTGGCTTTGAAGACAGCGATATAACGACCTCAATGTCCCATCGGAAAGGGCTGTCTGATGGTGAGGTAAAGCAGTGAAAATATTCCAAATATAGATTAGACTTAAACTTACATAGATTTTTTTTTATGTGGCTAAAATACGTCTTTCTGCTGCTCCCGTCCACAGCCGCTTTACCTCGCCGCCAAACAGCACTTTCTGATAGGGAACTGAAGTCATTACATCGCTCTCTTCAAAGCCACCAGACTCCATTCACAAAAACATTAATTTCACCTTACAGAATGCGGGAGTATACATACAACCCCACTTTAAAAAATCCAAACCAACCCTTTCAGTTATTTCCAAATTTAGCACAGATAACTTGACTCAGCTAGTGCTAGCGTTCACATTATTCATAACCTTATTGATTAGCCATAATAATACTTTGATGTGTAAAATCAGTGCTCAATGCATTGTCAGAAAACTGTTAATAGGGTTGTTTTTCTCAGCTCATGAAAAGCTGTTGTTTTGGTGATACTGTACATGTTTTTCACAGGACCCGAATGTTACAGTAGCTCCCTTTTCTTTGCCCTTTGATGCTCTTCATTTGGACAGCCAGCCGTTACACAAATTAGAATTTTAAATGGACTCAAGTACATTTGCTGTTGTCAAATTGCTTGGCCCGAAAAAAGCAAACACTGTCCATTTTCCACTAAAAGCAGACTTGAACAAATGGTCATGGCAAACAAAATGACATAATTGAAAGTTTGAGATGAACCGTACTGTGAAAATGACTTTGAAGTGCAAGCTCCAGAGCTCAGGACATGAGTATTTTGATGTTTCAGGGCTCAATGTGCAACACTCCAAATGCCATAAACTGCCACTGTAATGGCTGTTGGCATTGCAGATGAGCTAATATGATAACTTATCTAAAGGCTACAATCAAATCGCCAGCTGCCAAACTCACCAAACTCGTCACAGATGCTCTCGTTCTGCAGCAGGGCGGGATGTTCGAAGGTGTCCCGGCAGTACAGGATCCTCGTGCTGCCGCCCAACGCAGCGATGCCGCCCAGCGCGAGCACCGTGTGGTCTATGAGCAGAGAGGAGGGCTGCTCTCTGAGCCGCGCCAAGACGGAACGGAAACGACAATACTGGGGGTAACTGAGGACCAAAACCTTCCGCCCATCCTCCTCCTGGCCTGAAAAACACACAAAATACAGACACAAAGTTAGAAGAGAGAATATACATCGATCAATTCAACATTAAAAAGGGAAATCTTTGTAGAGAAATAGAGAATGTTTTGTTTTCCAAGTGCTCCTGTAAAATTTATAGAGAATGGCAGCACTTCATTTTACATGACACATTCACTCTTCCATTTCTCTTCAGATTTTATGACTTTATTCCCTCTCATAGATCATACTTTGGCTACTATTATATTCTGGCACATCTACTGCCAGTGTGCTGTGAATATGATCCTTTAACTCCTCACTATTGGCCTTAAATTGCAAGGTTGCCTGTAATGTTTGAGATCTTACAGTTTACATTTATTGTACTGTCACCTTTGGTGAGTACCATATAAATCTCAAGAAGGTAAATATGTGATACAAAAAATCCAACAACACAAAACCTTTTCATGAACATATTTCTTTGAGAGATGCCAAAACATTTCTTTTATTTTCATTAATTTTCAATCATTCCTGGAAAGCAATACATCTTTGCTAAATGCTTATTTGTCCAGTACGAAGCAATACCATTTGATTTGTTTTTATATCTACAGTATCTATCTATCTATCTATCTATCTATCTATCTATCTATCTTTTTATCTATCTATCTATCTATCTATCTATCTATCTATCTATCTATCTATCTATCTATCTATCTATCTATCTGTATGTATGTATATATATATATATATATATATATATACTAGGACTGTCAAACAATCATAATATTTAATCGTGATTAATCACAAATTAATCACACATTATGTATTCATTTATTTATTTAAAATGTACTTTAAAGGGAGATTTGTCAAGTATTTAATACTGTTATCAGTATGGGAGTGGACAAATACAGTATGCTGCTTTGCCAATCGATGTGTATATTTATTATTGGAAATCAATTAACAACACAAAACAATGACAAATATTGTCCAGAAACCCTCACAGGTACTGCATTTAGCATTACAAATATGCTCAAATCATAACATAGCAAAATCAAGCCCAACAGACAATAACACCGACAGCTGTTGTTGTCTTAAAGTGGGCATGTCTGTAAAGGGGAGACTCGTGGGTACCCATAGAACCCATTTTCATTCACATATCTTGAGGTCAGAGGTCAAGGGACCCCTTTGAAAATGGCCATGCCAGTTTTTCCTCGCCAAAATTTAGCCTAACTTTGGAGCGTTATTTAACCTCCTTGTCGACAAGCTAGTATGATATGGTTGGTACCGATGGATTCCTTAGGTTTTTCTAGTTTCATATGGTACCAGTTTTCACTCTAGCTTTGAAACTGAGCCCGCTACAACCAAAACATCGCAAGTTGCGTTAATGCGTTAAAGAAATTAGTGGCGTTAAAACGAATTTGCGTTAACGCATTATTATCACGTTAACTTTGACAGCGCCAATATGTATATTCATCTCTCTTGCTACCTGACATCCCATACCGATGATCTCTCTGCATGTTCCAGGAAATGCATCACATCAGGAAGCAACGTGCTCTAATTTTGCTGTATCACTGTGACTTCAAATAGTTTTTCATTAAAGTTGCACACCCTTTCCTTGTAATGCATGACATGTATCGCTGTTGGAGTGACAGGGGGAAGTTTGTTTTAATAATTACAGCTTTCCATCTTGCTTCAATATCTATGGCCTCTAATGATGACGATAATAATAATCTGGCACAGTTGATAACAAAGCACATTGTTATACCCAGGTAGTAGTTAAACCTCCCAATAGAGCCAGACTTCACCACCACATTGGGTGTGTTGTTTCTGATGTGGGTGTTTAATTAATGTTCCACTGACAGCATGTAAGTTTGACTGATGCATAATCACCTGTGACAACTGGCAAAGGAACCTCTGGACAGGAAGTACAGACGGAGCTGACACCATAAACTGCCATAAAAGCCAGGAAGATATGCTGATAGACAAATCAAACTGTTAATATTTCACCATGTAAGAAAAGACTAAGAGTCTATGGCTAGCTACATCTACTGATGTACAGCAGTACAGTGCTCCAGAGCCTGCTAACATGCTCACAATGACAACATGCTGATGTTTAGCAGGTATATTGTTATACCATGTTCACCAACTTTGTTTTAACGCCACTAATTTCTTTAACGCATTAACGCAATTTGCGATTTTTTAGTTGTAGCGGGCTCAGTTAAAGCTAGCGTGAAGATACTGGTATCATATGAAACTAGAAAATCTAATGAACAAAGAGGCTACATAATGCTCTAAACTTATGCTAAATTTTGGCAAGGAAAAGGGGTCCCTTGACCTCTGACCTCAAGATGTGTGAATGAAAATGGGTTCTATGGGTACCCACAAGTCTCCCCTTTACAGACATGCCCACTTTATGATAATCACATGCAGTTTGGGGCAAGTCATAGTCAAGTCAGCACACTGACACACTGACAGCTGTTGTTGCCTGTTGGGCTGCAGTTTGCCATGTTATGATTTGAGCATATTTTTTATGCTATATGCAGTACCTGTGAGGGTTTTTGGACAATATTTGTCATTGTTTAGTGTTGTTAATTGATTTCCAATAATAAATAAATACATACATTTGCATAAAGCAGCATATTTGCCCATTCCCATGTTGATAAGAGTATGAAATACTTGACAAATCTCCCTTTAAGGTACATTTTGAACATATACATAAAAAAGTGTGATTAATTTGTGATTAATCGCGATTAACTATGGACAATCATGCGATTAATCGTGATTAAATATTTTAATCAATTAACAGCCCTAATGCTAACATTTGCTACTTAAGTGTGCAAATGTACACAAAAGTGTGTGTCATTAGTTTTGCAGGTATTTGATCATGAAACAAAAGTATTAGACAAACAGAAATGTTGACCAGATGATAGAAATATCACAAGTCACGACAGGAAAATTTTAAAACTTTAGTGACGTCATAAATTAGAGAAGAGAATTAAAATATGTTAAGGCTGCTGTAAAGTGACTAAAAACTACCAGATAGGTATACCGGACTTGATGATAAACTCATGCTCTGGATGATTTATTTACCAGCCGCGACAGCGATGCTGGTATTGTTTTCAACTTGTGAGTCTGTGTGTGTGTCACCATAGCAAAATGAGTTCCTGGAGACACCTACTGTTGCGGGAACAACCACAGAAGTGATTTTGAGTTCTTTGCCAGGTGTTTATATGTCTGTCTGTCTGTCTGTCTGCGGACACATTTTGTGACCTCGATAGCGTCAGAACCGTGTAAGATGCAGTCACAAAACTTTACAGGCGTGTAGTTGAGATCAAAATGAAAGCTGAGTTTGAAGATAGGTGTATATACTGTATATATATATATATATATATATATACAGCAACTATTTTATATGTATACAGTGTATATATATATATATACACTGTATACATATACAATTATTTGTAAACCTTCATGAAATTGTTTTTAAAACATCTGTAAACATTACATAGATACATAGACCAAATATTTGTAACACTTTTTTAATGGTTAATAATTGGTTTGTAAACCATCTATAAACATTATTTGGATGGCTATTATAAAGTTGCAACTGATGATTATAACACATCTATAAACACTATTTAGATAGATAGTTAATACTTCGTCAGTGGTTAATAATTGGTTTCTGGTCCATCTATCTATGTAATATTTATAGATGTTTTCCAAACAATTACATAAAAGTTTACAAATAATTTGGGAATCACTAACGAATACTTAATATAGTATATGAAATTTTATAATGTATGCAACAATAAAATGTTAATGATTAGTTTACTAATGTAATCATAATGTAATTGTTATCGTCTCTTATCAGCTATGATACAATATATCATTTATAAACTAATTATTTCATAATTCACAAACTACTTATAAATTAACAGAAATGATAGCATTACTAATAAATAATAAACATTATTAATTATCATTTCATTGTTTGTTAACAGTAAAATAACTATCATCTAAGTTGAATTAACTATCTTTACCATTTATAAATGATGGTTATTATAAAGTGTTACCCAAAATACAATATGATAAAATATGGTGTCTCCCATGGGTGCAGTGTTGCTTCTAATCTTCTACTATGGTGATTATATGATAATAAAATGACACATGACCTCAGCAGAGGTAATACAACACAATACACCACTGCACAATGACTGGAAGCTGGCCAAGTCATAATACATAGACAAATTATGCAGGTGCATTGTTCCTTAAAGCTTCAGTCAATGTCACACCTTGTAGACTAATTTGCTTTGAGACTGCTGTTTGAAAGCAGAGTGCTAATATTTTTCTAGCTTACAAAGCCGACTACACGGTTCAACAGTTGATGAAGCAGAGTCAGGCAGTTTGAAACACTATTTCTACATGAATTATTCACTGTCCTGTCTGCTTTTACAAAGCCCTTGGCTTGGACATGACATTCATCGGAATTTCTGCCGGTAAGTAAATATTTCAGGGGTGGCTAACTAGCGAGCTTTTCACCTTGCCACTCTAAAGACAAAACAGGCATTTAATAAAATGCATTTTCCCTCTTTGGTGTTATTTTATCAAGCTGGAGGCTGATAAGTGTGCAGCAGAACCAGGGCAGGAAGGACACCATTCATAACATATTTACAGCAGCTGCATTCCCGACAATCAGCGTAATTAGTTCCACTGTGCTCCAATATGACGACCACTTCAAAAGACATTATTAAAACCTTTCATCCAGCACACACACACACAGCCTATATGCGGAGGTAGTTACCATTAAACCCACAGATGTATAAACACACATATTCCTACATGCATATCACACTGCAGACACGCACATTCATCAAAGATTGCGGCAGTTGTCGTACGCGATTACAGCTCAGAGGTAGAGCAAGCTTTGTTTCCAAATGTCAGGGATTTTATTGTAAGCGGTCACCGTCAGACCTGCTCTTTCTCCCGAGGACCCTCACAGCATTTCACTTGATTAGATTCAATTTGGAGAGCGAGCCGCAGGGCATTAATAACTGTACAAAGGCGTTGTAAAGTATGCATGTCGGTGTGTGTGTGTGCGTGTTAGTGCGTGCGATGTACATTCAGTGTACACTTTAAACATTTCTTTTGTTCTCACAGCTCAACCTTTCAAAATAAAGGGCGTCCTTATCTTCACGAAAGCTTTCTAATTGGTTTGGGCTGTGGCTACATCACTGGAGAGCTGGAAGACACTGGGAGAACATTATGCAATTTGTTTCTCCCTCTCTCAGGGTCTCTTTTCTATTTTCTCTGTCTGTCTGTCTGTCAGGCCTCTCAGAGCAGCGTGTTGATCAAACAGCTGTGGTGTGGCAGATTATTTTCAGAACACGCTGTAAAGCTCCTGACCTCATAAACTACAATAGTGTCAGGGTCATAACTGCTCTGCAGCACAGCTGGCGTTATAACCACTCAGTCAGTGCAGCACTCAATACATTCTAATACAATACAACATACATTAAACTAACAAAGTATACTAATAGTTAAGTACAATATTTAGTACTATACTGTACATTTGATGTTCTGTACAAGCATTAAAGGGGCACGCCACTAAATTAATATAATAATTAAGGCTGTCAATCGACTACTATGGGGGAATTTAAGTCCATTTTAAAGGATCGAGAAAGTGGCACTATAGGTCGATGTGATTGCTCTTGATTTTCTCACTGAATTGTTTTGAGATTGACCTGTTTGTGCATTATAGCTGTTTTTTTGTGTTGCATACAAACTGGATGTCATGCCTGTTCACTTGTAGTGAGTGACAGTTGTATTTGTCTGCTTGTATTGTTTGTTTTATTGTTGTAACAATGTGTGTGCTGCCCTCTTGGCCAGGTCACTCTTGTAAAAGAGATTTTAATCTCAATGAGTTTTTACCTGGTTAAATAAAGGATATGTACTATATATAATACTCTTATCAACATGGGAGTGGGCAAATATACTGCTTTATGCATATGTATGTATATATTTATTACTGGAAATCAATTAACAGCACAAAACACAGACAAATATTGTCCAGAAACCCTCACAGGTACTGCATTTAGCATAAAAAATATGCTCAAATCATAACATGGGCAAACTCAAGCCCAACAGGCAACAACAGCTGTCAGAGTGTCAGTGTGCTGACTTGACTAATACTAGCCCCAAACTGCATGTGATTATCATAAAGTGGGCATGTCTGTAAAGGGGAGACTCGTGGGTACCCATAGAACCCATTTTCATTCACATATTCACATATCTTGAGGTCAGAGGTCAAGGGACTCTTTGAATATTGTCATGCAAATGGATTCCTTAGGTTTTCTAGTTTCATATGATGCCAGTATCTTCACTCTAGCTTTAAAACTGAGCCCGCTGCAACCTAAAAATCACATGTTGTGTTAATGCGTTAAAGAAATAGAAAATACTAATAGTTAAGTACAATATTTAGTACTATACTGTACATATGATGCTCTGTTTTTAGGACGATTAAAGGGGCACTCTGCTAATTTAATTCAATAATGTGTTCTGTTCCTTGGGAGGAGCCTTTGCAAAGTCTATTCTATAACAGAAAGCCTGTGTGGGTGGGGGGCGGTATGGATTATAAAAGACATGGGGGTTTATGAGCCAAGAGAGCCCTAATAAAAGACACTATCAAGTTGCATCGTGGGAATTGTAGGATCCAGCGTTTTTTGAGTTTTACTCACACTAGGGGTTAGATGTCAGAATATTTCAGCCTCTGCTGCTTCAATTTGGACCGCTTTTCTTTATTTTGATTTTTTTTAATTTGTCTCTTGTGAGTTCCCCAACTTTGTATAAGCGCAATGCTAAATTGCAGGAATCCCCTTTAAAGGGAACATATCATGAAGAACTCACTTTTTCAGTGCTTGTGCACATACATTTGGGTATCTGGAGTGTCTCCCAACCCACAAACTGTGAAATAAGACAACCCAGTCAGTTTTTGTGGGCTGTCTAGATCACAAAACATGTGATTCAACAAGCCAATCAGATTTGGCTCCCCTTCCTATGTCACATACCGGCTCATTAGAATATACCTCCCACAGCTTGACAACTACCTTTCAAAGGTGCACCATATTTTTCTCACAAGCCAATCAGAGAAGAAAGGGCTTTTTCGGGAGGGGGTCTTAAAGAGACAGGTGCTAAAACGGAGCGTTTCAGACAGAGGGTGAATACAGGTATATTCAGACAGAGAGTATGAGAAAAATAACGTGTTTTTTGAACATTAAAGAATGTAAACATGTCTTAGTAGAAACCCAAAATACAAGTATGAACCTGAAAATGGGCACGATATGTCCCCTTTAATTTGTCTTAAATTCCCCAAAACTGTGAACAAAAAGAATAGAATAGATACAGATACATAAAATAAACAGCGTAACACAATGCAAAACAGGTTAAGAAGACAAACAACCTGTGCTATACAGGTGAGTTTTCAACCGTGATTTCTGACATTATACTGCATAGTAAACTGGTGCATAGTTTTGGTGCCATAAATAGAAATTCTTGTTCTGGAGAAATGTTGCTTGAAAAACTTAACATCAAGTTTGGCTCTTGAGAAACTCACATACATAGTTGGGAAGAAAGCTTCTGAGTTTTATGACATCTGGGAAATGTTGGAATGGAATTTGTTAAAAATGGTGACATTGAAGAGGCACTTAAGTGTGAAGTTCAGGTGAAAATGACTAATCTATTGTGAGGAATGTATGATGACGTCTGTTATATGTTTGTGACCATATTCGTAAATCGATGTCCTTTTTAACTATGTTTTGCTATTTATTTATTTAAAAGTGATATTTTTTATTATTATTTTATACACTGTCATGTCTTCAGTTTGGGGGAAGATTCAGTAATGTATGTACAATGTGTTAAATTTATAAATTAAATAAATATGTTTTTTTTTTTTAAAGAAATAGAAATGCCTGTTCTCCTTTTCATTTGCGTTTAGTCAGACAGACGGCTAAAAGACCTTGATCAGTTTTGTTATGTCTTGTTGTTATTGCTTCTTCTTGTAACTTGTATTATTGTTGCTATTGTTAGTGTGCTACTAGCTGCTTCTACTCTGAGACTCCAGTGAAATACTGTAGGTTGGATCTGTGCCATGCGAGGCCTTACAGTATGCCATTCTAAAATCAATTCTAAAATGTACTGATAGTTAGTCGAAAGAAACAATAGCAGGAGCGATATTAGCATGCATCTAGTCTTATTTAGGAGTCTGGCAGCAGAACTTAGCTGTAGACACTTCAAGGAAGACTGAGTTTCTCAAGTAAAGAGTGCATTACAATAATGTAGCCAGGATATGACAAAGGCATGAATGACTTTCAGAGATGACAAGATATGCGGCTGATCTTACTCACATTCCCGAGATTAAAGAAGCATGACTGAACCAGTTTTGTAATATGCAAATTGAAATGCAAGCATGGATTCAAATTTTTATATTTTCAGACACAGGCATTACATGACTAGGGCAAGAGACCAGAAATTAATGAACTGCTCGTGTAACGGGTCAGGACCAATGTTTAAACAGTATGTTTCTACTTAAGGTTTGAGCCATCCATCCCCTGAGACAATTATATAAAATGGACAGTCTGCTAAACTCATCTGTGGCCTGGAATACCTTCAAAATCCAAAGCTTTCTTTCTTTATTCATAGACACAAACTGGTGGTTTCAGGTATTGTTTTGACCAAAGGTGGCATTGAAGAAACTACAGTGAATCAATACAGTATGTTACTGTTGTGGCTTTGTAGGATTGTGCTTTGTAATGAATCATGGCCCAGGGGATGAGACAGATGCCACACAAACGAAAGGGAACTGAGCTCAAAGAAAGCGATATCTGTTGATGTTCTGAAGACAAAAGCATACAAACATCTGTCTCTCAGGTGCAGCAATATTATTCTCCCAGCACCTCTTTTAATCAAAAACTTTACAAGCAGAGATGGAGAGCAAAGCACTAACAGAAAACAAAATGAGTAGTTACTGTGTAGCGCTTTTGTTACACATCTTTGAAGATGTGAAATAAAACAACTGTACAGCAGGAAAAAGTCAAAGTCCATACTGCTAGTTTTGATTGTATTGATTTACTTCCAGGCAGTCGTTGTTTTCTATTCACAACATACTAAAATCAACTTGCAGAGACCTTAAAAGCTGCTAATAATACATTTAGTAATACATCACAGAGAATAAAGGGCATTTTTCTTCTTTGTTGCGTTTAAGGAAACAAGGAAAATTGAGAGCCGTCTGCCAACAGCAACGTTTTAATGCGAAACATGATGAAATGAAATCATCCTTTTTTTGCAACATCTGCGTCTGCTTCCTGTCTGTCTCCCTCTCAAAACTGCTCATGAATTAGATGCTTTCAGCAGCTGACTCCTCTTTCTTGGACATCTTGGACACAGAATTTCCCTTGAACACATCATCGCATTTCAAAATCACTCGCAAATGCATATCAATAAAAGCAGGTTTTTGAGTCTTTGCAAGTTGATTCTTATGCTGCGCTGTAATGAAAATGAAAGTGCTGAAACAATTAGCTGATTGACAGACATTATGTCGATTGTTTAAGTCACTTATTGAGCAAAAATTCCATATATAAACACCTGTTTCCAGCTTCTCAAATGCGAGGATTTGCTGTTTTTCTCGTAATTGAATATCATCTGTTGAATATCTTTGACAGACAAAGCAGGCAAATTGACTTGGAGTCAAACTCATGAAGTGCATTTTACACTATTTTGTGAGATTTCATAAAGTTAATGAAACGGTTGTTCAATTAATCATGAACATAATCAACAGAATAGAATAATGAATGAAACAATAATAAGGAGAATACATTTAAAATCTTGCTTGTGTAGATGGCAAGTCCAGGGGATTCATAGTTAATGTGCTAAAATATGAAAAAGTAACAATATAGTCCTTTAAAAAACACAAATATTGCTCTACTGTATTGCACTACGCTGTAAGCAACACTGTGGTCCACAGCAGACTGGTAAAGTCATTAGCTACAGCAGCTGTCACAAGACACTCCGCACAATAAAATACAGATCTCAATCTACTCCAACATAGTAAAAGTAATATATGCGCACAATATTTGGTTCATAAATATGACAAAATATATATAACGCAGGATGGATTTGATATTTGAGGGAAATATTCCAGTGAGCAGTTCTTCCTTTGAGGAAAAAAGCTTAGTAAAAAGGGAAGAGGTATGTGTAGACTGTACAGTAATGTAACGTATTCTCATACAACGTTCGTATATCTTACGAAAAGTTGTTTCTCGTTTTTCGTGCGTTTTCCTATGAATGTCCAGCAACATTTGTGAATTTCTGCTCATTACATGAATACAACTTCACAGGAAACAACTTAGTTGGGTTTAGGCGACAAAACGACTTAGTGAGGTTTGGGAAAAGATCATAGTTTTGGGTTAAAAACTCCGGAAGTGGCATAACTTAAGTACAAAAGTTACGTGACAAATCAACATTGACTTCTGGTTTCACACGGGATAGGAACACCGGTCTCCTGGGTGAAAGTCTGGTGCTCTTTTACCCACCCTTCCTTATTGACGATTACGTGGATTACATACACTACAAATTGATTTTGTAGGATATATACGAATTACAGTGCATTACTTTTTGTAGGTATAGCTGAGTCATTCTCAACTACATTGTTAGGGTTTACAATTATTTTATTATTTTAATTCAAACATATGTGTAAATTTAAGGTTAACCTGATAAAGAACATGGCATGTTGTTAGCCATGCTAGGCCTACCATTGAAATTATTGGCAAAAATAGCGAAATTGTCAACTATGTTACTTGT
The DNA here is from genome assembly GCA_916701645.2 of Sebastolobus alascanus. NCBI lineage: Eukaryota > Metazoa > Chordata > Actinopteri > Perciformes > Sebastidae > Sebastolobus > Sebastolobus alascanus. The sequence continues at coordinate 1,397,945 of CAKAOJ020000057.1, read as the reverse complement.
CAAATAAGTCACCCAGAGCAGGGCCAACTCATGAGTAACATAGTTTATGTGACCCTATTTTCCTTAAAATATAAAAAAAGTAGTTTATGTTTAAGCTTTGCAATAGTGGATATATTACACTGAAGGAATATTTGAACTTAAACCACTTGTGTTTTTTTTGAGAAAGCATGTGAATTGTTCCCCCACTTATAGAATGATCCAGCTACAAACAGTGTTTGAGAACAGCCTGAGTAATGCAATCACACTGTATATGAGAGAGACGGGAGTACAAGCTCTGACACGGAATTATACCAGAAAGAATTAAAGGATATTTAGTGTAATTACTCCAAATAAAAAAAAAATCAGTTTCTCTTCCATAACAAGCATAATAAATCACTCATCATAATCAAAATCTCAGAAATGTGCATACGACATGAAACTCATTAGTTGTGGTTGAAGCAGCTGCTCCGCTGGATGAATAGCTATTGCGACGTTAGATGAAACATCATTGATATCATTGAATTGCAAACCAGAAAAACAAAAAGGGCGATCCGCTGCTGCAGATCTCTGCTTTTATTGGAGAATTTCTACAGCGGCTCTGCAAGCTGGGACTAAAAGTAGTGGTAATATGAGGGCTGCTGCTGACAGTTAAAAGCAGATCTGCGCTGGCTAATTAAAACCCAAATGTGACTCATGTAAACTGTGTCATTTACATTCAACCGAGCTTAAAAATATTCACACTGCCCACAAGCTCTGACAAGATCTTTCAGGCAAGTATGCTCATTTCTCTTGTCACAGACGAGCAGGAAAAGGCTGAAAACCATTACTCTCATGCTCGCTGTCACCCGCTGTAGTTCTTAAATCACTCACTCGGCTCAAATTTGCTGTTGTCAACATTTCCACATTATCTGCTCGGCCAAGGAATTTACTGGATCCCCCTGCAGCTTTTGTGGGGTTGGAGAGAAATGGCAAGGCATGTAACCCAGAGCCAATAATGTCACTTTCATATGTGATGGGTTTTTTTTAAACACCAAAGCAAATTTAAAAGCTTTAAAAAAAAGGCATAAAGTAATATATTGGTGAAGAAAAGAGGGAGACAAGAGAAAGAAAGAGGGAGAAGGTTCTTGTTTGGTATTCTCACTCCGTCCTGCAGGCTCTCTGCTCTGTATTGATCTTCGAGGTTGCCCTGTTTCCATTTAGACTCTTCTCATAATATATAACACATCTCTGATTCATCCGCCTTCTCTCTCTCTCTTACTTGTCAATGAGGGGACATGACACTGAGAGGGGTCCATATAAGCAGCAGCAGGCTCCCGATCTGGCTATTGGTTTCATGTTATTGAAACCTGACCAAATAAAGAGGGAACAGCATCTGTCAGTGACACCAAATGGAAATGATGCGTGGGGGGGGGCGAGGGCGCCAAACTTGTGTTTCCTAACGACGAGCGAATTAAATGAAACAATGACATAAATTCATTGAATTTGCATGATTCATCGCTTGTCCAATCTGTGAATGACTACTCTATCTTGGATAAAACAGAATGTGCTAGAACATTTCGCTAATTGCAAGCTAGTCTGTGCTGTAAACAAAATCCCATTAATCATGCGGAGGATGCGGCATCAATAAATCGCCGTATTGGAGGAAAACAAAGCAGAGCGATCACACAGTGTGTCACGAACACTCGGCTTGTTTTTGCTCAAAGGGAGTAGAGCTGGAATAATATTTCAGATGTATTTAATGGATCCGCATTGAACAACATACTGCGTTTGCAATATGACTCAGTGGCCGTCCGTCATCAACATCACACATCAGTCAGAGACACCGACTCGCCTTTCTGCTGCTCATCATGTCAGCTGCAAGCTGTGCTCTCACACACAAACACACACAATGTACACAACACATGGCTCTTTAAAGGGACACTCCACCTAAAATATATCTTTTGAGGATCAAATGGGGCGATATGGCTGATCATCATGATATTATAATCGTTTTTGTGAATTTCACCCTGGGGATCAATAAAGTCTTATCTTATTAATACTAGCGCAGACTTTGAGTCTGTCAATAAAGATGAATTGAATTGAATTGACTAGGGCTGTCAACCGATTAATATATTTAATCTCGATTAATCGCAAATTATTCACACATTTTGTATCTGTTCAAAATGTACCTTAAAGGGAGACTTGTCAAGTATTTAATTATCTTATCTACATGGGAGTGGGCAAATATGCTGCTTTATGCAAATGTATGTATATATTTATTATTGGAAATCAATCAACGACACAAAACAATGACAAATGTTGTCCAGAAACCCTCACAGGTACTGCATTTAGAATATAAAATATGCTCAAATCATAACATGGCAAACTGCAGCCCAACAGGCAACAACAGCTGTCAGTGTGTCAGTGTGCTGACTTGACTATGACTTGCCCCAAACTGCATGTGATTATCATAAAGTGGGCATGTCTGTAAAGGGGAGACTCGTGGGTACCCATAGAAACCATTTCATTCACATATCTTGAGGTCAGAGGTCAAGGGACCCCTTTGAAAATGGCCATGCCAATGGATTCCTTAGGTTTTCTAGTTTCATATGATACCACTGTCTTCACTCTAGCTTTAAAACTGAGCCCACTACAACCAAAAAATTGCAAGTTGCGTTAATACGTTACAAAAAATTAGTGGCGTTAAAACAAACCTAGTTTATTGAGAAAATAACTGTTTAAGTGACAAACCAGGAGCAGAAGAATGGGACACTAGCAGTGTATTAAGTCATATTTTGGTGAAAATATGACTGTTTGGAACACACTGAGCTTACTAATAAATGGAAATTGGAGAAGTGGTTTATGCTGCAGGACTGGTTTGAGGAGTTTCTACGGAGGTAAATCAATTGTCACGAATTCAAGCTGAACACATCAGCTGGACAAACATTTTGTATCTGATATTAAAAAGATGCAGAGTTATCAGATACAATGAGTGGAGTGTGACTTTAAGAGAGATCTGGCTCTTTCGCTCACAGGCCATGTCTGTGCGCTAATTCTTCTAAGATAATCATATTCCCACAAAAGGGCACTGACACCCAGAGGAAATGTTCTACTGGAACTGTACAGAGGGCAGAGAGAGGGAGAGTAACACTCGCACAGAGTAATACATAGAAAGAGAGCCCTCCATGCATGCTGGCTCCTGTTCTTAATTATAGTAAAGCACTAAAGTGCCTCATTCATTTCAGCAGGGTGGGGCAGTGGCCTGTGACAAAGAAAAAAAAGAAACATTTATATAATTTGCACCTCAATTTATTCAAGTGTGCGGCACGGGGATTGAGGACACACAGCTATGCGTACAAAAACAAGCACGCACACACACACACACACACACACACACATAAACACAGAGAAAATTCAACTTCCCTCAGCTTAATTCCATCCCAGATGTTCTTGCGGTTGACAGAAGGGGGGAGAAAAAAAATGGCCGTACCACATTTTCAAAAACACACACCCATATTAAATGTTTTCAGTTAAACAGAGAGAGAGAGAGAAGAGAAGAGAAGAGAAGAAATGAGAGAAGAGAAGAGAAGAGAAGAGAAGAGAAGAGAAGAGAAGAGAAGAGAAGAGAAGAGAAGAGAAGAGAAGAGAAGAAACAACACAAGCACTTTCCTCCGGTTGATTTATGTGATTCTATTACATTAAACATTCTTTCCCCTGAGCAGGCTCAGCTCCCTAGCAACCATCGCTCGCAGCCCTAATGTGTCTGGCGCGGGGCCAGAGAAAGCTGCCTGCCTTATTGATTGCCAGATTGAAAAGTTTGCATTTAATAGGTCCTGTAATACATGAAGGAATTATTCAGAGGGGCTCCTTGTCAAAAACCCAAATTGGTTCTTTTGACTATCAAAAAACAACGGGGGCCTCGTAACAAATGAGCTATCGGGAAAGCTCCAAAGGGCCCCTTTTGTGTTTGTAGATGAAATTATACGTACAGCTTTGGCTCCTCAGAATTATCTGAGTCATGAGGAAGCAGCCCAGTCCCACAGCAGTTTGTGAAATAGTCCCGAAATTTAATGTATTGATTAGTGTACATAGACACAAATTTCACATTTTTTGTGATGGTATGAAATCAATTCGTATGTAATCCACATAATTATGAACCGGTAAAGTACAGAGAGCGGCGAATGCCATGTAGGGAATAGGTCAGGGTGGTTGGGTGGGTCACAAAAATCACAGGACTTTCACCCAGTGTTCATGTCCCGTGTGAAAGTCAAAGTTGATTTATTTGTCACGTAACTTCCATACTTAAGTAAAGGATCTTCCGGTGTTATTTAAACCCAAACCGCAATCTTTTCCTACAGCTAACTAAGTAGTTTTGTTGCCTAAGCCTAACCAAGTCGATCTTTTCCTAAACCTAACTAAGTCGATCTTTTCCGAAGCCTAACTAAAAAGTGTTGTTGCCTAAGCCTAACCAAGTCAATCTTTTCCTAAAACTAACTAAGAAATTTTATTTTGAAAAAACTGGGGCGGAAATTGAAACGTGCGTCACGTGTTTCTGGACATTCGTAGGAAAGCACACAAGAAATACGTTGTTGAAAGTCGCTCTGAGCATCACGAGAAAAAAGGAAAATTCTTGTCTATGTACACGAATCAAATAGATTAAATTTTGTGTACTATTTCACGAACTGCCGTGAGACTGTATTGGAGGAAGAGAAGTTGAAACCGTGATTACTACGAGGTTAGAGGCCGCGTTGTACCTTAAGAAGAGGAAGACAAGTTTGCGCCGTGTTGATCCCCTTTTGTGTAGTGATGGATCGGCCCTAAACACTGCTCGCTGTCTGGTCCCCGGCTGCATCCTGACTAATGAAAGACTACTGCTGGGTTTTGGGGGTCAATCCACTTATGGCGCAGTCAATTCTGAGAGTACAAAACAAGCTGCTCTGCAAGAACCCAAAATGTGCAAATACCACAGGGAGCAAATTTAATCAACTATCTTTGGTTGCAGCAATACAGCTGCCTTTTGACTACACAAACAAGCGAAGCCCCTCTCCATGTCTCTCTCCCTCTCCTCAAAGTGAGCTTAAAAGCTTTTACACCCAGGTGATGATACTCTATCTGCTATGACGGCCACTCTCATTTGTCACGCGGCTCTGTCCGACACAAACTCAATCGAGCAGCTGTGATCAGAGATCTCAGAGGTTGTCAACGACAGAGAGAAAGAGGGATACATGGAGAGGTTTCCTCGGCTCAGCCTGTAGCAGAACAGCATTTCCAACCGCACATATCCTCCTCTTCCTGCAGAATGAAATGGATGACATGTTTGGCTTTAAATGTATCTTTAATGGGACAGCAAGTTCCCATTTGAGTGAGTTCTGCGGAAGCAAAAGAGGAAGAGGGAGAGAGAAAAAAAACACATCTTATCAGGAGATTGAGAATTGGGTCAGGCAAGGAATTACATGCCATTCTAGATCAAAGTTGCCGTGTGTATTTCCTCGAAGAAGAAGAAGAAGAAGGGCCCCTCATTATCAACTTATTTCTCAGGGTGTATGTTGTGTAAGAGGAAACATGATTTAATATGTTTTCAGTAAAAGAATGAAGCACAAAAAGAGCAGGAGGGGGAAAAAGAATAATACTAGAGGCTATTTGAGACAGGCATGTTTCCCAATGGTAAAACTGTAATGAGGAAGAGAAGGGGGGGATGTTTGTTGGAGATGTTTTTTTTTGGGGGGGGGGTTGTCATTCAGCATGGCTCCATTGTGGATTCCTGTCATTATATAAGAACTCTCTCTCTATCATCAGATCTGTGCGGAGGAGGAAGGCTTTAAATAAACAGCCTGTCGAGTTAAGCCAACTGGAACCCTTTTCAATAATTACATCCAGCACAATACTCAATTTACATTGCATTTATTTAGCTGGAGGACTTGACAATGTGGCAAAGAAAAGAGTGACATTAGCAGCGGATGATAACAACTAGAGCGGTGCACTCCCCAAGGGGAGACGTTTTAGTCTGTGGCTTAGAGGGAGACTTTACAGATAGCAATATGTCATTAAAAACCAGCGCCATCTGCTCACGTCTTCTTTATGTGCCGTCATTGATACGAAGCGTATTGAAGACACAAAATCCCAGAAATGCAAACTGTAGGAATCTCTCTGAGCACTTAGTTGTGATTACACATTCTAACAGCGCCACAAAAGAAGAAAACAACCACTAACAATTGTTTTCTCTCCGCAACCCCTAATGATCTCCGTTTGAAGTTCCCCCGCTCGCTCCTGCACCAACTGTTTTCACAAGACTGCTGTAGTGTTATTCAAGTGACACACACACAGTATCTGGCTAAACAAGCAGGTAATTTCTGATAAACTGCGACCAGCCTGGGTTTAAACTTATTCATTCCCGATTACAGAATGCAACCTATGATGTGGCAAACCTCCGCTTTACCAACAGTGAGCTGTAATCACTGTAATGCAGCACACATGCAGTGTTTGTAGCTGCTTGTCTCACATCTCACAGGAAAGATATGAACTTCAGTGGAGAATATCTACTTGCTCCGATAACAACTATATGTTCACTGGTCGCTCAACGCTTTTTATTTCACTCTGTAATATATATATATATATATATATTTTTTAAAGTCCAATATGAGTTGAAAATGACAGTGGGAGACATTTTTTTAGGGTTATGTTTAGGGCTATCAATAGATTAGAATATATAAACGCGATTAATTGCAAATTAATCGCACATTTTTTTATCTGTTCAAAATGTACCTTAAAGGGAGATTTGTCAAGTATTAAATACTCTTATCAACATGAGAGTGGGCAAATATACTGCTTTATGCAAATGTATGTATATATGTATTACTGGAAATCAATTAACAACACAAAACAATGACAAATATTGTCCAGAAAGCCTCACAGGTACTGCATTTAGCATAAACAATAGGCTCAAATCATAACATGGCAAACTGCAGCCCAACAGGCAACAACAGCTGTCAGTGTGTCAGTGTGCTGACTTGACTATGACTTGCCCCAAACTGCATGTGATTATCATAAAGTGGGCATGACTGTAAAGGGGAGACTCTTGGGTACCCATAGAACCCATTTTCATTCACATATCTTGAGGTCAGAGGTCAAGGAACCCCTTTGAAATTGAACATGCCAGTTTTTCCTTACCAAAATTTAGCATAAGTTTGGAGCGTTATTTAGCCTACTTCTCGACAAACTATTATGACATGGTTGGTACCAATGGATTCCTTAGGTTTTCTAGTTTCATACGATGCCGTGTATCTTCGCTTTAGCTGTAAAACTGAGCCAGCTAAAAAATCGCAAGTTGCATTAAAGAAATTAGTGGCGTTAAATCGAATTTGCGTTAACGCGTTATTATCGCGTTAACTTTGACAGCCCTAGTTATTTTGTGAAACCCATCCACGGATTATGTCTTTTGTATACAGTATTATAACACAGTTGTATGTTGTTGTTATGAAATGACAACAACATGAATCATAGAAATTATTTGGCAAAGGCTTCTCTGTTGTCTGAAAACTTGCCAGTCATAGTGACGAGGCTCTGAAGGATCAAAAATACAACTGGAATCAATTTGCTCCTCATGACAGCAGAATAAAGAATTATCAGTTTACTGCATATTTATCTACTCAGCTGTTCTTTCCCACATTTCATAATAATCTTTAGAAGGATTAACAAAGGTTGCACCTACGACATTGGATCATAGCGACTCTGTGACTCAGCTATTGTTAACTTTAGATATTATCCTCTGACACGTCGGATGAAACAACAGCTTCCCCTGAGTTACGGCTGAGGGGAAAATCAGGGGGAAAAAAACAAGACTGGCTGAATGCCTCTCATTTTGCCAAGTGCTCCTCAGGCCAGTACATAACAAGGAAATGGACTGACAGGTTGAGAAAGAGGACAGAGAGAGGCATCAATGATCTATTGTTTGCAGCCAAGGCGCTCCTTCCAACTCCTCTGGCAGTCGATATATCAAAGGAACCAAAATATATTACACCATCTGCACCGAGATATTTTACAAATACAAATGACGTCACTTGTGTTTCTTTGGCTTAATAAAAGCATTAAGAGCAGTTATGTACCCAAGCAAGTATGTGTGAGCATGCACACACACACACACACACACACACACACACACACACTGCTCCCACCAAAGGTCTGGAATCTATCAAAGCCCCCATTGCAATTACCTTTCAATGCGGGAAAAACGCATTACCTCTGTGCTGTGAAATGAACGCTATGTTATTCCTACAAGGCCAGAAGTCTATCTTCCGCACTGTGTACTACAATGTACATCCTGCAGCTGGCTATGTGACCCTCTTGCATCAGTGCTGCCTTACACATTACGACAGATATTAAGTGGATGTTGAGAAAGCTGATCTGCAATCAGCGGCGAGAGCTATATTTTTCACCTTGGCACAGGTCTGACTGGAAGTGTTTTTCCAACACTGTAATGCTAAGGTAGAATTAAATGGGTATTTAATGTGAGAGCGCAGTTGTTCACACACCCTCATACTGTGGAATTCAAGCTATTATTATCAATGTGCGCAGCTCAGTCTTATTGAATCATGTTCCCACAAAGCTTGTAAAAAGTGAGCCACGATTCAAGTTCTAAGAGATGGAACTGGATCTTTTACACTCACATTTAATTGGAAACTCAAAATATGAACCAACTGTACAGAGAGCAACAACAACAGAGAATCCCTTCTGAGACTACGTAAATCTTTTGTTTATTGTTGATATCAAATGAAATGTATCTCCACCCTCTAGATTCACGTGTCCGAGATAATGCGATAATCTGAATCGTGCTTATGTGCCTTTATCAGAAATAGTTGAGCCCATGCTGTTCATATTCAGCGGTGGAAGAAGCATTCAGGTCCTTTGTCTAAGCAAAAGTGTCACTTAAGTAAAAGCACCTATAAGTATTATTGGCAAAATGTACTATAAGTATCACAATGAAAAGTACTCATAGGCCTACTCGTCCTCAAAATTGCTCCTATGAGTATACTCATATATTAATGGATTATGATTACTGATGCATTAGTGTATAAGTAGCATTTTACTATAGCTGGTTGAAGTGGAGCTAATTTTAGCTATTTTATACACTGTTGGGTAATCTGTAAGAATGCATCATATCTGAGTTTTAATGACATATGTGTATGTAAAATCTTAATCTGTGAATAAAACTGATAAATAAAGGAAGTGGAGTAGAAGAAGGGCTGGGCGATATGGAGAAAATCAAATATCACGATATTTTTGACCAAATACCTCGATATTACGACGATATTGTAGGTTTGACCATTGATGCTTTCACAAAATATTTACACAATAAGATTTTTTAATAAATAATCATCAGTAATGTGGATATAATGACTAAGTGGATAAAGGCAAAAAACAGTCGGGTAAGTTCAGAAAATTACATCAGTTTACTGTAATGCAGCCTTTAAAACCAGTAAAACACAACAATTACGCCATATTACGATATCCAAAATCTAAGACGATATCTAGTCTCATATCACAATATTGATATAATATCAATATTGTGATATGAGTCACAAAGTATCTCAAATCCGCACTTAAAGCTGCAGTTGGTAACTTTGAGCAAATATGATAAAAAAATGTATTTTTATAAAACTGTCACTATATCCTGACAGTAGTGCATGAAGGTACAGGTAATACAGGTAATCTCAAAATAAGCCATGTTCCTCTGCCTCTACCTGTGGCTATAATGGAATTTGCAAGATTTCACAGCGCCCAAACAAAAACAACCAATCAGAGCCGAGCAGTCTCTAAAGCAGCTGTCAACTACTGCTCGAGAAACTTGCGAACTCCGATCAACCGGTCAAACTAGGCAGCGCTGATAAAATATGAATCAATATTCTGTTACTGTAATGCCTATTTCTCGCCTCAAATGTTTTCAGAGACATATTGTAGTGTACTGTTTAGCTGTAAAATGAGAAAGATTGCTCCGGTAGGTGGGCGGTGCTTGGTTTGGGCTCGACTGTTTCCAATATGGCCGCCGGGTTACAAACTTTCTCATTCACAGCAAAACAGTTCGCGAGTTTCCCGAGCAGTGACTGACAGCTGCGTTAGAGACTGCTCGGCTTTTGACAGAGTGATTGACAGCTGCTGTAGGCTACAGACTCCTTGGCTCTGATTGGTTGTTTTCCTTCAGAAGTGGTGGAATGTTGCAAATGCCATTAAGACCACAGGAGGACACAGAGGAACATGATTTTTTTCATTGACTATCTGTCTCATTCACTACTGTCAGGATATAGTGACCGTTTTATAAAAATAACTTTTTATCATTTTTGCTCAAAATTACCAACTGCAGCTTTAAGTACAGAGCTTGAGTAAATTAGTTACATTCCACAACTGCTCATGATCATTTCCCCATGCTGTGTCCCCTTGTGTGTTTTTCTTGATGTGGATTTGAACTTCAAGTCCATTTAATACGCACAACAGGGCATCCAGAAGAGGACAGTCTTACATGCATTCATAAAGCAGATGGACCGGCATGCTCATAAAATATGTAGTTATTAATTGTACAATCTGTGATGTCTAGAAGGCCTACTGAGCAGCACAAAATCACCCATAGAATGTCAACATAACATATCAGGGAGACGTGTACAAAAGGCAGTTCCGCACTGAAATATTAATGTTGCAGTCATACTTGAAATGAGCATCATTTTGACAAAGACGAATATAGAAATCTCTCCTGAAAGGCTGCTGGTTGGGTAACACTTAAGTGTGAGTCAGAGTGTAACTGGAACGAGCAGGCAATTTGTTTAAGAAAAGAAACACACTATCTCAGATAAAAACCTCCTGATTCATGCGATGTCAAGGCTTTTTCATAATAAAAGAATAATAAAAAAATAATGTTAAATAAATCCATCAGGAGATTTGTCTTAGAAGCAGACGAGCTAAGCGTGTTATGAAAGAACCGCACTCCCTTTCTGTCTATTTAAGATGCCTGGCAGAGGTCACATCAATAGCATCTCTGTTGTTCCAGACCTGACTAATGGAGAGAAGAGAGACACAACTGTTGTTTCAGACCTCGCTAATGGAGATACGGAGCTCTTCATTTCCTCCGAGGCCATTCTCATTGTTTAACCATCCACACCAGCCTTCAGCCCCCTCCCTGTCGGAAAACACATTATGTGACATTCCAGAAATAAAATAACACAAATTATTAATGAATATAGCTATCCCAAGAATCTGAATTTGATTACGGTGCGAGCCATAACAGGATATGGCTCGGTTGTAGGGTGGTCTCTCTCTCTTTCTCTCACAGTGTGTCTTTCTCCCATTCAAATTCGAGGCATGCTCAAACATCTAATAGATTTTTCCACCCCGGCACACAATTTACTGCTTACAGATTTAGAATTCTCTGGCTTCCGGCCAGTCAGAAGTGAATTAATGATATGAGCACATCAGCGAGGAAAAACAGCTTGTGATTCTCTCTCCTACAGGTCTGAGCATAATGAAGAAGATACTGCCATAAACCCTCCCAACACCACCAAAAAGAAAAAAAGCATACCAGAGAAGGAGAGAAAGAGGGGAGGGTGGTGAGAGAGGCACATAATCAATACAAACACTCCATTAAATTACTTCAAAAAGGGATTTTGGACAGTTTGTAGAATTAGTTCTGCGGAAAAAAGCAGAAGGGGAAGCAAATATGTTCGAGGGGCGGAAAGCAAACAAGTGCAAATGCTACAATCTGCCACATATTCTGAATGGAGGAGTACAGTGTGGCGTGTCTTACAAAAGCATTCCTTCTCTGCCGGAGTCACAACATACCATTACTCTTGTAACACCACGACACTTCCTCTTTATCTTTTCCAAGAAACCGCTTTACTCCTTCCCACGTTGCAGTCGGAACATAAAACATTTTCATGTGTGATAGTGACTCAAATATTGTTCTGTATTGTCACCAAGACAAATCAGCCGTGAGAAGACAGCATCTGTCTGTTTCCTTATCACCAGCTCCTGCCCGCATAAACATTCAGCGACGCTCTGAACAGTCTCTGAAAAGGGACAGAATCTACCCTCTACATCAAATTGAAATGTTCCGACTGAAATATTGTCGGGATATCAACTCGGGGTATATGTGCCAAGCCTGGCATCCAGATCAGATGTTGCATCAGAGGGAAATACAGTGGTTCTATCCCCGAGCGGGCGAGGCTGTAAAGAATCTTGAAATGCGGCGATATCGCTCCGTGCCTCACTGGCCTACTGCACCTTCCAGCTCAATCACTGTATTCGTTTAGCTCCGATCACATAAAGTAATGTACTGCTGCGTCCCAATTCCAGACAACCCAGTAAATCTGAGCAGTGTAGAGTGTGTGTACAATGGAAACGTGACTTAATTAAAGTATTAAGACTTTTAAAAAAGGCTTAATTTTTGAGTGTGCTGTTGATGGTTCCACAGTGCAATGCACAAAGAAGCAGGCCTTTCTCACATCAGACATGTTGACATGTCACAGTAGGAAAAGCACTAAACAATAATATTAATAATGGCTGAATTCCATTTAGCTGCTTTGATTTCGGGTATTGTACATGCTGGCTCACTGTCACTCCCACTGGATCACTTTTAATAGAGCCATCATTAGTGTTATTGGTAACAACAAGTCAAAATGTCTGCTGTGAGAAAGGCCTATTGAGAAGCTGCTCACAGCTGAAAAACAATTAAAGGTCTTATTAGACTTTTTTTTTTAATAATACAGCTACAGAGCCTTTAGAAAGGTGCTAAATAAAAGTATGGCTTTTCCTAAAAAAAAAATGACTATGATTTTGAATTAATCATTTTAAAAATGTTGGCACGTCCGATATGAATGTTTTGTTTATCTCTGTGGAAGATGTCTGCCGTCTGGTTCCCACATTTAACAAGGCCGTGAGCCAATAGCTAAAAGACGTTGGATATCACGTGGTATGGAAAAAAACAGATATATGGCTGAGATTGACGGTAAGTGCCTGGCAACGACTTGTTGTGAAGTAAATGCAATGGAACGGGGAGGGAGAATGTGATATCTAGTGGTTGAATGTTATCAATAGTACCTTTAAATTAATGACAGACTTGAAAAAAAAAAAATTTTATGGTGTGATTCATTTCCTGTTAAATATAAACTGGTGAATTTTGTTGACTTTTTATATGCTAACTGCAAAAACAGTATATAAACTATATAGCACCACTATATACTATATACTACACTATATAATTAGCATGTATTATGAAATTAGGACACGGCTTATAATGCAGTTTTGCAGCTCAGTTGGTAGAGAAGGTCGGCCATTTATCGTACGGTTGGTGGATGGATCCCTGTCTCCTCCTGTCCACATGTTGACGTGTCCTTGAGCAAGACACTGCAACCCAAACTGCTCCTGATGAATGTGTATGGAAATATAAGTTGCTCTGGACAAAATGAATGTAATGTACTTAACCTAAAATATACAGCATGCTGAGTAATAAAGGTCAGTTGTGGATTAAAGGAGGGAAATGCCACAATGTCATTCATTTTATACATTCAACTCAAGTGCATTTTGATTCAAAATCCATCACGTCCACCACAATTTGACTCTGGACGTTGATGGAGACACTGGATGGAAATCATCAATCAAAGCATACCGTTTTTAGCTTTTCATAGAGGAAAGAGATGCATGAATAACATGTCTTTCCTTGAATAATAATAACTGACCTTCATTACCATCACTAACTGAATATTCCATGAAAATGCTCACATTTTTTCAGCTATCTAATCCATCATGCGCCCGGGGCTTTAGTCTGATTCACTGTATAAATTTGTTGGATGAAACGACAGAAGTACAACCGTTTTAATATGCAGCACTGCAGGAAGCATCTAATATCTTAAACAAATATTTGTCAGAGATAAGATATTATTTTGGTAATTTTATGGGACCATTTACTTTAATTTTCAAAAGGTGCTGCAGCACAAAAATAATATCAAAAGTCAAGGGGAGGGGTGACTGCTTTTGTAATACACTGTATATTTTTTTTCCGCCTGCATGGTTATATGGGATGTTTTCTCAGACAGCGCTGATGCTCGCCGTGCTGAGGGATGAACCATCTACTGATGATACTACAGGTGAGGGCAGGAGTCAGGAACACCATCTATGTTCTCTGAATGCAGGAGTCACAAGCTTTGACCTTGTATAATCCTCCACATCATCTCAACTCACAATCTGCTCACTAGCCTCTGCGCTGAAGGCTCGAATTGAAAAAAGACAAGACAGAAAACCTATTGAGCTATTTTGTGAGCAAGAGCAACCCTGTGTTTCTTTTTTTGCTTTTTGTTTTATTATTTTCTTTCTACAGCTCTCTGTTTCTCCCGGCTAAAGCCAACAAACTGTATCAGCAGATACAGCTCTCCGACACTCGGCCTCCTAGTATACGACCAGAAACCAATTTCGGCAGGCAGCAATGAAAAAAAAAAAAAAAAAAGAATCAGGCCAGTTCTCTGGGGAGAGATAGAGGGGCAGAATGTAAACTTCCCTGGCAAGCCATCCCTGGTGGATTGAACAGTAAAAAAGAAGCTCTAATGCTCACTCCAATACAAGATAAACTGAGTGGACAGTTTGCATTACCTGATTAAGTGAATCACATTACAGATTATGTAAGGACTGAAAAATACAAAACATCACTCTTCATGCACTCGTAGAAATATGTTATTACTGTCCTCTTGGCTTGGAATGCTGTATGTGGGAAACTACCGTATGTTCAATGTGATTAAATGTCCTTTGTGTTTGTTTGGAGGCCACAAGAAGACTGATTGTTATATTTTTAGCTACTTGAAAAACTATACATACTTATATGTTTGAACGTTAAATATGAGCTATAGCCTACAGCCAGCAGCTGGTTAGCTTAGCTTAGCACAAAGACTGGAAACAGGGGGAAACAGCTAGCCTGGCTCTGTGGCGACAATACAGTGACAACAAAGAGGAAGAAGTTACTGAGCTCAACCAAGAAATAGTCCCCCCACATTTTGTAGGCATTAAACAAACATGATATAACATGTTAGCTTTAGATTTGATAGACAGAGCCAAGATAGCTCTTTCCCCCTGTTTCCAGTCTTTATGCTAAGCTAAGCTAAGCTATGCTAAGCTAACCGGCTGCTGGCTATACCATGAATCACACATATGATATTCGGCAATTTAAAACATAATTTTGCAATTTTGTTGTAAAACTTTTGAAGTGAATACTGTGAAAATACGTAATTAGAAAGACTACACACCCGTCTCTCTCGCTGAAGCTACGATGCCTGTGTGTTTCGTACCAGGATGTGCGCACACGAGCTACGGGTCTCTCGCTCGTTCTTTCTCTATCCGGCTGATAAAAAGACCGAGAGTCGCTGGATAAAACACATCAGGTAAGATAACGTTTCAGTTGTGCATGGAACATAGCTAAGTTAGCTAGCTAGCTAGCGTTGGTGACGTATATTGTGCGAGACGAGAGATGTATACTGAGTGGTTTCACACAAAACTAAATGATACCACGACAAACCTACGACAAACTGAGACTTTCTTGACTTGCAAAATGATGTTTTAAATTAACAAACATCATACAGTATGTGTGATTCATGGTGCAATTTAAATGGGATCAAAAAATTATTTGTCTCTCGCCGTTGACTGCCGTACATATTTTTTCTGATATAATTAGGTCCCATGGGGTCCAACGGAGGGGCAGGGACTTCGCCTCTCTATACAGCCAGCAGTCGGTTAGCTTAGCTTAGCACAAAGACTGGAAACAGGGGAAAAGCTGCCTGGGTCTGTGGCAACAATACAGTGACAACAAGAGGAAGAAGTTACTGAGCTCAGCCAAGAAATTGTCTCCCACATTTCGTAGGGATTAAACAAACAGGATAGAACACGTACATTTGTGTGCTTTACATTTGATAGACAGAGCCAAGCTAGCAGTTTCCCCCCATTTCCAGTCTTTATGCTAAGCTAAGCTACTGGCGGTAGCATCAAATTTGCAGTACAGACACAATGGTGATCTCAATCTTCTTGTCTAAATCGCGGCAAAAACAGACTGTTACATTATAAATTAAATCATTTTTTTAGTTATAAAGGTCTACGGGAATGTTTCCCTCTTAGGTCAGCCGCACTTTTAAAACACTGCGTTTCAAAGCCTGGCAAAAGCTGGAATTTGAATTATGATACCAATCATTTCTCTGCCTCGCAGGTTTCAGAGTCACAGCTGTCGATGCTGCAGGACAGCAGCAAAGGTCACTTGTTTCTCTAATTAATTCCTCTACTTTGTGCAGGCATCTTTGGTTTCCCTCTTTATGCATTTCTGAGGACGGAATAGAGCTTTGTTCACAAACCATATTGCTCCATGCATGTAACGCAGATCAAGAACAATACAATTGTCACTCTGCTATTTCCGACACATTTGTCCAGTAATATTTTTCATATGTTGCCTGTGAGACATAAATACATAACAGTGCGCTTAATTCACATTGGCAGCACGCCAGGAAAAGTTAGGATACGCATTTGGAAAAAAAAAGAAAAGAAGAACAGTTTCCCCCGATAACAATGGCACACTTTATTGCTCTTTAGCTCACAATGGTTTTCTGTGCAGCTTGTGGTATTGCTGCAGTATCCTGTTATGGGGAACAATCCAATTCCTCTGACATAGTTACAGATCAGCCCGAGAATAACAATCAGCAAATACATCATTCAAGTAAAAACAGAGAGCAGCCACTTCGGGCTATTCTGTTCATAAATACAATCCAAAAAAAGAGCATATAGGCTAGCTGCATCATAAAAAAGTCAGTCTAGTCAATGAGCCAATATTACACAGTATTACAGACATTCAGCTACAGGATGCTTTACGGGTGCTTTTATATCTGATCTGCTGCTGCTGTGGCATGAATATTTCATTCCGGTAGTCAGCAGCATTGCAGTGGCATATTTCATATTTCTATGCAAACCCTTGCTTGGAGTAACGTGCATTTGCATTTGAAGAATAAGTGATCCCTCTCACTCTCTCCCAAACTCTCTGCCCCGCTCATATTGTTAGACTGTCAACAACTGACACACGCCAAAGACGTAGCGAGCAAACAAACAAATGGATAAGTGAGTGCACACCACTGATTGTCGGTGTGTAGCACATGTGCACGTGTCCATCTAAGTGTGTGTGTGTGTGTGTGTGTGTGTGTGTGTGTGTGTGTGTGTGTGTGTGTGTGTGTGTGTGTGTCTCTGGTGCACTGCCAGAGTCTGAGCCCGTTCTGCTGAGTGGGCAGATTCTCTGGCGGAGTGTCCCATCGGAGTGACAAGTGCATTTAGAAACAGCCTGATGGAGTCATTAACGGCAACGCTGCTCATTAGCAACACACGCACGCACACACACACACACACACACACACACACACACACACACACACACACACACACACACACACACACACACACACACACACACACATAACCCCTCAGTAACAATAGCGTCACCGTCAGGTTATTACTCTGGCAGCAGATAAATCTATAAAATCCAGACGATGCAGCACGTTTATAGAAAGCCTTGATATGGAACATAATATCATTTAAGAAGCAGGCTGACACATCTATTTGTGAAAGCAAGCAATCACACACACGCGCACAAGCACAATCAAACCGTATTGATTACTGGAATAACAGCAAAGCATCCATTATTGATCCTCTTGTCCTTTTTGCGTATGAGATTCAAGCAATATCGAGTAATCAAGGGCATTACGGCATCACACAGAAACACAGCACAGCTTCTCTTCCTGGAAGATCCCGAGCAGAAAACAGTACAAGGCTCATCAATAAACCACGCTTTCTACAGAAAAAACAGGCTCGTGTTTTTAAGCCTAAAGCAGTTTCACTTCCACAAAGGCTTTAGGCATAAAATGATTATTAAAAATGAATTAATTGAGGATTATATAAAGCTACATTTCTGGCTTAAATCACCCGGATACATACTTGTAACCTGACAAGACGCGATGGTATTTTTAGCATGTTTGATTACACCATTATAATCAGCATTAGGCATTACATCACAGCCATGTGAGAGGGAGGCAAATAACTGGGAAACGGCTTCAAAGGGAACATTATGTTCTTTCTGATTATTAGGCTCAAATGCCAGAGTTTCTTATTTGCATCGGATGAGTCATCCGCAGAGACAGCCAGCTTTATGTTGGGCCTGATTCATAGGTAATGCTGCCGTGAGACCCCAAGAGCCTGGTGCGAGAATCAAACAATCACCGACACTTAATGGCGCCGTATACGTGATGAATACGCCAGACAACCATTCAGACACAAACAGCAATGATCCTTAAAGCTCCGGAGATACACAGCCAATTATGATCTGAACTGATGGATAAGAAGGTGTCAGAGGTGCCGCAGACGGCAGTTTGATGTGACTCAATTATTTAAAGCTGAATTATGTGATTTTTGCAATGCCGCCTTTGTTGTTGTCGCATTCAGAACAGAGCTGTTATACTGTAGGATGTTAATGCGTTGGCAAACACGCTGCCATTACCTCTATCCTGCCTCTATTAGTGTGATTCTCAGCTCATTATAGCGGGAGGAATTCCAACTACATACTGATGAATTACTCCAGTCAAGACAACACTTGTTAAACCAACCAAAGGACAATAAACATAAGCTGATTTATGGCGGAGACAGGACACAAATACATAAACATTCAACGCAGCAGCCCAGAGAAACACTGCAGTAACCTTTTGGAAGGAAGAAGTGCTTTAAAAATAACCTTAAAAAAAAAAAATTGAGGTTTCTGCTGACGCTCACCTAGCTGTGCCCTTTCCCGCTGGACATCCTTGAAGTTGAGCCCGCTGGTCAGGGTGCTCTCCCGGTAGCGATGGAGGGCCTCCCGCCTCCCGTTGGTCCCCAGCTCCCGGAGCACGGAGGGTTTGAGAGGCTCGGCCTTCAGACAGTGGGTCCATCCTGAGAAGTCTGGTACCGTCCACTTCACCAAGTCCTCCAGCCGCACAATCACCTTCTCTGACACCGCTATTACCTCGTGCTGAAAGGAAGCGGGGCACAATCCCAATTACAATCAGAAGCGCATAAAGGAAGTTACATAAATGTAACTGTGTCAAGGTCATGGATCATTTTCTTTTGCAACAATTTTACGACTATGTTTGAAACAGTGTTGTTGAACAGATCATAAGCTGTATATAAGAAGTGGACGGAGTCACTGTGACTTCATCCATTGGTTTGGGGACTGTCGTTTTGAAGCCTGGAGTTCGGCATTTTGGCCGTCACGATCTTGTTTTTTTGCACCCAGAAGTGACACGAGAGTGTGGAGCTAAGTACAACCGAACGCTGAATAAGACATTAATAGGTGACCAAAAATGTTAAAATTAACTTTCATGTACTGAAAACCCACTGTTACAAGCCGTGGAAGCGACAGTAGCCACGCCCTAAAGCATATCCTGCTTTGTGGACTATTTGACTCTAAATGGGACCATAATTTACTAAATGAACATCATGCTGTATTGAAAAAGACTTGAAACTAGCGATTGAGACCATAAACTCATGTTTACAATGTTTACTGAGGTAATAAATCAAGTGAGAAGTAGGCTCATTTTCTCATAGACTTCTTTTTGCAACCAGAGGAGTCGCCCCCTGCTGGATATTAGAAAGAATGCAAGTTAAAGGTACTTCCGCATTGGCTTCACTTTTCAGACACGGAGGTTGCCCACTGATACAGACACATATTTCAAAAACACCCCATCTGCAGGTAGGCTATACATGATGGAAACAGAAATTTTGAATTTGAAATCTATTTCACTCTAAATAATTGCACAAACAATTTGGGATTAAAAGAGCACATTTTCTCTCTATCTCTACCGTACTAATGCCAAACATGCCATTCGGATACATTTTTATATCTATCCATTTCATTTCTTTTAAGCATTTTTAAACCTACAAAGTGTGCCTGATATTTTCAGTTCCATAAATTTGCCCCTTTAACAGAAATACAGTGATTTTTTACATTAGTCCTGACCCTTTGTTTCTTAAACATATTGCTCTCAAATCATTTGGACTTTTTCTGTAATTTTAAACATCTTTTGGATGCTTTCAGGAAGTAATTTCTTTTTGACTTTATACATGATTTGTGCTGTTTTAAAATCTACCAAGTCTCTGAATTTTAGAGCCTTTAATTCAATAAACAGCGGGTTAGGTGGTTCGTAATGAGTAGTTTTGTTTACAATTATAGCTGTCTTTTGCAGTAAAAAAAAAAATTGGATTCATTTTATGAGTGTTTCCCCACACTTCCACACAGTATGTAACAGCGGTGGAATAAGTATGCAGATCCTTTATTTAACTAAAAGTAGAAATATCTAAAAATACTCTCTTACAAGTAAAAGTCCTGAATTCAAAATGTTTCTTAAGTAAAAGTACAGAAGTGATATCAGCAAAATGTGCTTATAATATCAAAAGTAAAAGTACTCCTTTCACAGTGTTATATTATTATATTATATTATATATTATATTGTATTATAATATATACAGTATATAATAGTAGTAATAGTAATAGTATAGTATATACATGTATCACATGTTTTTTTATGTAAAACCTTAATCAGCAAAGTAACTAGTAACTATATGTGTCAAATAAATATAGTGGAGTAAAAAGTACATTATTTCCCTGAAACAGTGGACTAGAAGTTGCATAAAATGAAAATGCTCAAGTGAAGTTCAAGTACTTCAAATGTATACTATATACTGTATACATAATGTATACATTATTTGAGTGAATGTACTTAGTTACATCCCACCACTAGTAAGTCATGTATGGCGGTATAAGGTGAATACAATCAGGGTAAAAAAAACAGGATTAAAATAAGAATAAAGATCAGAATCAGAATCAAAATCAGAAGGCAGCAGAAGAAACAGGACGAACAACAGGACGTCCCTATTTATCAACTAAATTGCTATGAGAGTCAAGTAGCATTACGGCTGTGGATGCACATTAATGTAAGTAAATTACGGCACCATGAATATGGATGATGTGGATGATTGCTGAGTTGAATTTACGCCAGCAGTTAAATCAATGTCAATGGGGACGTAGATGTTTTTAGACTTTTTGATTAGCATTTAGGAAGTCAGGCTCCAGATATTCACCGTGAATGTTGAGATCTTTATGCTTTTAGATCACAAGTCACACACACAGCGGCTATGATTAGACCTTCAAAGTGTAGAGGAGTAGAGGAGATGTAATTTGTTACAGTGAGAGTGTAATGATTGAACAGGAGAAAGCTGTGAGCCAACGGTCTCCCTGACACACAATAAAGCTAATGTGACACTGTCAGAGGACTATAAATGTAAAGCAGTGATGTGCATGGGTAAGCTGATGGTTTTGTGTACATACTTTATTCTGTTCAGTTGGCTTGCTTAATAAGATTTGCTCTCAGTATGTGCTTCAACCTATTTCTTTTTTTCCTAAGGTTGATTCAACCCCGTCTAATAACTCTCATACTTGAAGAACTACAAGTCCAATGGAGAGGTAAGGAAGCAGAGATACTTAAATGTGTTTCCATTTGAAGGGCTAATGGCTGAAGTGCTTGTTACCGACAGAGTGGAGTAGTGCGCTGGAAGATGGCTATTACAGAAACAGGGAAATCTGGAGGACAGATGTGTAAAGGCAGAAACGCAGACGCTCTGAGTGGGTCTCTGATGTTTACCTTGGTTATCTCCAATTTACCAGTCTCCCTGTACACATTTCCCCTCAAAGAGCATATTGCTGAAATCAAAATAACATTAATTTACTCTATATTGACATATTTATTACGCACTGTATGTATGAATGTAGACAGGGTGGACGTAATAAAAGATAAACCTATACGATCTAATAAAATCCAAAAGGACAACTCTGCAGTAAATCCTTCCTATGTGAAGATTAAAGCAGCAGTAGGCAGAATGTTTTTGGCATCATTGGGCAAAGATTCCCTAACAACCTTTCAGCATATTGTAATTCAAGTGTACAGTAACAGAACAATGATTCATATTTGATCAGCGCTGCCTACTTTGACCGTTAGATCAGAGTTTGTGAGTGATTGACAGCTGCTCAGAGATGGCGAGGCTCCAGCTCGGCTCTGATTGGTTGTTTTCCTCCGGTCTGTGAAATCTTGCAGATGCCATTAGGAGCACCAGAGGACACCGGAGGACACAGGGGTACATGATTTTTTGGAGCTTCCTCATTGGTCGTTGCTCTTTCAAAATGAAAAGGCGGAGAACAGTTCTGTTTTTATGTTTTACGTGTCAGCGGTTCAATGTAACATTACATAGCGCTGTTGTTGTGCATGTGTTATTGTTTATGCTCGTTTAAGTTACGTTATGTTCGCAAATTTTCGCCTCGCTTTCCTCCATTTCCGCCATGAACTGACTATCTAGCAGCCCACGTCACTACTGCGGTATGAACCCAAAATAAACAGACTGTGCTGTGGTTTAATTGCGATAAACGGGTCAAAATAATGCCGAAATAACAACATAAATATATCGATTTGTAAAAAGACCGAATTCATTCTTTGTCAAGTCTGTCCGCAACACAACAAGAAAACAACTTTTAAAATGCTTGTTTTCTGAACGGAGTTCGGATCGATCAACGCCAGGCTATGATAACACCAGCTGCTCCGTCAACACTCAACATAACGTCATCTAGGCATAAATACGGCAGCGACGCTGTTGTAAACGGATCAAAGTGTGCCGAAATAACTACATAATGATGCTGATTAGTAAAAAGTCTGAATTCATGCTTTGTCGGGTCTGTTACCATGACGACTGGCAAACAACTTTTAAAATGCTTGTTTTCTGAACGGAGTTCGGATCGATCAGTGGCAGGCTGCGTTAACATCGCAGCTGCTCCATTAACACTCCATCTAGGAATAAATACAGCAACAACAACGTCAGTGATGACAGCTGGAATATCTCAACGCTGATAAACTTTTGCAACGTTTGTATATATTGTTACACATCACTTATATGATGAATGCTTTTGATACACATGCTTTCATAAAAATCTGAAATACTTTTAACCTTGCATAATGTATGTCATGATAATACCTTTTCACCTTCTATACAATGTATAATATACTGACTAGTAAATGTTACCATTTACATTACTGAATGCCATGTGCTTCATTATAAGTTGGCTTTCAATCAAACATTAAGATATAAGTGAAAAAAACTTCAGATTACCTGTCTCATGCACTACTGTCAGGATCTGGTTACCGTTTTATAAAAATAACTTTTTTAATCATATTTTCTCCATTTCTACCCACTGCTGCTTTAATGATTAAGATATTACTTGTAAATCTTAAAGAAATGGTTTGTAAAGCATCTATAAACATTACATAGATAGATATTTTTAACACTTGTTAATGGTTAATAATTGCTTTTTCAACCGTCTATAAACATTAATTGGATGGCTGATGATTATAATACATTGTTAAATGGTTAATAAATACTTTGTAAATCATCTATAAATGCTGTTCAGATAGGTAGTTAATACTTTGTCAGTGGTTAATAGTTGGTTTCTGTTTCTGGTTTCAGATGCCATTAGGAGCCTCGGAGGACACCGGAGGACACAGAGGCACATGATTTTTTTCAGATTACTTGTCTCATGCACTACTGTCAGGATATAGTGACCGTTTTATAAAAAAATACTTTTTTTCAAATCTCGCTTACTGCTGCTTTAAAATGTCAAGTTTTGAGGTTTTAAGCTGTGTTTTTATTGGATTACTTCAACTTATGTTGTCGCCATATTCTAAAAACAAACACATGAGCACGTGACTTTTCAGCGTTTCAGATTCTCTCCGAGTGCTCTGTCTATACAATTACCCACATTCAGTTCTCACATCATCTGCAACTACAGGCATATCAAATCCCAACCAGTTGGAGACAGCATTTCCTTATAAAGGAAAAGCCTGCGAGGGATAGCTTGATATAGCTGTGCCTCCCTCACTAAGTAGAAACATCAAACATGGGTTTTCGGTCTTCTTATAATGAGCTGTCTTCAGCTGTCAAGTGGTGGCGGGTGGTTGTAACCGGCTTTCCATGCAATGAAAAACTGACTGCTGTTTCTGCCTTCAGAAAAGCAGGCCATTTGAATAATGTAGAGCAACAGTAAATAGCGTTCTGCCTGCAGCCAGAAACCACATTGTACTTTATCTCTACAGAATTAGCTACTGTAGTTTGATGCAATCTACTGACAGCACATAGAGAAACATAACCATGAAAGATTTCAGTTCCATTCGAAACAGAAATAATGCACTGACTGTTGTGCTGCTGATGTATGAGTCAAACAGCAATACTTCAGGTAATTCAATAGCACACCAGAGCATTCACACACAGCAACAGCAAAGCGTAAAAACACACAGCCATTCGCTCTGTATCAATCAGCTGAATGACATGCTGCCTTGTGTGAGTGTCAACAGATCCTGTTTGGGGACTTGTTCGGCTCAAGAGCAAAACACAACAGGTGAGGGCAATTCAGCAGCTGTCAACACAGTCCAGAATATAATCAGTCTATGAACAGAGCCACAACAGGCTACATCCATTAGCTTCTTTTCTTTTTTTTTTAACTCTACCAGCCGACTTCACAGCGGCTGAGCTGCTGTGTGATGCAACATGTACAGTCAGGAAGCTGAATACTGGCTTGTGGTTTGCATACGTCATGATATTTGATTGAGAAATGTTGAGGCAAACACTGTAGAATTGAGTAATGTGATGTATTTCCATAGAAAGGGTTTCAGAGAACCAGTTATTGAGAAACCGGCACAACAACAGCATTGCGCCTGGTTTGCCACTACAAAATGCTAGAGTGAAGGTACTGGCATCATATGAAACTAGAAAACCTAAGGAACTATGTCATACTAGCTTGTCGAGAATAAGGCTAAATAACGCTCCAAACTTACGCTTAATTTTGGTGAGGAAAAACTGGCATTGCCATTTTCAAAGGGGTCCCTTGACCTCTGACCTCAAGATATGTGAATGAAAATGGGTTCCATGGGTAATTGTTATTTTAGACACACACAGATCAATCATTCCAGCAGCATTCATCAGCATTGCATGGGTCTTGGATTTTCGGTTTCAAAGATGTGCTTGAGAAACCTGCTCCTCTGTAAATGCTGCCCATCCACACTGTCCTGTCATTTCCAGTTAGGCAGCTGATAGTTAAGCAAAGCGGCAGACGCAGCCAGCAGGCCACTTGATCATATAGGTCAGGAGAACCGCAAGCCCCCAGCCAAGAGGTGACACTCCACATCAGCAACATACCAAACAGCCTGGTGTCATTTCACTGACACTTCCTACACAGATGCATTAGGAGCATTTATACACTCTGAATCCCACGCTAAACGTCTTAATGTGTCGCCAGAATTGTACCTCGGGTGCGTCAATAAACGCCCATACTCTCTAACTGCTTGTTTTATGATTGAGTTAAAATGCAAGGTGACACATTAACAGCTGAACGTTACATCCTCTCTCCGTTCTTCTATCAATAATTCATGTTATTACTGCAGCAGCGTGATATCTCCAAAAACATTACTGAGTGAATTTATGGCTATGACTGCACATAATGGACTGAAAGTGGGGGAAAAAACAGACTTCAGCTGTGAAACTGTAGATAACTCTGTTCCAGCAACACATGACTCCGGCATTCTCATTGAAATTAAAATCCATATCATTCAATTTATATGGATGTGGTGGTGGCAAAACAGCTCATAAGGGACATTCCCAATTCTATATTCAGTGATCCAATTAGAAACAATGCACCCTGAAATATTCCATATCACTCTGAACAATGCCCCGCGAGAAATCCACGCCGCTGTGCTCGTACAGTGAGGAGAACATTCCTGACTGTCAGCGTTCTGCGGCGGAGCGTCTCATCGCTCGGACAGGACTTTCAGCTCGGGAGTCAAGGGGTGCACGCTCCTGGTGGGTGGGTATCTTTCTATACTGTGGGTACACTCACACACACACAGTGCTCCTGTCATGCTGGGAAGGTTTCAGCCTGCTGCCTCAGAGAGGTCAGCACTGGAATTCCTAAGGCCAAAGGAGATTAGTAATTGAGTAATGGACATGGTGACATGGACAATGAGGAGACAGAGCAGGGGAAGGAGAGAGAAAGAAGGAGAGAGAGAGAGGTATGAAACACAATATGAGTTCATTATCTATCTCCCCTCCCCATGACTGACCTTGGCTTCAGTGTCCCAAAACAAACTTATCTAGGAATTAAAAAGGGAGCTCTGGGGAGTAAGCCAAGCACAATTGAATTAGAATATGTTTTTTTGAGAGCGCCTCAAGACTAGAAAGAGTTCAAGGTACAACGTTTAAAAGGTGAGAATTATTGGTGCATAATGTTCTGCCACTTAACGCATGCAGTTTATTCATATGCATAAAAGTTGCCGTAATATCTGCAGGGGTGCCGAACTCATCTTTTATTCACTGATTCCATTAAGAGATTGCGCTTACATGAGCCGGGATGATGTATGAACTTAGCATTCTTTCACAGTGATAACGACAGAGAAAAAATGGCGAGATAACAGGAGTTTTTCAAAGGCTTTCTGAAAGTGGGTGAGGTATCCATCATGTAAGGTGACACCACACGAAAAAAGCTGCGTCAGCTCCCTCTGGATCACAGCAGCTTTTGTACTCTTGTATTTTCACAAATGCACACGGGAGACAAAAAGCAGACTGGATGCATGATGATTCCACATACTAAGAAACTCGGTTGAGAACGGGAAATATTGGCTAGAGCATCTCTCATCTGTGGCTGGATTCTCCTCAAAGGTTATAATAACGATCCACTGTAGCTGGGGGCGCTGGAGTCATGCATCAAGGCAAATGTTTGCCTGTTCAAGTGGTTAGTCAATGACAAAGTGGAAAAAACCGAGCTATGAGCATCAAAAGTCTCTTGTGTGTTGACAAAGCGGTCGCTGCTGTAACTTATCATTACTTAAGGCTGCAAAGACACAAAACAGGAATCAAGAATCAGAAGAATGACAACTCCTTAACCAAATGGGAAATATTAGTGGGGGCTTTTTATAGCCTTTTGAAGTCCAGGGTATTCAGTTTTAAAGGTTTTAAATTACACTATCCTAAAAAGCTGGTAATAATTTACATGCTATTTCAGCAATGGTGAGGAATTCACTGGAGGGCAGTGTTCAGAGTTAATGACTTGTTCTGCGGCAGGAGCAGGCACACATGCGCGCACGCTACGTGTGCACGCTAAAAGCCCCCCCCCCACCACCACCACCACCCCCATCACCACCTCCACCACCACCACCTCTAAATTCCTGCCATTGTTGTGTGAATGGGGAGATTTGGTATAATGCACAGACTGGCCAAGACAAGGCAGCAGCAAGGACGTTCTAAAAATGATCACTGTAAAAATGCGCCGTATCACATTTGCACTCGAGTCATTCAGCACGACGACCTTATCCATCAAAAACGCTGCTCGCATATCTGAGCCACTTACACTTAACTCAACTAGCATCCCAGATGCCTGAATTACCCATTCAGGGTTTTTTCCCTTAGGAAAAATCAAAGAAGCAGCAAATGAATACAATCTAATTTCCCTACAAGCTGGCTTTCCAAGCACTGAAACACATGCATGGACTACTGCCATGTACTGAAGAAATGGCTCTGGACGCATGCCAAAGTGTTTTCCACAGCAATCAATACTGGCCTAGTGCTGCAGTCCCCGGCCTGTCAGTGTGTGTGTGTGTGTGTGTGTGTGTGTGTGTGTATGAATGCGTGAGTGTGTGCCAAAGCCCTGTCAGCTAGAGGGACAGAATAGAGGAGAAGAGAGGTCAGATGAAATCAGAGGTGATGATAATAGCACATTAATATAACATGATCCAGAAATATTCTCAGCGGTTGTGAATTCCCATTAAGAGCGCCTCGCTGTATTTGCACTAAAGTGGGATATATAGTATAAGATAAGCATAAGCAATTAAGCGCCTGAAGCGGAGTATACAATAAGTGGGTGTTGTGTGTGCGGTGAGCTGTTATCTACAACAGCTCTCTCCTGAAATGTGGGGTCCAAAAAAAACAAAGTATTAAAGCCGGCGAGCGGTATACCAGCAGGAGAGGCAGGCCATTTGGAGTGAGAAGAAATAATGTGTCACTCAATGAGTTTTAAAACACATGTGACTGTTTAGTCAGTGGCAGTTTGCAGGCAGACAAATAGAGCGGAGGCCCCAATAGAGGGTTTGTCATAATGGGTGAGCAACTCGACACAAAGCCTGTTTAAAGAGCCAGCAGAGCTCAACTGGTGGGGGTAAACACTGCTCGCCGGGCTGAGATGCAATGAAAAATACAGCTTCCTCCACATATGGACTTAATAATTAACCCAGAATAAACAGATTAATACATTTTCTCTGGATCTGTTCATTAACTATTCAGCAAACAGAGCGCAGAGAGGCAGTTTATTCAATGAATCATATTTCTATTTCCAGCCAAAGCCTGACTGGATTTAAAGCTGGCAGCGTTTAAAAAGGAATTGACCTCCAACCCTGTGACAGAAGAAAAACAAGCACAGTAGGTCATGGGGTTGGTTCCTCTCGTCACCGCACAGCACAGCAAAACACGGCAAACACGGCGCAGGAGGGGCTGAGAGCAAACAAATACCTGAGAAATAACCAGGAAATTACATCATGCCTCGGCGCTGAGAACACAAGTGAATCAGTAATCCAATTCCAAGTGAGCTGGTTCAATATGAGCCTGTTCTGATGTCTTGGAAAAGTTGTGCTTTTTTGGTATTTGGAGGATATTGTGCTTCAGGCTTAAGATAATACAGTATGAGGTGTGATCTCAGATAGAAACACAGCACTGATTGTTTACATGTCAAATGCAGCTTTTGTTTTATGTTGTGTGCATACAACACAGTCTCACTGCAGTTCATGAAGCAGTCACGAAATTTAATCTATTTGATTCGTGTACATGGACACCAACTTCCCTTTTTTTTCGTGACGCTCAGCACGACTTTCAACAATGCATTTTTCGTGCATTTTCCTACAGTATGAATGTCCAGCAACACGTGATGCACTTGTCAATTTCCGCTCCGGTCTTTTCAAAATCAAACTACTTAATTAGGTTTAGGGAATAGATCGACTTGGTTAGGCTTAGACAACAAACAACTTAGTTGTTGTTTAGGAAAAGATCAACTTGGTTTGGCTTAGGTAACAAAATTACTTAGCTTTAGGAAAGAATGTGGTTTGGGTCAAAATAACTCCAGAAGTGCTGTAACTTACGGATGTTACTTAAGGAACTTAAGTGCTGTGACTTAAGGATGATACCTGAAAAATAAATCAACTTTGACTTTCACAAGGGACGAATTGATTTCATGCTGACCATCACGAAAAAAATGTGAAATTCATGTCTACGTACACAAATCAATACATTAAATGTTGTGACTATTTCACGAACTGCTGTGCGACTGGGCTGGTGAATAATATTCAAGAATAAATCCAAGAATAAAAGTCATGAGCCTCAATGACACCACGCTGTGGCTTTACCTCATGATGTGCTCTTTTAGCACTAAAACCTTGTGAAAACAGCACACTTCCTGAGAGCTTATCAAGTTCATATCTGTGTGAGTCACTGGGCTAATCTGAACTCCTGATTTACAGCCAGTCAATAGCAAATTCAGAGTAACTCCACAGTCATTAAACGCAAGAGTCCCAGAGAAAAATGACTAATGTGAGGTTTATAAACTCCACTTCCCAGCGTAGCTAAAAATTAACTCTTCTCTAGTGTTTACGTTTTAAAAAACAAATCCTCTTTTCACACTTATATCACTCAGCCAATGAGTTTTGATATCACAGCTTCTTTTTGTGAGGCTGGTTTACCCTTCCTGTTTGTTTTTGGGATTATGGGTTGCATCTGTAAGCGCTCCTAGCTGACTCACACAGTCCAGATTAGTGTTGTGGGGCAATGTCAGCGAGAATCTGAAGCGAAGGTCATAAACTGACTTGAAGTTGTCAGGGCAATTTCCACTGTGTAATACAGTAAGTAGTCCGATTTGCAGAGAGCAGGAGGTTTGACAAGCCCTTTACTTGAGATCACCCTGCAGACACCTTCAACATATCCTCCTCAAATTATATTATTCCATAGTCTGTTTTATTCTACAAGCAGACTGCAACTTCAAAGCCTGTGCATGTGTCTCTGGTGATGCAGGATTGATGCAAGTTGCTGCATAATTCATGCAGGGAAATGGCTTTTATTCCTCTTGTACTCTGTTATTAAATACACAAACTACAGCAGCTGCTTTTCCTCTTGAATCACTCTGCGTCTCCTTGATTCTTTCAGATTTGCATTGGCACTGCAGCCCCTCTCTGGTAGTTAATATAATATTTTCCAGATATGCCCAATGGACTGGAATGCAAGCACTTTGCAATGCAAATAAAGTCTTTGGGTAAAGGGGCGGAGCTGACATGTCGTTGCGCAAGTGTGGCCTCAGAATCGGCGATGCATGCACTCAAAGTAATTACTAAATAATTGCAGCGTGTTAAAGGCTAAAGCGAGAGGGCTCCAGGAGATGATACCCGTTCATAGAAGAAGAAGAAAAAAGATGATAGCTTGTCTAAGCGGCAGCCCATAAATAGCCACCTTTCTCATGAAAGGGAAACGTGATAGCCACTCTATTACTCAAGAGGAAAGAATGCAAGTAAACCATCAGCGGA
This sequence comes from Sebastolobus alascanus, assembly GCA_916701645.2. NCBI lineage: Eukaryota > Metazoa > Chordata > Actinopteri > Perciformes > Sebastidae > Sebastolobus > Sebastolobus alascanus. Next base: position 1,367,271 of record CAKAOJ020000057.1, on the reverse strand, counting down.
AGAGTCGAGCACAAACACGGCTTTGTCCTTCCCTATAAACAATATAACAGCAGCGGAGGATAATTTCCATCCAGCCGCAAGTGATCAAAAGCAGAGAGGAGTAATTAAAGCGCTGTTGAGGAATATCAGAGGAAAAACAACACATCATTTGTTTTACAGCCTGGTGCGAAAAAAACCCTCTCAATATATCTGAGTAATGCCATTCAGAGCAGCGATGTAACCGGATCACAAGCGCCACATATGGCCACAGTCAATCATAACTATTGCTTTTCTGTGCCAACAACAGCGTAATGCAACACGGAGGCGTTTTAAGTGCTGCCTCAAAACGCGAGCCGACAATATCGCATTGTGTTGGGGATGGAAATGTCCACATGGAAAAATTATGCAAAGCGTGGAGAGCGGAGGTAAAACGTGTCAGCGCTGGCTGGGCTCCGCCACGCTTTATGACTCTGCCTCTTTCAACATCAGGCGGCGGCATTACTAAATATCTAATAACTATCGCAGCGAACGATCTGGGCAAGGTTGACCCCATGCATTCATTACCGTTTCGCAATTTCCGCTCGTATGTCAGTATTTGAAACGCTTTTACCGAGAAATGAAATGACGGAGCCTATAGGCGCAGGATTCTTGCGGATTTTCCCCTTTATAACACAATTAACCCCATAGAGCGCAGCGGCAGCCTTATTGAGCGCAGCTGGACAAGTGCACATTCAGCAGTTGACACCACAACAGGCTAAAGTAAAACTGGAGAGCAAATACAACTGTAGGTCAATCATTTAACTGCTCTGGCACATCAATGTCAGTATTGATGCGTGTGTTTATGAATGTCCGCCACCGGAGACTAAAACATCCGCTGCCAACTCTCAAAGATGCTGGTTCATAAAATGCTGCGAGAACACAGAGAATAAACACCAATCATTCATAATTATTCATCAGGCGATTAACATGCCTACCTCTCCATGGGTGACCGTCCGTCCCTGGGGAGTATCCTCGGGTAGAAAATAAAGTTTGGAGCTTGATAAAAGTTGCTTGCTTGTTCTTTCTTCCCAGAGCAGCTGAAGCTCCGCTATGCAAATAGGATCCTCCGGTTTACATCTGACGAAAAAAAAGTCTCCGAGAGACAGAATCCTTGGTTTACCGTCCCGGTGAAATTTAAAGGCTTTATAGAATATATATGGTCCATGTAAACCGCAAGACGAGCCCACCCACTGTAGAGGAAAAACACAAACGGGAGAAATTAATGCATGTCTTATCAACTCATTTGGTAAACAAATCGTCGCTTAAGCGTACACAAACATTTCAAACATCCATGCGTAATTACGCACCGTAGGCAAACATCACATTAGGATATCTCTAGTTTTCTGCACACAATCAGTATCATGTAACTATTTTTAGATGTTCAACATATGACACAGATGTGGTCGCGCTAAATGCAATGTGTCAAACTTTTGTGGATGAGGCACATGAGCGCAGTTTACAGGAGGTGGCGATTAGCGCAATGCGAAAATAAAACAAATAGACGGTTGATAATAAACGTTACCTTCAGTGAGTTCGGCTCCATCTCGACGTTATGAATTGATTAAACTCAACACGCTCTCCAAACTTGCTGGCTTGAATGGATCGCCGAAGGTCCTGTAAGGGACATATTGCTGTGGAGTTTAAAACATCGTGTATTAGCCAATTAAGAGTCATGGAAAAAATATGTTTTGCGGTAAATAAACTGGATTAAATATTGTGTAAATCTGCGTATTTATTTATTGAAGAAAATCGGTGATAGTGATTTTTGGCGAATTTCTATTGAGCGTAATCGTGTGTTTGGACAAAATATTAACATATAATCATAAATATATACATTTTAAATTATCAGTAGATAGTAGTTGTATTTAAAAAATACAAAATATCATTTTCGGAGAATGATCTGCCTACAGGAGCTTAATCTGTGCTCATATACTGTGTTTATGTGCTTTTCTCAGACCGTGTGCCTTCCAGGACTTCTGTAAAAGACGTTCACTATGAAAGCACATTTCTCACAGTAATGACACTGAGGCGCTTGCCGTGGATGCCTTCAAGAAACAATGTTACATGAAAGTTAATAGGGCTATCAAATGATTCCTCAAAAGGCATTGTGGGACCCGTGAGATGCCGGCTTGGCTTTGAGCGGAACCCGCTATGCTTTATGGCTCAGGCGCTCGGGTTGGCGTTAATGCTGAAAATAATGGCCTTTATGTATTTTTTTTTTTTTAAGCGAGCATGAAAAGACAAAATTGGCCGAGTTGGAAAGCGGGGCGTCACGAGACAGAATTCACGAGGCGGTCCATTACGCAGACATAAATCATGTTAAAACGCTGCGCTGACCTTGTGAAGACAGCGGGATATATGTGACACGGGTTAACACATTTGCACGATCAAAGCTTCTTATATAATTATGTTGATTAATATTTATTAGGCTGCCATAAACACTGGGGATCACACAAATATTAGGAGACCAATATAAAACTCTGAATTATTAATAATAGCTGTGATATTTATACGAAGTTACACAAACTTCACGCTTTCTATTTACATGTGTGGACTCATTGTGCTTTCAGTCTCCGCTGCTGAATGTGTCAGCTGTATTTTATGGGCTGTCTGGAATCATGAATGTGTTGCGCAGTACCGGCTCGGTCCACAGCGCTGCGCTGTTTCTCCGCTGTCATCATCCTCCAGCCTTTGCCCTGCATTTATCCACCACTCAGATCCCAGAGCATGAAACAGCGACATAGGCCTACTTCTGACACCAGCTATTTCAAGTACACTATTACGCAATGCGCTTTCTTTTCCTGAAATGACGGCCAGAGCATACAGGCGCATTGATTCGCAGCCAGAAAAGTGTTTTCCTGTCTACCAAACGGACATGTTTGTTTTCTCTTCTGGTTCTGCTGCTGTTATGAATGGCTGTCTGGTAGTTATGTTAAACACATACAGTGGCATCAAGGCTCAGAGATTACTTTTACCTATTATGTCAATGGGGTTCAATAATATAATATAATATTACTACTACTGTACATTTCAAGAATTATTCTTATTCATTTATACCATTCTGGCGTTTATATTAACACACTTAAACCTGCAGTAGGCAGAATGTTTTTGGCATCATTGGGCAAAAATTCCATAAAAACCTTTCAGCATATTGTAATTCAAGTGTTCTGAGAGAAAACTAGACTTCTGCACCTCCTGATGGCTCTGTTTTCAGGCTTTAAAAAATCTAGCCCATGACGGGAGACTTTGGCCAATCACAGATCATTTCAGAGCGAGCGTTCCTATTGGCTGTTCGTTCCACAGGGGCAGCTGTCAATCACTCACAAACTTCGATCAAACTGTCAAACTAGGCAGCGCTGATCAAATATGAATCAATATTCTGTTACTGTAATGACTATTTCTCACCTCAGATGTTTTCAGAAACATCTTGTAGTGTTCTGTTTAGCTGTAAAATGAGAAAGTTTGCTCCACCTGGTGGGCGGTGCTTGGTATTTGTTCAACTGATCTCAACATGGCTGCTGGGTCACAAGCGTTCTCATTTTACAGCTAAACAGTAAACTACAAGATGTTCCTGAAAACATTTTATGTGAGAAATAGGCATTACAGTAACAGAATATTGATTCATATTTGATCAGCGCTGCCTAGTTTGACCATTTGATCAGAGTTTGTGGGTGATTGACAGCTGCTCAGAGATGGCAAGGCTCCAGATCAGCTCTGATTGGTTGTTTTCCTCCGGTCTGTGAAATCTTGCAGATGCCATTAGGAGCACCGGAGGACACAGAGGCACATGATCTTTTTCAGCTTACCTGTCTCATGCACTATTGTCAGGATATAGTGACCGTTTTATAAAAACAACTTTTTCTTAATCATATTTGCTCCAATCTGCCTACTGCTGCTTTAATAGATTTTTTGCACTGTAGTTATTTGTTATATATTGCACATTTAAAGTAAATAATTGTACATATTTCATATTTCTTATATTCTCATTTTGTTATTTTTAAATGTAGTACTTATATTTCTTTACACATGTTGTGTTTATATTGTAGCATTATGTACACAATTTATATGTTGCATATGCCTTTATTTCTGGTTTCTTACATTTCTTTATGTTTGTACAAGAATAACTAACGCCCCAATTTCCCCTCGGGATCAATAAAGTTTTTCTGATTCTGATTAATATAATATAATATAATATAATATAATATAATATAATATAATATAAAACAGTTGGGAACAAGATGATCATTTCCGTCCTCTTAATGTCATCAGCAGAGTTTCTCTTCACTGCCCTCTATTCAAAGAAGCAGCAGAACATGATGTATTCATACTAAAATAGCTGAGGCAATGTTCTGTGACACTCAGATATTTTAAGTACCAGTTTAGTGTATCAGTTCGGAGTAAAAGGTGGATTGCACAGAGGCTCGTTGTCTTACATGCGAATGCAGCAGTGTTGGGATCCTGCAGTGAATCTCATATAAACCGCAGCTCTCAGTGTTATCTTCCCTGATTTCTCTCCCAGCCATTTCAGTTGCTGAATCAATGGGGTTGCATTGTTAATGGCAGCCACAATAATGAAGTCCCTGGTTAATCAATGGCACCACTAGAGCTCTTATCTGGCAATTGCAAGTGTTTGCTTGTCAACAGCCGGAGCCCCTGCAGCACGACGACTGCAAAGTTGTGATGCAGATATTGATGTGGGCTGGTGTGACTGGAGCTTCATGTTGAGAGATCTTTATCGAAAATAAAGAGAGAGGTGTTGGACAAATGTGATGACCTAATGTCAAAATTAGAGCTGTCAATCGATTAAAATATTTAATCGCGATTATGAGAGCATGATTGTCCTGATTAATTGCAAATTAATCGCACATTTTTTTTGTTCAAAATGTACCTTAAAGGGACTGTTTGTAAGAATCAGAAATTGCTTGTTAACAGCGACACCTGTGGCCGTTAAGTCAACGAAAGTCAGCGTCCTGTTGCTTGCGCTCGCGCTCGCTCTACATAGACATGAACGAGCATTGATCAAAACAGTGAAGGCGACACACGTCAGCTAAAACACAATATCACTCTATATTTCACTTGGTTGGCAGTAATGTTAGCTGACCAGATGAAGGTCTCTCCATGAATCGATGCTAATACTGTGTTTTCCTGCTTCAGCCTCCCGACCGTGTTCAGAAGGAACAGGGGGGAAGCCGGAGTTTTGGTCGGAGACGATAACGTTACTCGCTGCAGAGTACAGTCTATTCACTCTGCAGCAGGAAACGACACGGAAAACCTCGGTTGGTCTGGAGGAGCTGCAGCATTTATTTCTGCACAAACGTCCACTGTACATTCACTAGATATTCTCAGAGCTAAACTAACTCTTCTGCAGTGTGTAGTGTGTGCGCATGCAGATAGGTGGAGCGAGCTGAGAACGAGCGCGGTGTGTGAGTGAGGCACGCAGCGGAGCAGAGTCTCCGGCCCCGGAGACCAGGGTCTCCCGTATGTCTTCTGGCAGCGGTCAGGGGGCTGGAGCAGGATTAGTTGACACTGTTTTGCAGGAGGGGCTTCACTAGATATAACTTTTCGGTTTTGGTGCTTCCGTGTAGTTTGTGTTGGAATAGCATAGCCACACGCGAGCGCGCATGGGTCACCGACCCGCAATGATTTATAAGTGTAAGAAGTTACAAACAGTCCCTTTAAAGGGAGATTTGTCAAGTATTTAATACTTGCATCAACATGGGAGTGGACAATGTGCTTCCTTTATGCAAACGTATGTATATATTTATTACTGGAAGTCAATTAACAACACAAATATTGTCCAGAAACCCTCACAGGTACTGCATTTAGCATACAAAATGTGCTCAAATCATAACATGGCAAGCTGCAGCCCAACAGCTGTCAGTGTGTCAGTGTGCTGACTTGACTATGACTTGCCCCAAACTGCATGTGATTGTCATAAAGTGGGCATGTCTGTAAACGGGAGACTCGTGGGTACCCATAGAACCCATTTTCATTCACATATCTTGAGACTTTGAAAAAGGACATGCCAGTTTTTCCTCGCTGAAATTTATCATAAGTTTGGGGTGTTATTTAGCCTCCTTCATGACAAGCTAGTATGATATGGTTGGTACCAATGGATTCCTTAGGTTTTCTAGATTCATATGATGCCGGCCCAGTGAAAAGGAAGAAAGGCAACCTTTTCACAATGTCTCTGAGATTAGATATGATTGAATAAAGGACATCAATAAGATATATTTACATGGTTTAACATGTGGGTGATGAAACATGAAAATAATTAATTAATTTAAATAATACGGGTTCTACATTAGTCTATAGACAAATAAGTAGCTTGAGGAATACACTGTAAGCCTTATTGAAGTTTAACATTAATTTCAGACACCGGTAACAGCTTAAATCCCCTTAAGTAAATCTGAAAGTAACCCTCTTCAAGTCAAGACTCGTATGTGGGTTGTGAATCTTTCAGGGTTTCTTTTTTATTCACACTCAGTTTACATTCTCAAGCTGTTTTTTCCACTTTTGCAATCACTGCTTGCACATTTATTGAGTTGCTAAGTGAAATAAGATCACTCTCTATATGAATGTTCTTTGTTTCATTTTCAAAGCTCTGACACAAAACGTGTTCTTACCACTGTTTATGTGTTGTGTTGACTGCATGAGCGAGCCAAGAAGCCTGAAAAATCTCCACAAACAAAGGCACTAAAAAGGCCTTGAAATACTCTGAAAAACTGGAGGAAAACTTGAAGCAGATACTGTACTTGGTTGTTTGTTGCCTATAGCAGAAATGAGTGGATAAGTGGTAAAACCTTCCTTTTTCTAAGCACAGGTGTTCCACATTCTCCAAAATGAGGCAGCCTCAGCAGGGAGCCACAAATGAGTTTGGAAAGTCACCTCAAAATAGAGAGCTGGGTTTACAGTTTCAACCACAGCAAAGCAACACAAAAGCCATTAAAATAGCATATTCTTACATAATTTTGACCATATGTTGACATGTCTTACTGATGAATATGAATGTTAGTTAGAATGGCTTAAAAATAATATATATTTATTTAACCACCGCAGAGCTACAGGTAAGAAATCCACTCACAGAGAGCTGCAGAGATAAATTTAAATCAAGCCTTTGATGGTCCAGCCCAGAAGAAAGCAAAGGAAATGATTTATTTGCATTTCTTAGTTCCTTTGAATAGAAAACAGTTACCACACAGTTTTTAATTAGGCTTATGAGCCTCCACCAAACGGTAGAAATGTTTTTTTTACAGTAAAAGTGCATTTTTAACAGTCTGCATCTATTTTTCCCCATTAAAGCTGAAGTCAGTAACTTTGAGCAAATATGATAAAAAGTATTTTTTTAAAAACTGTCATTATATCCTGACAGTAGTAAGATAGATCATATGTGAAAAAATCATGTTCCTCTGTGTCCTCCTATGCTCCTAATGGTATTTGCAAGATTTCACAGCGCCCAAAGGAAAAAAGCCAATCAGAGCCGAGCAGTGTCTGGGCAGCTGTCAATCACTGCTCGCAAAACTCCGATCAAACGGTCAAACTAGGCAGCGCTGATCAAATATGAATCAAGATTCTGTTACTGTAATGCCTATTTCTCTCCTCAAATGTTTTCAAAAACATCTTGTAGTGTACTGTTTAGCTGTAAAATGAGAAAGTTTGTGACCTGGCCGCCAAGTTGAAAACAGTCAAGCCAAAACCAAGCACCACCCACCAGCCGGTATAAAGAGGCGAAGTCCCTCCCCTTCCTGTGGACCACCATGAGAAAAAATATGAACGGTAGTTAACGGCGAAAGACAATTTTTTTTGATCTAATTTGAATTGCGCCATGAATCACACGTATGATGTTTGTCAATTTAAAACATGATTGTGCAAGTCAAGAAAGTCGCAGTTTTGCTGTAAAACTGTTGAAGTAGAAGACTGAAAATACGTATTTAGAAAGACGACACACCCAAAAGTGGCTCAAGTGTCGTCTCTCTCTCTGAAGCTACGATGCCTGTGTGTTTCCTACTGAGATGTACTCACACCAGCAATGGGTCTCGCTCGTTCTTTCTCTTCCCAGCTGATAAAAAGACCAGAAGTCGCTGGATAGAAAACATCAGGTCAGATAACGTTACGTTTGTGCGTGGTCATAGCTAAGTTGTCTAGCTAGCTAATGTTGGTGACGTATATTGTGTGAGACGAGAGATGTAGTTCACTGAGCGGTTTCACACAAAACTAAATCATACTACGACAAACTGAGACTTTCTTGACCTGCAAAATTATCTTTTAAATTGACAAACATCATATGTGTGATTCATGCCGCAATTCAAACGGGGTCAAAAAATTATTTGTCTCTCACCGTTGACTACCGTACATATTTTTTCTGAAATAAGATCCCATTGGGTCCATCAGAAGGGGAGGGACATCGCCTCTCTATATGTTAAATTAATATTTTTAATTTAACACATCTTTTTTTATGGACAAGACCAATATGTAAAACCCAATAAATAAAACATTCAAAATATAACATAAACATGTCTTTTTTAGATTAATATATGCAAAAAAATTAAATTAAAGATAGGGTCGACAATCTTGGAGAGCTAGCATAATTTGAAAGTAGCATCGCCTCAGGAGCTCCGTCTAAACCCACCCCCTCCCCTCGGGGCTCCTTCCAAGGCAACGCCCCCCACACACATGCACGAGCACCGCCGCATCGTAACTACTTCACAGACACAGAGCGGAGAGAGGACCTCAACTCAACAACGCTACCTCATGAAAAGTAATCACGGCAGTGCTACTGCAGGGCTGAGTTTTCTCTTCCATTCTCCAGGAAACGTGCGGCGGCGACGCACTTTGAGTTCAGGCTGGTGCACGCCACAGGTAGAGTACGAGCAGGGAGGCAGGGAGGCATCTGATTGGTTCTTTACAACTGGGCGCAGAGACAGTGACTGGTAGACGTTTTTACAGGATTACAGCAGCTACAGATGACGGCTCTTTTCCGGTCCTTTTTCAGAGCTCATCAGTAATGGATCGCTGTCGGGGTGTAAAGACCATTTCAACCAATATAACAAATAGTGTATACTGGAGAACATCGTCAACCCTGCCTTTAACTATGATTGTAATAGAACAACAAACGTCATTAAATAAGCATGCAATCTTTGTAGATTGCTGGCTTTGATTCAAACAAAACAAATCAAAGTATTTCTTGTATAGTTAAATCTCGACACATAAGCTGCACTGTGGCCATGATCAGAGAGAAGCCATCAATATCTACAACTGTTATTGTGCAATATTTTCAATATTTTTATATCAACAATGAATAACATGACTGTGTATTTGAAAGGGGTCGCTTGTACTGACAAACCCACAGAGATTTATCACTTGACTCTGTAGCTCCTCCACAACTCTACAGAGCGTTTAGCTTCTTTTAGCTAATTGTTTTGGTTTTCTGCCCACAACTTTACTGTTTTGGTCTGATAAACCCACTGTACACTACCTGCCAAACAGCAGGCAGACAAAGTTAGCAACTAGCTGGTGAACATAGCATTTGGATGTGAAAATAGGTGACAGTTTACGTACAAGTTCGCCATATTAACTGAAAAAGTGATAATATGAATGTCAGTGTTGTGTTTACAGCTTGTTTCCACTGCCCTCAAGTAGCCACAGAATCAGTTATCGCAAGTTTAAAGATGCAATTGATAATATTGATAACATTCACCCTCTAGTTGTCGCATTCTCCCTCCCCCGTTCCATTGCATTCATTTCACAACAATTGGTTGCCAGTTCGTTGCACAACCGGCATATTTTGTGGTCAAGTGGAGTGACTCAGACAGACAGTCACGTCAATTGATGAATCTTTCGTGATAGAGTAATGAAGTCATTTTGCAACATGTAGCTATAAGCCTAAATCAGGGGTGTGTGTGTGTGCGTGTGGCATCCCCTCCCCTGCTGCCGTAGTTTTAGCTGGGAGAGCAGCTGTTCTGTTGGTGGAACATTATAAAACACACTTCATTCAAACTCAATTGAAACAAAATAAAAATCACCGAAACCATCTTGGTTAGTCTTTCCAACAATCACCGACTGTGGTTTGGTTAAAATAAACCGTTATTTCACTTATTTTTCAGTTGACCACCCACTTCTGAATCCTGTCTAATGCGCATCTTCGTTATACATTGTTTGAGGGAATTATAACGTTAGATAACTGGCGCAACCGTCACGAATGCTAAGATGCTAACGTAGCTCCTCAGGGATTGAAGCAGTTATTTTTCTCATTTTGATAATCTAACTAGTGACAACACATTAGTTAAGGTTGTATAAGACTATGGCTGTAGGTAGTTGTTGTTGGTTTAGTTTAAATATGCTGAATTGTAATTTTATGGGTTATTGTTGTTCGGAAGATTAAAGCTGAAGTAGGCGAGATTGGAGCAAATATGATTAAAAAAAGTTTTTATAAAACGGTCACTATATCCTGACAGTAGTACATGACACAGGTAACCTAAAAAAAATCATGTGACTCTATGTCCTCCGATGCTCCTAATGGCTTCTGCAGGATTTCACAGACCGGAGGAAAACAACCAATCAGAGCTGATCTGGAGTCTGCCGTCCAGCTGCCGTCTATGAGAGCCGGCTGTCAATCACTCGTGAACTCCGACCAAACGGTCAAACTAGGCAGCGCTGATCAAATATGAATCAATATTCTGTTACTGTAATGCCTATTTCTCGCCTATTGTTGAGATCTCTCAGCCAATAGGAATGCTCACTCTGAAATGATCTGTGATTGGCCAAAGTCTCCCGTCATGGGGTAGATGTTTTAAAGCCTGAAAACAGAGCCATGAGTAGGTGCAGAAGTCTAGTTTTCTCTCAGAACACTTTACAATATGAGAGGTTATTATAGAATTTTTGCCCAATGATACCAAAAAATTGTTGCCTACTGAAGCTTTAAGCTAAGATAGATAATATGTGCTATGCTACGTCAGTTGTTGCTTGTTGCCACGGTAAATAGCCACGTATTCTGCAGCCTAATGGAGACTCCTTTTATTGCTGAGCACTTGGGATTGGTATCGGAGTGAAGCCGGGCGCTTACTGTTATACTCAGACATTTATCTGTTTTTTCCGCACTGACTGGCAAGTTGATTGCTTACGACACAGGGATGCCACGTGATACCAACGTTGTTATGCTATTGGCTCACAAGCCTAGTTAGAAGTGGGAACTGAACGTCAGATATCCTCCACAGAGATAAACAAAACATTAATTTTGGACCTGCCAACATTTTTAAAAGGATTAATTTACAATCACAATAACCTTTCTAACCTTTCTAAAAGCTCTGTGGATATACTATTTTTATTAAATGATTTGTCTACATAAAAATGTTATCAATAAGACCCTTAAATCATTTTTATATATGAATTTCAACAAATATGCAATGGAATAATGTTAGATGGAATGAGTTTTTGTATGTTTATCATCAGCAAAAAATATTTTCTATTGTAATATTCAGTTTTATACCACTAACGGACACTTGTACCACTTGGTAGAGCTTTCTTATGACAAAGGATTTGACTGTTTGAGGGTATTCATTTACCTCATTCTGTTCAGTAAGCCTGAATGTTTTTGGGTCTAACACACTTAAAGGGGAACACCGCCTAAATCAAGAATTCCAATATGTTATTTCCATAGCCTAGTAAAGTTCAATCAATATTTGTGAACATGAGCTCCGCTATTTCAAAGCCAGTAACCAGAGAAGTAAGTCTCAAACTTGTGATGTCATAGGGTATAATGCCTGGAGCTGCTCCATAGACAATGAATGGGAGAGTGATTTTATTGACCCACAGAATGTTTGTTTTCTTTTTTTATACCTAAATGAGGTTTATTCTATTGCAGTGTAGTCAGTTGTGAAACAGAAAATGTTCCCATATAGTCAGAACATGCCCCTGGGTGCTCTCAGTGTCATCTAGAACATCTCTCCATATTCATTGTCTATGGAGAAGTTCCCCACTTTATACCCTATGACATCACAAGTTTGAGTTCTTCATGTTTACTAAACATTTTTGACTGTCTTAGACCATAGGAACAACATGTATGAAATTTGAAAATAAGCGTAGTTCCCCTTAAAACCAAGTACTAGAGATATCTCAATCAAGTAGTCTTAAGTAAAATAAATCTGCAGTGGGGGAAGATATACTTTTACTAAAGTAAAAGTAGCAACATCCTTTTATATGTTTTTAACCTCTCTCCCTCATTCATTTCTCTCTCTCAATGTGATATTAGGATCCACATTTATAATGGCGCTGCCAGGCATTATGAAAATCTACAGATGACTAAAGCAAGAAAGCTTCTGAGAAATTAGGGCAACACACTCCGTCTCCTGCTCATTCCACATGCACAACTGCACTACCCAGCGGATATCCATCTATCATCAATGGAAAGCCCTGGGACATTAATAATCCATCAAATAAATTTGTCCACAGGAACACGTTTCAATAGTAACTTTACACCTGAGTCTTTGTGCTGCTGTAATCACATGACAATGGCCCCCGTCTGCAGCGTGACTTTAGGAAAGGTAACAGGAGATCTGAGTGATGTTGCTGGGCTAATTTTAGCCTCTTAGACTCATTATAACGCGGTTTTACATTTCTCTTCATTCAATCACGTGTGAGTCCACCTACAGTGGACAGCACATGCACACAAGAAATCCAATTAGTCTTGTGAAAGGATTGCTTTTAATCAGGACTTAAGTCAGATATGTTCATCTGGAGGCTATTTGAGATGATTTCTGTGTGTATTAGCAGGTGTCAGCCAGTGTACTGTTGGCTGAATATTAACTGGCTTAGCTCATAAATATCTGTGATGCAGTGATATCTTCAGAACATCAAAGGAGTTGCAGCATGCACTGAACTGTGTGGAATATTACTGTTCACAGCAGAATACAAAGATACATTTATCTCTTTTTGTTCTCATCTATTATCACACTTGTTTATCTGAGCTACCATACTTCATCATGTTTTATGCATAATTTATGCTTTCTGCAATCCATCTATTCGATTACAATATTCAACATTGAGGTCAGTCAGTTTCAACAAGCCAATAATTGTATCCATTCATGGCCACGGCTATTGATCACACCTAATATCATATATTTATATGTATGTTAGGAGCCGTAATTCATGAGGCAAACATTGGTTGGCCCAGTCTGAATGACTGCCATGACAATGATCTAATTGCCTGCAAAACACAATTTCACATTCATGGGCCACTATTACAGCTGAATTGTTTGATAATGTCAAGTGAGTCATTTTATTAAGCGCCACGCAAATGTAATCATGCGGCAGGGCAACGTGAATTTGAGTGTATACAAGTGTTAACATCACTATGGGTTTTTAGGTTATTACCGCCGCCGCAAATGTAAATTTGCCTCATTGATGGAGAGTGCTCAGCTGAATCAGAAATGTGCAAACCGCAAACAAAATAGGCTGCTTCATTCCTCTGCCATCTGCATACACATCAGGACACACACACACACAGAGTCGCATTTTATATCTCCCCATCTGAAACCGGGATTAGAACCATGAATAATGTATTTATGTAAATGTCTGATGGGTATAACTATTAAAGATGAGAGTGATTGAAAAGGCATTTTGTTAGATGGAGTTACTGCCTGTGAGTTATGGATGTTTTCAGTGCAGGGAGAGAGAGGAATCTAAAAAAGAAAAAAGCAGTATTTTGGAAGCAAAGAGGTCGCAGTGTCACCTCTGTATCTGAGGAATACATTAATACGCAACCTTTTTCTCTTGGTGCATTCCAAACATCAGTCAGGTTATTAGACCCAGCGGTCAAACTATCATTGACTATGAAGTCGCTGAGGAGAGTGACCTCAGCGTTTATCATCTGCGTAATGCATCACCGACTGTCTTTTCTGTCAAACACTGAATTATTATAAAATGGCTATAAATGTCAGCAGACATCTATGATCAGATTATTCACTGGTGCGTGTCACCCTCCCATCTGGGCTGAGAGTACTGCATTATGCAGGGCTGGTTTAAGACATAGGCCATATAGGCGGTCGCCTAGGGCGCCACCTTCTGGGGGGCGCTGGTCACCCTCTAAAAAAATAAAAAATAATAATAATAACAATAATAATAATTTAAGAAATAAATGCTGGTGGGCACCCTTCCTCATTTTTTGCATGGAAGTAGCAAATGAACAAATTAGGACTGTCAACGTTATTATTGCGTTAACGTGTTATTATTGCAAAATCATTTTAACACTACTAATTTCTTTAACGCATCAACGCAATCGATCTTTCGGAGGTTGTATCGGGCATTTTTAAAGCTAGAGTGAAGATACTGGCATCATATGAAATTAGACAACTTGTCATACTAGCTTGTCGACAAGGAGGTTACATAACGCTATGAAGTTGCTCTAAATTTTGGTGAGGAAAATCTGTCTTGCCATTTTCAATGTGGTCCCTTGACCTCTGATCTCAAGATATGTGAATGAAAATGGGTTCTACGGTAACCCACGAGTCTCTCCTTTACAGACATGCCCACTTTGTAATAATCACTTGTGGTTTGGGGCAAGTCATAGTCAAGTCAGCACACTGAGACACTGACAGCTGTTGTTGCCTGTTGGGCTGCAGTTTGCCATGTTATGATTTGAGCATATTGTTTTTATGCTAAATGCAGTACCTGTGAGGGTTTCTGGACAATATTTGTCATTGTTTTGTGTTGTTAAATGATTTCCAATAATAAATATATACATACATTTGTATAAAGCAAGCATATCCCATATTGATAAGAGTATGAAATACTACTACAAATCTACCTTTAAGGTACATTTTGAACAGATAAAAAATGTGCGATTAATTTGCGATTAATCATGATTAATCATGGACAATCAAGCAATGAATCGCAATTAAATATTTTTATCGATTGACAGCCTTATTTATAATAAATACAGTTATTTATGAAAAAACAACTAAATTTTTGTGTTAAAACCATTGTGATGTCTGATGTGTGTTGCTGTTTACGGGGCTAGGGTTAGGGTTCTGGGGGGTTGAACCCTAACCCTAGAGTGGCGGTGTCACCTATAGGTGGCGGCACAGGGTGAGGCTCCGAATCCAAATTTCCAAAAGGGCTAGAGCCGGCCCTGGCATTATGTATATGGCAAATAACCGCATGTATAGGCAATTACAATGCAGCCATTTTACACTCGATGTGACTGATGACAGTCCATTAATATGCGTTATCAGTCGCTATAATGTGGGTCAATAGGGGCCTACTATTCCTACTACGTTGTAAAAGGGAAAGTGAAAACTTAACACGTTCTAACATGTTGTAAAACTGAACAAAACGTTACGTCTGGAACACAAACAAAAAGGCTTCTTTAGATTTAAGCAAAAAAACTACAACTTCTTTAGGTTTAGGCAACAACAACTTCTTTAGGTTTAGGCAACAAAACGACAACTTCTTTAGGTTAAGGCTACAAAACTATAACTTCTTAGGTTAAGGCAACAAAACTACAACTTCTTTAGGTTTAGGCAACAAAACTACAACTTCTTTAGGTTCAGGCAATAAAACTACAACTTCTTTAGGTTTAGGCAACAAAACTACAACTTCTTTAGGTTTAGGCAACAAAACTACAACTTCTTTAGGTTTAGGTAACAAAACTACAACTTCTTTAGGTTTAGGCAACAAAAACTTCTTTAGGTTTAGGTAGCAAAACTACAATGTCTTTAGGTTTAGGCAACAAAACTACAACTTCTTAGGTTTAGGCAATACAACTACAACTTCTTTAGGTTTAGGCAACAAAACTAAGACTTCTTTAGGTTAAGGCAACAAAACTGCAACTTCTTTAGGTTTATGCAAAAAAATTACAACTTCTTTAGGTTTATGCAACAAAACTACAACTTCTTTAGGTTTAGGCAAAAAAACTATAACTTCTTTAGGTTTAGGCAAAAAAAACCCCCACTTAGTTAAGTTTAGGGAAAAACATCGTGTTTTGGGTTAAAATAACTAGAAACATAAAGACAACTACACATTGTTGGTTTCACATGGGATGTGAACTACGATTTTCTAGGTGAAAACTGTTTGTTTTGTGTATCCATCATCCCAGATGTCCACCTATTATGAAGATTCACACTGTCTATACCACAGCACCTGACTCCCGCTTCTTCTCCTGTCATAGTAACTACGGTTGCTAGAGGTCGCTGTCATGTTCTTTTATACCTTCTTTCTGTGATCTACCATGTGAATACTGTATATAAATATAAAACCTACTAGTGTGTGTAGTAGGCCCCACATCCCATGTAGTAGGACCCACATCTATGGGGCTTATAGCGACTGATTTAATAGCCTGACAACAGTCTAATCGGCTTGTTTTACACTGGTAGTTTTTAAGATTTGTCATAATGTATTCTATTTGAATAACAGCTTCAGTTGTCATGTGTGCAACACTGTTGTAATCTGTGTAATCCCTGTGATGTATCTGCAAATCAGGACACAGCAATCAGCCCACTCATGAATGGAGACGATGGATATGCTTTGAAATATGACTGACAACTGCTGAATTGTTTCATTACAGCAGCGCAGGAGAGGAAATACAGTATTTTGTTCAGAGCTCACAGCCTGAGTACACATATTAAAGAGGAAAAAAAACTCACAGCATTAATAATTTATCTCATTTTATAAGGCAATTTAGCAGTCACTTGAAGTTGCTATGGTGACAGGGGGGTATTTTGAGACAAGTAATGACCTATGCAAAACCCACTCACTGTAAACTTCACTCAAGATAAATGAGATTGCTGTCTGTGCTGTGTGTGATACATGGCTGAGAACTTAATCCCCACGCTATGCTTGGCCTTTTTCTGCACAGGACAAATTAAGGTTCTTAATATCAATGTAAAACATCTCTGGGCTGTTTACTGTACAGGGAATATGAGCCAAGTAGCAACCGGGGGCCAGCACAGCGCTGCATAATAGTCTTTTGTTTTGATTGCTAATGCAGAATTCATAACAGTTGTCAGGTTAAGGTCAGAAAAAACCCAACGAGTGAAAGGAAAATGAATACTCGTGATATGGTTTGAACGTAACTCAATATGTTTCACACTAAATCCCCTTCAATATCTCTTTATTTGTCGGCTTACGTCAAAGATTCCACATTGGAAAAGCTTTGAAGACTTGCTCTGTTCTGAGGCGAATCATATTTGTCCAATAACTGCTTGGCCTGTTGCAGCTGTCGGGGCTGAGACAGAATGAGTCATGTGTTACCCATTTAAGTCCAATTTCTCCCATGCAAATGCCTGACATGTGTGACTCTGCAGGGCCCCGAGTTGAAACAGTATTTTTGAAATGGGGAGACAGAATCAAGGACAGAGCTGTGTGACCATTTAGCCACCTGCTTCACCCGTGACCTGCACTGTTTAAAGAAAGTTTATATTTGGGGAAACAATCCACTTGTGTTGTTTCTGACATGGCTTTAAAGCAGGCGCAGCTGCCATGAAATTAAATGAATAAACAAAGGAGGAATGGATTGTGTGGTTTCTCCTTAAAAGGAGCTCTCTTTTGGAAAATATGAGTTATATCCACTGAGCTGTGGCAACTGTGTGAAAAAAAATTTTCATCCCTAAAAATAGATTGACACACACAAGAAGCAATGGCTGCTAATTTTAATAACACCTCCTCAGTCTCTCCCTCTCCTTCTCTACAAATGGTGCTGAGCCTTTTGTCCATGAGCATAAATGTCAGGTTGACTAATAAAGGTGCAACTCCCAGAGCTGCTCTGCTCCATGTCGAAGCTGTGGTGTTGAGTGCCACCTGTTGGGATACAGCAGTAATGACATGGAGCTGGTGACAGCTGTATTAAACAGGATTACAGAGGGTAATTCACAGTGTAACATAATAGCCAAGTTATTAATTAGCCAGTCTTGAGAGAGGTGTAGCTGTTGGTCACAGCCTGCTGATAAAAGCTGCACTGTAAGCTTTCTGCTCTACAAAAGGCATGTTCAAGTAAGCACGGGTAGAGAGTAACTAAGTAAATTTACTCATAACATTTTTAGGTACTTGTACTTTACTTGCGTATTTGCATTTTCTGCTACTTACTTCACTACATTTCAGAGGGACATATTACTGTTTTACTCCACCACATTTATTTGATAACTTTAGTTACTTTGCAGATTCAGATTAATAACAAAAAATATAATCAACAAAAAAAATGATGATGTATTATTATAGGTTGAGATGAGGCTTTATCGATCCTCGGGGTAAATTCACAAGCTACCCAGCAGTATATAAGGCAATTAAAATGAGCTCCAAATTTATCAGCTGCAACATTAAAGCAGCAGTAGGCAGATATTTTTGGCATCATTGGGCAAACATTCCATAATAACCTTTCAGCATATTGCAATTCAAGTGTTCTGAGAGAAAACTAAACTTCTGCACCTCCTCATGGCTCTGTTTTCAGGCTTTAAAAAATCTAGCCTGTGAAGGGAGACTTTGGCCAATCACTGGTCAATTCAGAGAGAGAGTGTTCCTATTGGCTGTTCATTCAACGGAGTTATTTTTATAAATCGGTCACTATATCCTGACAGTAGTGCATGAGACAGATAATCTGAAAAAAATCATGTGCCTCTGTGTCCTCCGGTGCTCCTAACGGCATCTGCAAGATTTCACAGACCGGAGGAAAACAACCAATCAGAGCCGAGCTGGAGTCTTGCCGTCTCTGAGCAGCTGTCAATAACTCGTGAACTCAGATTAAACTTTCAAACTAGGCAGCGCTGATCAAATATGAATCAATATTCTGTTACTGTAATGCCTATTTCTTGCATAAAATGTTTCAGAAACATCTTGTAGTGTACTGTTCAGCTGTAAAATGAGAAAGTTTGCTCCGCCTGGTGGGCGGTGCTTTGGTATTTACTCAGCTGATCCCAACATGGCAGCTGGGTCACAAACTTTTTCATTTTACAGCTAAACAGTACACTACAAGATGTTTCTGAAAACATTTTACGTGAGAAATAGGTATTACAGTAACAGAATATTGATTTATACTTGATCAGCGCTGCCTAGTTTGACCGTTTTGTCGGAGTTCGCGAGTGATTGGCAGCTGCTCATAGACGGCAAGACTCCAGTTCGGTTCTGATTGGTTGTTTTCCTCCGGTCTGTGAAATCTTGCAGATGCCGTTAGGAGCACCGGAGGACACAGAGGCACATGATTTTTTTCAGATTACCTGTCTCATGCACTACTGTCAGGATAGAGTGACCGATTTATAAAAATAACTTTTTTTAATCGTATTTGCTCCAATTCTACCCACATTCAGCCACTAGATGTCGTATTCTCCCTCCCCCCTGCTGCACGCGCTGCACATCATGGAGGATGATCCCACTGTAATGTACTGGGTGCTGCCTCACCCCTCGCTGGACTGACAGGCTTCTAGGCTTCTAGTATTTACTTTTTTCTATGATCTGCCTTTGTGTGTAAAAGGTGGATAAAATAAATACAGGCGTAAATATACTGTAATTATGGGTGCATGAAGATTTTTTTAGTTGTGGCCCTGAATTATGTTGATATACCTAGCATTGAAAAACACATGCAAACATAAACATTTTTTTGAAGGTGCTAAATTCGATATCCAGAGCATTAATATAACACCAAACAACTATTGTCTATGTAAAAATATAGTTGAGTAACGTCTACCTGAGCAGAGAATGAAGTCTCTCTCCCTCTGTGTGTGTAACGTAATCCATGTTCCTCTATGCTTTGTTGACATAGCCGGGCCGGCCGCGTGTGCCTTTTATTGCAGGTGAGCGTGCCCCACTGGCTAGCTCACAGCCGCTGCTATGCAGTGCTCTCATGCGGTTGTTACAGCTGATAACGCCGTCCCAACTGACTTCGTTGAAGAGGTGTAGTCAACCCGTTCTCACTCTCAACTCGTCAAAAGATTGGGAAGCGCCCCTCAGCGTCGGATACCAATGCACGGAGGCGCCCTTTAGCGACTGTATGTGACGAACCGGGCTTTTAACTAACTCCAATGTAAACCCACCCATGGCGTTATAAGGAGGAAGTGACGTAGTAGTAAGAGTGTGAAAGTCTGCTAAGGGTGGGTGGGAGGTGTGGTGGATGAGTCAAACAAACACAAGACTTTCAACCAGGAGACCGCTCTTCGTGTCCCATGTGAACTAAAAATAAAGTTTGACTTATTTTGTCCTTTCAGTCCCTAGTCACGTGACTCGTCCGTATCGTCAGTTCCGTGAGTCACTAGTCAGTGAAGTTAACGTCAACCACGATCGTCTCTTAACCCTAACTAAGTGGTTGTGTTGCCTAAACCTATCCTCCTGTAAAAACGGAAGTTTATTTTGAAAGGACACTATGCATGTAATGAGCGTATATTGACACGCTGTCCCTGGTCCGTTCAAAAGTAATGCAAGAGGGGTACCCCATGCGTTGGTCTCCGATGCCGAGGGGCACTGACCAAGCGGCGGTATTTGACGAGTTGGGAGTGAGAATGTGTTGGTGTAGCACCCAACCCCCGATTCCCCCTGAGGTAAACATTGTTATCTCTGTCAGCGCTTTCGCCGATGTTTGCACACTTTAGTGCTATTAGAACCGTTAGCTGCCAGCCACAGCTCGCCGTCGCCATGTTGAGAGCCATTTAGAGGCAATAGAAATGCTCTCAATCCAGTAGCACCTTTAAATTACATATAAAAACATATTTTTTTATTTTAACCAACATGTCTATCCATTCTTTGGTTTTAAATTAAAGCGTTTTAAATTGAACAACTAATACATTCTAATAAAATATATAAATATACACAACTCAGTTCTTTCCCATCAGTCATTAGGGTTTGTCCAACATAAATCCCCGATCATGTAGTCTAATCACATATCTTATTATCTCCCCATGCAGTAAATAACACGTCAGACCAAGTCCACCCTGTCTAACACACACACACGTACGCACGCACGCACGCACGCACGCACGCACGCACGCACGCACGCACGCACCCACACACACACACATACACACACACACACACACACACACACACACACACACACACACACACACACACACACACACACACACACACACACACACACACACACACACACACACAGTCTCTCTCTCGAGTCATTTTGCCCTACTTGGCTGAATACTGAGTAGATTTCTATTCAAATCAATCTAGCCAGCCAGTGCAGGAGGGAGGAAACAGTAGAAAGGCCTGTGACCTTGGAAAGGAGACAGACTTTTCCTGTCTTTGTTCCAAAATGTCTATCATCATCTTGGTTTGCATCACGTGAAATCACAATGAGAATTTCAGACAGTGAAACGAGTAGGGGAGAGAGTATCCAGCTGCATGCAGGGGAAAAAAGGAGTTCTGTTACATCCTGCGTCAAAAAACATTGCGGGTTGAGTTTTTTAAGAAACCACTGGTGTATTTGTGAAACATGTCCCTGGTGTTTATCCCGTTTCCTGCTCTCCAAGTGATTGAAGTCTAGAATAAATAAAAAAGTGGCACCGAAACAAAAATCAAACCAATTTTAGTCGAGTGGTCCCTCTTGACAACAGCAGCTTACTCTGTCAGAGAGTGAGAGTCGGTCATAAAGGGAAACAAACCCTCCTCTGTTGACTGGGACAGAAAGGTCATCCAACATCATACCCCAGACTGAGTCTGTGTGAGGGGTGCTGTTCAGGCTGTGTGGAGATGATAATGACAGAGATGGCCGAGGGGCTCTGGTGACTGATCACAGAACAGTGATTCCCCTCTATGCTGCCTCTTCAATCAGCACTGCTACAAAGCTCACGTAGAGCTGCGCTGTTTGCTGTGTCAGCATAAAAAAAATTATCTTTGTAAAGTAGAATAGAATAAAAGAGACCACAGCGGAGCTACCATCTATAATAACCATCATTTATAAATGGTAAATTGATAGTTAATTAAACTTAATTAATAGTTATATTACTGTTAACAAACAATGCAATGATAATTAATAATTTTTACTAATTATTTGTAATACTAAACTGTTATTTTATCATTAGTTTGTGTAAAATGAAATAATTTGTTAAAAATTCTATATCGTATCATAGCTGGTATATTTATTATCAGTTTATTGTTGCACACATTATAATATACTATGTTATACTATACTACTATACTATATGATATACTATACTATATTAAGTATTTGTTAGTGATTATCAAATGATTTGTAAACCTTTAAGGAACGTCTGTAAAACATCTATAAACATTACGTAGACAGATGGACCAGAAACCAACTATTAACCATTGGTATTAACTACCTATCTCAATAGCATTTATAGATGCTTAACAAAGTATTTATTAACCATTTAACAATGTATTATAATCATCAGCCATCCAAATAATGTTTATAGATGGTTTAAAATACAATTATTAACCATTAACAAAGTTTTACAAATATCTATCTATGTAATGTTTATAGATGTTTTACAAACAATTTCGTTAAGATTTACAAGTAATATCTTAATCATTAAAGCAGCAGTGGGTAGAAATGGAGAAAATATGATTAAAAAAAATTATTTTATTAAACGGTAACCATATCCTGACAGTAGTGCAAGAGATAAGTAATCTGAAAAAATGATGTGCCTCTGTGTCCTCCGGTGCTCCTAACGGCATCTGCAAGATTTCACAGACCGGAGGAAAACAACCAATCAGAGCCGAGCTGGAGCCTTGCCGTCTCTGAGCAGCTGTCAATCACTCACAAACTCCGATCAAACGCTTAAACTAGGCAGCGCTGATCAAATAGGAATCAATATTCTGTTACTGTAATGCCTATTTCTCTCCTCAAATGTTTTCAGAAACATCTTGTAGTCACTGTTTAGCTGTAAAATGAGAAAGTGTGTGACCCGGCAGCCATGTTGAGATCAGTTGAGGAAATACCAAGCACCGCCCACCAGCCGGAGCAAACTTTCTCATAGCTATGAAACTAGAAAACCTAAGGAATCTATTGGTACCATGTCATACTAGAATGTCGAGACGGAGGTTAAATAACGCTCCAACGCTAAATTTTGTCGAGGAAAAACTGGCATGGCCATTTTCAAAGGGGTCCCTTGACCTCTGACCTCAAGATATGTGAATGAAAATGGGTCCTATGGGTACCCACGAGTCTCCCCTTTACAGACATGCCCACTTCATGATATTCACATGCAGTTTGGGGCAAGTCATAGTCAAGTCAGCACACTGACACACTGACAGCTGTTGTTGCCTGTTGGGCTGCAGCTTGACATGTCATGATATGAGCATATTTTTTATGCTAAATGCAGTACCTGTGAGGGTTTCTGGACAATATTTGTCATTGTTTTGTGTTGTTAATTGATTTCCAATAATACATATATACATACATTTGCATAAAGCAAGCATAGTATGATTTTGAGTGCCCTCTTTGTAAAGCGTCATTGGGTTTTTTGAAAAGCGCTATATAAGTCCAATTTATTATTATTATTATTATTATTTAGTCCACTCCCATGTTGATAAAAGTATTATATAAAGTATTATTATAATACTTGACAAATCTCCCTTTAATTTTGAGCAGATCAAAAATGTATGATTCATTTGTGATTAATCGCGATTAAATATGGACAATCACATACAATATAAATGTATATGTACAAGTGTAGATATGGAAATGTATGTGTGTACATATATACGCCGGTATCCATGGTATATGTAATTGAATCTAATGTACAAACTTGAATACAGCATCTAACCTAGTTGTTATAATTCTAGCTCTTGTTTTGTCTCTTTGTTCATTTCTAAGCTCATTCCTTAAAAGTCTATTTATAAACTTTTGCAAGTCTGAACTGTAAATTGCATATATGAAAACAATCTAAAAATAAAATAAAGTATAAAGAAAATAAATATGGACAATCATGCGATTAATCACGATTACAATTTTTAATCGATTGACAGCCCTATTAGTCATTGCACTTCACGGTACGGTTTGATGTGCTAAATTACAGTTCCAGCAGCAGAGGAAGTGCGCTTCATGTTGTTATTCCTGGTGAATGAATGAACTCATGATGTGATGCTGCCCTCTCCTGTACATTCACAGATTGTTTTGAGGGACCCATAATGTAAATCATTGAATAAGTGTGAATGATCTCACTGAGCACTGAGCTTTGTCATGTATAAGAGCAGCTCATTGAGTCCTGCAGCGCCCTCACTCTTTACTGCTCCCCTGTCAGGTAAAACTAGACGGTCTCTCTCTCTAGGCGGGGCTTAAAGTTTGGGGACTTTGTTCGAAAAACTTGAGTCAGCAGCCACCGGCTCTCTCTCTCTCTCGGGGTTCTTAACTTCCAGGAATAACGGGGACATCTGCGGAGCACTATCCCGCCCTGCAGCCAGCAGCATGATGTGCCTGGTCAAGTTTACATGTGCGATAACTACCAGAGCGTTATTCCTCCTCGTCTCTCTGATCAGCGTCTGGAGGGTGACAAAGGTGAAGGAAGATGACAACTACTGGTTCCTCACTTTCCTCTTTCTGCCGCTTGTCGTTGAGATGATTATAACGCTAAAGAGTCGAAAGGGAAAAGATTACAAATGGTAAGATGAGCTGCATGGAAGTGTTTGTAAATTATATTATGCTGAGGGTGAAACTTGAATGTAATGCCAATTTATTTTTTGTGTAAAACTAATCTCAACAACCTGGTTTGTACATATTTCCTTTGCTGGAAAGATTATAATGCATGAATAAATGAAGCTTTTTTTATCCCTTCCCCCACCGCAAATAGGCTACCCTGCATCCTGCTTGTCCCTCCTCTGCTATTGTTTAACCGGTCCTCTCCTGGAGCAGTGAGGATGGGGTGGTACCCCTTAACTGCCCCAGACAGCCTTCCTCCATGTCTACATTTAATCTGTGAACAATAGTCTGTAATTCATTCTAGAGTTTCTTTGTTGTTGTTGAACCTTCAATGACAGCAATTATTTAAATTTAACATACAATGAAAAAACAATGCAATAGGCTCCGGTATGTCAAACTGTCCTTCTCCATGCTCAGAGACGTCCAACACATGTGTTTTTGTTATCCTGTTTAATTATCAAGCCTTACAAAAAGCTGAGATTTTTGTGGAAATATCTTGATGTTGTAAACTGAAAGTAAAATGATAATAAAATACCCAATTTTAGGGCTGCAACTAACGATTATTGTCATTATCAATTAATCTTGATTTGTTGTTCGGTTTATAAAATAGATCAGAAAATAGTGAAAAGAGCCCAAGACAATATCTTAAAAATGTCAACAGTCTAACTCCCAAAGATACTGTATTTAACTTCATGTAAGGCAAACAAAAATGGTTAAAGGGGAACTACGCCCATTTTCAAAATTCATCCATGTCATTCCTATAGTCTAAGGCAGTCCAAAAAATGTCAGTTAACATGAACAACTCTCTCCTAAATCCAAAAACTAAAGGGCTAAAACTCAAACGTGTGATTTCATAGGGTATAGAGTGTGGAGCAGCTCCATAGACAATGAATGGGGAGAGATGTTTTAGATGACACAGAGAGCATCCAGGGGAATGTTCTGAGTATATGGGAACATTTTCTGTTTTACAACTGAGAACACTACAAAAGAATAAAGCTCATTTGGGTATAGAAAAGAAAACAAACATTCTGCGGATCTCCCATTCATCGTCTATGGAGCAGCTCCAGACTTTATACCCTATAACATCACAAGTTTGAGACTTACTTCTTTGG
Source organism: Sebastolobus alascanus (assembly GCA_916701645.2). NCBI lineage: Eukaryota > Metazoa > Chordata > Actinopteri > Perciformes > Sebastidae > Sebastolobus > Sebastolobus alascanus. Next base: position 1,341,555 of record CAKAOJ020000057.1, on the reverse strand, counting down.
AAAGTAGCTCATGTACACATATTGATTGAACTTTTCTAGGCTATGGAAATAACATATCGGAATTCTTAATTTAGGTGGTGTTTCCCTTTAAGATGATAGTCAGTTGACTAATTGATCAATTGATTAATTGTTTCAGCTCTAAACAAATGTAATATTTAGAACCAGGCTTTGCAAGTATATGAATTCTTGATGTGTGACTTTTAAACACAGAATTAAGGTTTGTATTACATCTTTTTTTCCCCCCAATGTGTCTTTATGAAGTTGTGTTGATGAAGCTCTATTGGTTGTCTTGCAGGTTTTCTCCCCCTATCTTTCTGTTTCTCATCAGTATCATTCCCTCCATCTGGATCCTGGAGCTCCACCACCAGCAGAACAAAGCCAACAGCTCCCAGGTATACTCCACGACACAAACCAAAACACTTAAAACATCAGTTCTCATGCTTTCCAAACATATAATCTAATGATAGATGTTGGTGGGTGGGAGGGTTGCAGAACTCTAGCTCTTTACACATAGGGCTATAGCTACAATTTATTATTCATTCATTTATTGATTCTGTCAAATTCTGCATTTGCTTTTAAGCCTTTAAGTTTTAACTAGAGTGAAATGTACAAGCAGTCTGTGAAATCAGTGTGTAAAAAGCCTCTTTCAACGGTTTTCAGTGCAAAACTCTGGACTCGTGGGAGAATGTGCGTAAGGTGATCACTCTGAACGAGACCCTGGGAAACCTCACATACCAGAACTATCTGATGGTAAGAACATGCTAGAACATGCTCTGTTTTATGAAATGCCTGCAAAGAACAGAAGTGAGTGAGAAAGTAGATAAGATCCAGGTTTTTTTTTTTTTTTTCGATGAAGTATTTCATGGAAATCACTTAGATGACTAGATTATGCACAATATGTGGAGTACTGAACCTAACCAAGAGCTCCAACATAAAGCAACAGAAGAGAATAGTTCAGATTCCTCAAGAAATTGCTTACTCGCTTCTCTGGATTCACAAACGGCAAACACTTCGTTGGGAGAAGGCCGGGGTGGATGGGTGGGTCAGAAAACATCAGACTTTCGCCCAGGAGACCGATGTTTATGTCCCGTGTGTAACTTCTGTACTTAAGTTACAGCACTTCCAGAGTTATTTTAACCCAAACCACGATCTTTTCGTAAACCTAACTAAGTAGTTTTGATGCCTAAGCCTAACCAAGTCAATCTTTTCCTAAACCTAACTAAGTAGTTTTATTTTGAAAAGACTGGAGACGTACTGCTGGACATATGTAGGAAAATGCACGAAAAACATGTTGTTGAAAGTCGTGCTGAGCGTCACAAAAAAAAGGGAAATTTGTGTCCATGTACAAGAATCAAGTAGATACAATTTTGTGACTATTTCACAAACTGCTTTGAGGCTGTGTTGCTTATTTAAAGCTTGTATGGCTAAACAAACAAGTTTTAGAGGTGCTGGCCGGCAGATTTTTTTTACCTACAGAGCCAGGCTAGCGGTATCCCCCTGCATCAGTCTGTATGCTAAGCTAACTGCTCACTGGCTGTGGCTTCACACTGAACAGACAGATATAAGACTAGTATTGATCTGCTAACTCTTGCAAAGAAAGCGTCTAAGCATACCTCCCGAAGTGTTGAACTATTCCTTTAACATGTAAATCTTTCCAATCTTCTTTAAAATGTTGCTTATAATTCATAATATATGTCATAACTAATCAAATCAGCTGATAAAGAGCAGTGTGCTTTCGTCACTCATGATGACACAGTGTCTGTGGCAGCAGTAGCTCAGTCAGTGGGGACTTCACTTGGGAACCGGAGGGTCGTATGTTCAAGTCCCTGCACGGACCAAATACGGAGTGTGGACTGGTAGCTGGAGAGGTGCCAGTTTGCCTCCTGGGCACTGCAGAGGTGCCCTAGAGCAAGGCACCGACCCCCTAAAAACTACTCCCCAGACAGCTGTATACTGTAGTAATTGCCCACTGCTCCTGATATACTAGGATGGGTTAAATGCAGTAGCTAAATTTCAGTGTGTGCTATGCTGTGCTATGTACAATGTGTGGCAATGAAATTGGATTTACATTTGCAGACTTTCATGTTTCAAACAAAAGCAAAATTTCTATCCATCTTTTGCAATTGATAGATGTAGAAGATATTTAGTTTTTTTTTCTTTAGTTTCAATCATTAACAAAGAGCCAACAACCTGAGTGATGATCATGAATGATGCATGTTGCCTGTAATTTTCTGTAGAAAACAAAATTATATATTGTCACACTGTCAAAAAAGTAAAAAAAAACTTTCTGTGTCCTCATTTTAAGCTTTTCCAACTCCTCTGAGCTGTATTCAAGGCCAAACTGTTGCTCTTTACTTTCTTTACTCTACTTTATTCGGATCTCCATTAGCTGCCACCAGGGTAGCAGCTACTCTTCAGTGGCAAAGAGTACAAGGCTGTGGTTGTGTGAGGTGGTTTTCTGAATCCTAAATCTGATTAGAAGTCAGCACTGGGGTAATATGGAATCCCTGAAGAGAGTTACTCAGAAATTTAGGAGTGGGACAGATTCCCCTATTGCCAGTTTGGAGTGAATGCAGAAGAGAAGAACATGAACATCAAATGAATGGAAAGCCGGATGCATCCCCTGGGGTTAAACAATTCAGAACAATCCACCAATGGGAGAGACAAGGGAATTTCCCCCAGATACAGGCCTGGATTCTGGGAGGAGCCATCCTCTCTCCGTTATCTCTGGTGGAGATTTTGGTCGGAAATTAGAGGAACATTTCGCCACATTTTATGTGGATGTCCAATCCTCCTCCTGTCATATTGACAGAGACAGAGTTCACCTGCTCGTGGAGCTGTGCTGGCAGTGCCTTCATGTACCAGGATGCATTGTGCCTGAGCTACTGACGCCCAGCCAAAACATAGTTTAGCCAAGTTCCGCCGATACTAGGCCTGTCAAAGTAAACGCAATAATAACGCATTAATTAAAATTTGTTTTAACGCCACTAATTTCTTTAACGCATTAAGCCAACTTGTGATTATTAGGTTGTAGCGGGCTCAGTTTTAAAGCTAGAGTGAAGATACTGATATCATATGAAACTAGAAAACCGGAGGAATCCATTGTTGAGGTTAAACTGGCATGGCCATTTTCAAAGGGGTCCCTTGACCTCTGACCTCAAGACATGAATGAAAATGGGTTCTATGGGTACCCACGAGTGTCCCCTTTACAGACATCGCGATTAATCACGATTAATATTTTAATCGATTGACAGCCCTAGAACAAATAAAGAAAGAAAGAAATACACTTTTTACTCCTGTAAAATAACTTTGGACAGTCATGCAATTAATCACTATTAAATATTTTAATCGATTGACAGCCCTACAGGTAATAAAATAAAAACACGGAGGCTCTGTAGTCCAAATCAGCGTGAACTAAGGTGGCAACAACTCGTTATTATTTTCCACATTTCCTCCCCGTTGCAGCCACGGCCTCTCTCCGCTGCATTTCTTCAGCCGTATACGCTGGTTCGAAACACTGTAAAATGTATGCTCGTTTATAACATCCTCGGCAGTCATATTTTGGGATGCCATTTTTGCTGTTGGAAACGTTTGCAATACAAGCAAAGAGAACAAGGAAGTTCTGTTGTTGATCGGCATCTAGAGCACGGCGCCCCCTGGCTGCCCAGAGAAATCCAAGCTGAAACAGCAGCCTGCAGTTAAACCTTCCATCCAACTACGTCATTGTCACGTCAAATAACATCGCAGGATGCAGGAAGAACAACCTAATTCGGATGGATGGAGATAAGGTTGAAAATCTGCGAATTTTCCCTTTAAAGGGCGGGTCCATCTATTTCTTTTCAAATGGAAACACACTCAGCCGTTGCAAAAAGCAGTGACGTAGGTTTCCAAAGTAAGCTAATCAATAAGGTTATGAATAATGTGAACGCTAGCACTAGCTGAGTCAAAGATAGCTGTGCTAAGTTTGGAAATAATTGAAAGGGTTGGTTCGGAATGTTTGAGGTGGAGTTGAATGTATACTCCAGCGTCCTGCGAGGTGAAATTACTGTTTTGTGAATTGAGTCTGGTCTTGAAGACTGCGATATAACGGATTCAGTTACTGTAGAATATTTTCACCGCTTTACCTTGCCATCAGACAGCCCTTTCCAACGGGGGACTGGAACTGTTATAGTCATTATGGTCTTCAAGACCAGACCAGATTCCATTCACAAAAACAGTCATTTTACGTCGAGGAACACAGGAGTTGCTGGTCCACCACGAGGAAACTACAGAATGATATATAAACTTAAAAAAAGTCAAAAATAATGGACCCGCCCTTTAAAGAGTCAATTATTCTAATAAAAGGCTCAAGGATGATTGTTGATTTGTAAAAACACTCTCCTCTTTTGCATAGAAGATAGGCCTAAAAACCTACAAGACATTTTAGTTTCATCAGATTTGAGAACTTACCATTATAATAATATTTTCTGCACAAAGGAATTCAGGCATCCTCATCAAGAGCAGACATTTAGGGTGCATCACTTGCCACATCAGTTGGGTTATTACATGCTTGAGTGCTCCTGTGGCATTGCCTTGAACATCAGAGGTATCTGTGGTGACTTCACAATGTTTTATAACTGGAAAAACCAAGTGAATACTACATAGTCTGATCAGAGACAAAGACAAGAATTTCAGTTTTGTTGTTATTCAATATTAGAAAGCTATTAGTCATCCAGGCACTGAATTCAGCAAGGCAAATACGTAAAGTGGCAAGACTTGAGAGGTTACCAGGCTTTTAAAATACCAAGAAAGACAAAGAACTTGCAAAGTCATAAATAGGAAGAAAAACACTCTCAGACAAACTAGTAAAATATGTCAATCAACAGTATCAATAGCAGCATTTAAATCAAGAAGAGCACAAATGTAACGTTCACCCTGATCTGACTGCAACAGGATGTCACAGGTAGAAAAGTGTTTTTGCTTTGCTTCAGATGAAGAGAGAGACAGACCTGAGAATAAACCTAAGAATGCAAGATGTAGAGCAGCATAAGCAATATTAAAACAATTTACTTAGTCATTAAAATAGGAGGGCACAGACGTTCTGCCATTAATAACAAACATAAGAGCCTGAAAACCCATGTGGCCAATAACAGGAAGAGGGGAGCATTTAAACCGGCATATATAAACAACAGCTAGACCACCACCACCGTCACACCCTTTAGCCCAGGAGAGTTAGAAAGCCAATATTTGTTGGGGCTCACCTTCAAAAACTGGCTGCATGCCTCAGCTCTTTACTGTGTTTCAATGAGTAAAACAAAGTCCACATTGTGCAACATTATGGAGTCATTAAAGCTGCAGTTGGTAACTCATATCACAATACTGATATAATATCAATATTGTGATATGAGTCACAAAGTATCTCAAATCCGCACTTAAAGCTGCAGTTGGTAACTTTGAGCAAATATGATAAAAAGTTATTTTTATAAAACGGTCACTTTATCCTAACAGTAGTGCATGAGACAGATAATCTGTGAAAAAGATCATGTTCTTCTGTGTCCTACTAGTGCTCCTAATGGAATTTGCAAGATTTACCCGCACCCTAAGGAAAACAACCAATCAGAGCCGTCTCGGGCAGCTGTCAATCACTGTTCACGAAACTCATGAACTCTGATCAAACGGTCAAACTAGGCAGCGCTGATCAAAAATGAATCAATATTCTGTTACTGTAATGCCTATTTCTCACCTGAAATGTTTTCAGAAACATCTTGTAGTGTACTGTTTAGCTGTAAAATGAGAAAGTTTGTTTCTCGGGTGGTGGGCGGTGCTTGGTTTTGGCTCGACTGTTTTCAACGTGGCAGCTTTCTTTCTCATTTTACAGCTAAACAGTACTCTAAAATGTGTTTGAGCGCCACCTAGTTTCACAGTTTGATCTGAGTTAGCGAGTTTCGCGACAGCTGCCCAGAGACTGCTTGGCTCTGATTGGTTGTTTTCCTTCGGGCGCAGTGAAATCTTGCAGATGCCATTAGGAGCACTAGGAGGACACCGAGGAAGATTTTTTTCACAGATTATCTGGCTCATGCACTACTTTCAGGATATAGTGACAGTTTTATAAAAAATAACTTTTTATCATATTTTCTCAAACTTACCGACTGCAGCTTTAAAGGATAATTCTGGATAATTCTACTGTCAACAAATCCCATTAAAAAACAAAAACAATGAACAATGAATTTATGCTACTGACGAGTATTGTCTGTGTCGTTAAAGCCTGTTATAACTTATTTCTCTGTGGGTTTTTAAAGGTGAAAGTATGTATTTGTGACCCATTTTTAAGGAATTTACATCTTCAGTGTAGGGAAATCAGAAAGTACTGAGAGACGGATTAACACATTGTTGGTTTTGGTCTTTTTCATTGGATTTGTAGATCATAAGAAAAATATAGAAGGTCTCCAGCCTTTTTCTTTAAATAATGACTTTTTGGATTAGGACTCAACATTCATCCAGCCAAATATTACAGGGTCTGTAAATGGAGTAAAAGGAGGAGATATAATCTCTGCCTAGTTTGGCTATAACAAATCTAAATCTGCTACTATGATATCTGCCAGAAACTGGTAGCATCGCATGAGCTGAGAGCTAGGGTCGTGTCTAGAAGGTAACCCACAGGTTGTGAAAACTCTTGAGAGACTCACTGCCCGATCCAATCCCAATGGAGGAGTGGCGGGACAAATACCACAAAGACCAACCGTCACATCCTACATGTAGCATGCTGAACAACAATAGATACACATAGACCTGCAGGTCCGTCCTCTCTCCCTACGTGCTTCAGCCTTCTCCTCATCCAGAGCAAGTACTCTACCATGTGCCAACATTTTTACTTTTGCGGATATTCCGTATCATATAGCCTAACACTAAAGTTTATTTAGCACTAAAATCAGAATAAATGAAGTCACTCTTACTCATCTTCAACCGCTTATCCGGGGTCGGGTCGCGGGGGCAACAGCTCCAGCAGGGGACCCCAAACTTGCCTTTCCCGGGCCACATTAACCAGCTCTGACTGGGGGATCCCGAGGCGTTCCCAGGCCAGTGTGGAGATATAATCTCTCCACCTAGTCCTGGGTCTTCCCCGTGGCCTCCTCCCAGCTGGTCGTGCCTGGAACACCTCCCTAGGGAGGCGCCCAGGGGGCATCCTTAGATGCCCGAACCACCTCAGCTGGCTCCTTTCAATGCAAAGGAGCAGCGGCTCTACTCCGAGTCCCTCACGGATGACTGAGCTTCTCACCCTTTCTCTGAGGGAGACGCCAGCCACCCTCCTGAGAATACCAATTTTGGTCGCTTGTACCCGCGATCTAGTTCTTTCGGTCATAACCTTGCAGGATAAATGAAGTAATTTATAAAAAAGGCAATAATACTGCATAGCGTGCTGATGAGCCAATCATTATCACCGCAACCCTACAACAACCCTACATGTAACCCTTAAGTTATTGACAAAGAAATAACTTTCAATCTCTCTTCCTTTTCCAGAATTTTAACAAGGTGTTATCAAATGTCTGCTCCAACGTCTGGATCCTGGCTCTCCATCAGATCCTGCTCATCCTCCTCATCGTGGGGAAGTGGCTCCTCCCGCTGGGAGGCGGAGTCACGCGGGACGAGCTCTCGCAGCTTCTCCTAATTTTTGTCGGCACCGCAGCAGACATCCTCGAATTTACTAGTGAGACGCTGTCAGATGTCAAGTGGGTGGCTTGTTGGTTATGAATATGTGTGATAGTTTTATGTCTACTGAGATTTGTAATCGTATAAGTATGTTCACACTTATTTATAAATTAGGCTGTCAAATAACACGATAATAACGCGTTAACGCAAATTTGTTTTAACGCCACTAATTTCCTTAACGCAACTGCAATTTTTAGGTTGTAGCGGGCTCAGTGTTAAAGCTAGAGTGAAGATACTGATTTTATATGAAACCAGAAAATCTAAGCTTGTCGGGAAGGAGGTTAAATAACGCTCCAAACTTACGCTAAATTTTGGCGATGAAAAACTGGCAGGGCCATTTTCAAAGGGGTTTGAAAATTGACCTCTGACCTCAAGATACAGTATGTGAATGAAAATGGGTTTTATGGGTACCCACGACTCTCCCCTTTACAGACATGTCCACTTTATGATAATCACATGCAGTTTGGGGCAAGTCATAGCCAAGTCAGCACACTGACACTCTGACAGCTGTTGTTGCCTGTTGGGCTGCAGTTTGCCATGTTATGATTTGAGCATATTTTTTATGCTAAATGCAGTACCTGTGAGGGTTTTTTGGACAATATTTGTCATCGTTTTGTGTTGTTAATTGATTTCCAATAATAAATATATACATACATTTGCATAAAGCAGCATATTTGTCCACTCCCATGTTGATAAGAGTATTAAATGCTTGACAAATCTCCCTTTAAGGTACATTTTGAACAGATAAAAAAATGTGTGATTAATTCGCGATTAATTACGATTTACTATGGACAATCATGCGATTAATTGTAATTAAGTATTTTAATCGACTGACAGCCCTAGTATAAACAATAGACGCAAAGGTGTAGAACTCAGGCACTTTTAAATAATCTTACTTTTATCTAATCTGTGTCCCCAAATCATGACATTATATCAATGCATGAACGGAAATAAGCAACTTTCCATTGACAATTATTGAAACTCATGGGACTGACTTTGACTATGTGTCTTTTCCAGAGACAACAGCCCTCAGCTGGTCTACATCATCTTAGCTGTATGGACGTGGAGCATGCTGCAGTTCCCCCTACATCTGGCCGGTCAGTGTGTGTTTGTGTCTTAAACCAATAACGTTGGTGCTTATTAAGCAGTTACAGCCGTGTGTTGTCGTACATAACCTCTTCCCAGTGTGGGACAATCCAAACAATGTGTTAAGTCAGCAGCGTCCAGGCCAGTGCTGTAAGTAAACATTGAAAAGTTGCTTGGCTCCTCTATCTCCAGCTTGGTCAAATTATTAACCCAAAAATCTGTTTTCCCTTCCCGAGCCGTGGTAATGTCCCTTCTTTCAGACATATAGTTCTAAAAACAGACTTAAACAGAAAAATAAATCACTAACAGGAAGGGTGTACTGAAGGAGTTTGTATAAATGTTGACAGTCTTTAGGAGATAATCCAGTCTCACTCATTCATTACATAAACAGATTTGGACTAACAAAGTCTCCAGTTCTCAACTTCGCTGATAGGAGGAAGCCATTATCAGGCAAGGCCCAATGGCAGATGTCTTATTACACGAGCACAGAAAAGAATGTGAACCCGCCTGCTCACGTCTGAGGGAACAAGGATAGTGTTTCATGAAAGAAAGAAAGAAAGAAAGAAAGAAAGAAAGAAAGAACATTATAATGTGATTAGAAACAGCGCAACTTTGTTCTCGGTAAAGACAACCCCCCACTCATGATCTCAATTATTCATATCCCAACATTTAATAATTTACAAATGGATGTTGAGATTCTTGATAGTGATACATTCATGTGTAGATTTACCGTCATAATGCATTTAGAGCACTTAGAGCTTGAATGCACAGTGCTCAAATGGAGCTACATTTCCTTCAGTGTGCACAGTTTGTGTCCACTCATGTGGGTGTGTCTTTTTGCTAGTGTTAGAGCAGTCATGTCCAGTATGTTTGAATTCCGTGTAAACACAGAAAGTGTTGACATACAGGTGCAACATGTTCAACCATACTTGCCAACCCTACTGATTTTCCCGGGAGACTCCTCTTTTCATTGCCCTCTCCCGGTTTCCTCCCGGGGTCAAAATTCTCCTGCATTTCTCCCGAATTATGGCACATTTTCACACCTTTTTTCGTTATCTCAACCTGTTTTTTGGCGCTGTACAGCGTCTGTAAGCCATAAGCTCTACTGACGGCAATAGAGTAACACCAAATGTCTTTTCCCAGTAGAGGAGATGCTCGCGACACCGCGGCGCAGTTTGAGCTGCGCTCACCACACATCACAGCATCACAGTGGCATGGCGCTAGCCATTGGATATAATGGGTTTCAGAGTGCAGTGGTGCTGTTGTCGCATTGTGTCTGAAAGGACCTTCACTGACTGAGAGAAATGGAGAGTACTAAGAGAAAGAAATACTCAAGCAGGAGCAAAAAATGAATGAATGAAAACTGATGAATATTAGTTTATACCAGAGATTCACACAAGTTCACACCAGAGGGGCGAATTATTCAGTTTTTTTTCCTGAGAATTAAGTAAGTTTAAAATTAGGCCTATTTAACATAAAAATGCTGTTGCAGTGTACTTATTATTTTGTTATTTTCATTCTTCAAAAGTCATCAGAATGCAGGAAACAAAGCCCTTGAAACTCAAATATTTGGTTTTGAAATCCTCCCTATTTTTGAGGTCTCAAGGTTGGCAAGTATGTGTTCATCAGGGATGGAAAGTGTAGTAGAATATTGTACTCAAGTACTGTTAATTTGAAGAAATGTTACTCATGTAAAAGCAAAAGTATTGTGCAAAAATATACTTATAAAGGGATGGGAAAAGTACAAGAATTAAAAGTAAAAATACTTATGTAAAAAAATGTACTTAGATAAAAGTAAAAAGTAGATCAGTTAAAATGTATTCTGAGTAAATGTTGCTGCTTTAAAAAAGGAATTGCATTAATTGTCAACGTCTACACTAGTGGAACAACATTAGCAACATGGTGCAAACCAACAATAAATTCCATTTCTATAGACGGTAGAAGCCTCTGTGTATGAATGATCATCAATTATAAATATACATCCACCTTCCTCAGTGTAGCCTCACTAGAATGAACAGAAAAGAGGAAACAACTCATACAATTAAACAAAAATGACAACAATAATGTGGACACCACGGCGGGTACAACAGGCATTACTAAGCTACATTAATTAAATAACCTGAAATTTGTTTTAACAGATTAGGTAGATTTAACAGCAGAATAAACTAGAAATCATCTTGTGATGGACTCACACCAGCCGCGACACCAAATCGGGCCAGGGCGGGGAAGGGGCCATCGCTTCCTACCCTCTGCTTCTGGCACCCTTCGTCAGACCACACCCATCTTCGAACTCCACCTTCATTTTGATCTCAGCCACACACCTGTTAAGTTTCGTGAATGCATCTTGCACGGTTGTGGCGCAATCCTGGTCGTAATATATGTCCAAAGACATGAACATCACGAAAAAAAAAAAAAAAAGGCACCTTGAGGATCCACCATGAGCATGTTAGCATTTAGCATGTTAGCCAGATCATCCAGCATGCACCTGATCATGCGACATCGTGGGCGTGTTTGATTTGTGTCACTTAGGGTGCTCGCCGGGTGGTGCATTAAATCAGTGATTAATTTAGGTAGATGCAGCCTTTTTTTTTGTTATGTGATGTACAATAATGCTAACCATAACCCATAAGGACAGGATGCTTCATTTGATTGCATTGTTGTTCATTCTTTTGTACTGTTCACTGACAGTTCACTGTTCCTCAACCCTTGCACCCCGACTCGGCCAGTGAACCCAAACTACAACATGTATCATTTCCGGAGTGTCAGCTGAGTGCAGAGAGTCAAATGTGTGGCCGCAGACACACCAGCAGCCTCCTCTCTTTCTTTCTTTCTTTTGTTCCACTCTCACACAATTTATCACTTTTTCATGGGACTTTTGTTTTTACTCTGTAACAGATGCGACTTGCTCTAGCGAAGTTGGCCACAGTACTTGAAATAACTTGGAAACAGCAGTTGAGAAAAGCTAGGTCCATTTAGTAGCTTCTCTGAAACTTTCGATCATATTACATGATCTTCATCAGCTGAGGGACTCCAGTTGTCATGGAATTGTATATGTTGAAATTTCCATTTTTTTCTGAGGACTTCTATGCCATACTGACTTAAAAACTTAGGTTCAAAGTTCATTCTTGACCGTGGAAACACCACAAGGTCCATTTAGTATCTTTCCATTGTATCCCACAATCAGAAGTCTTGACAGCATATCTCCAAACTCCAAGCTGGAAATGAAATTCACTTAAATGGGAATTTCAAGGACTCCATGATACAATTTATATAACAGTGACAATACAGATAAACACTGACTACGTTTACATGCACAAAATATTCAGTTTTTTGCCCTTATTCCGAAAAAGACAATATTCCTACTAAGCTTTTTACATGGTTAATGAAAATGGATATTCCACTAATATTCCTGTTTACATGCAGCCGTACATACTCCAATTAACGGAACCGGTGGTGGACTTGTTGGACCGTGCGAGCACAGCCTCCCTTTTTCATAACTTCAACCAACTTCTTGAAAAGGTCTGAGTTATGATATTTGCACATATCCAAAAACCTGTTGATATCCAAGTCTTTCATAATGTTTAAAAGTTGGTGTCTTCCTCCTTCCGACCAGAAATGTGGGCTTTTCTTTTGGACGTGCATCTCCGTAAACTGTTGGCTAGTTGGTTTGTGTACAATGCACAGAGCTGGACGCTAACAGGCAAGAAGTCTTGTGTAGCAAACTGCTGAAAAACCCCAATTGAGACGCATATTCCGAATGCGCTGTATACATGTCCAAAGAATGCTCCTACAACCTGAATAATATCGGCATATCCCAGGTCTTATTAGGAAAATGCTCCATACAGAATAAGGCCTAATTCAGAATATCCAGACGGAATATGCTGTTTACGTGACCCATATCAAATTTGGAATAATAGTGGAATATTAATGTGCATGTAAACGTAGTCACTGTCACATAGGGAGAGGCAGTGCAACAAATGTAATTTGCATAGGCCTAGGGCAGGGGTCGGCAACCCGCGGCTCTGGAGCCGCATGCGGCTCTTTAGCCCCTCTGCAGTGGCTCCCCGTAGCTTTGACAAAAAAACAAAACAAATTGGAAATAAATAACGTTTTTTTTTTGTTTTGCACAGCGGACAATCTTTCAAAGGGAAGACTTCTTATCTTAGAGTTTGAGGTGATACTGTGACACTGAAAATAAAAATAAATGTGTTAATATTTAGTCAACTAAAGTATGCGTCACATCCTACTACGTCGACGGGCCGCGCCTTTCCCTGCACGGGCTAACCGGGGCTCAAGCCACCAAGGGCCCACGATGCTCCGGTGGAAGAAAAATTAAAATATAATTCAAAGGCCAAAGGGATGCTCCATGGTGTATTTTACTCCGCGCAAGGAAAGGCTCCATGCATAAAGACGCAACTGCGCTGGTGTTTTTTTACTCCGACACAACCTGCCAGGAGAGAGAGGGATTTTCTTTTTCTAGAAGCTGTATATCTGACTGAAATCTGTTTGTCTTACTGACTGACTGCCTGACTGATATGAAGGGATCCGAGGGAAGGGCTTTCAAAACGTCCGTAGCCAGAGCACCTAAAGTAAAATCAAGGATGTTATATTATTGAGTAATATTGAGTATAGCCCTCGCTCATATCACTGCTGCATGGAACGCTACATGATGCCAACCAAGAAGGATTGTTAGATTAAGTATCCTACTGCAAGACAGTATTTGCGCAGGGAAGGTCCGATGACATCATTCTGCATAATAAAGTAGCCATGTGCTTCTGTTTGTCTGAGAAACGATGGTAGATTCAGTGTGAACAATGGACAGATGGAGAAAGATTAATCTGATTTAGAGCACATTCATTCATTCTAATTATTATTGTCAATGTTAGTTGAAATTATAGTTATGCTATAGTTTGTTAGCTTGTTTCACAGAATAAAAAACACCAGCGCCATTGCGTCTTTACGCATGGAGCCTCCCGTTACGCGGAGTAAAATACACCACGGAGCATCCAGTATCGACCGGAGCAGACTTTCCTCAGTGCGCCTCAACCGCGACGTGCCGCCAGGGCGGGGCTCGGCCCACGTAAAAGGCACCAGGGATCTGTGGACATGTCGGCAACCCACCCGACCCGTTTTGAAACACGGACCAAGGAGTCTAACGCACGCGCGAGTCAGAGGGTGCAAGCAAAACCCCGTGGCGCAATGAAAGTGAGGGGCGCAGGCTGAGGTGGGATCCCGGCCCAGCGGGGTCGGGCGCACCACCGGCCCGACTCGCCCGCACCGTCAGGGAGGTGCAACAAACTATAGTTTTTGTATATATAGTATAACTATATATAAAACGTTATAAGCTGTGTTTTCAAATATGTTTTGCGGCTCCAGACAAATTTTATTTGGTGGAAGAGGGAGCAAAACGGCTCTTTGGTTAGTAAAGGTTGCCGACCCCTGGCCTAGGGCATCTAGCTGAAGCTAATTTACAACCCCTGTTCCTGGTTAGGCTTTTAAATTCAGGTTAAAACAACTAAACAAATTAATGGATACAACAGATTGATCCTTTTGTCTCTTACCTCCTGTTTTTGTCCTTTTATTTTAAAAAGTGGTGAACTCCAAGTCAGACAGTGAGGGTGAGCAGAGGGTCCAGGAGGCGTCCCTCTTAACTGAACACAGCACGGACATCTGGCACATCGTGGAGGCCTTGTTCATCCAAGACGGGCCTTTCCTGGTGGTCAGGCTCACCGTCATGACCTACTTTGACGTCTTCCACCAGATGCTGATGTTCTTCGCCATCAAGAACTTCTTGGTGGTCATACTGAACTTGTACAGGTTGGTTGTTATATGCCAGGACTCCCGCAGTAGAGACGGCCGGGGCAGCGATATCCCATGTGTCTGAGGAGTCATCTCACGGGGAGTCATCTCAGGGAGATGGAGAGATGTTACACCCAAAGTTTTACAGTTACAGTGGAGCAGGAAAAGAAGGAAATTCTTGCTTTCTGTTTTCTTCTCACAATGTACTTAAAGTCGAGATGAAATGAAAAATGCCTTTTTAACCCTTTTAGATCACATCCTCGGTCATATTGTGGACCTATTTATCAATATATGCAATTTAAAAAAAAAAAAAAATCAAGTTCTTCATATTTTTGTATCAAAATCCAATCTTCTTTTGCTCCTGTAAAACAAAATATGACATTTTTACCAACCAATTTCAACCAGAAATATCATGACATCCATCCATCAATCATTCTGCAACTTTTAGTAGCTACGTATCACGCCACTTTTTAGCGGTCCAATCAAATACTAAGGATTTGGTTTAAATCCCTCTTGTACACTGACCTTTACACCGCTCATATATTCCTTTTCACTGGGGAATACTCACAGTACAGAGACTAAAGAGCTCAACTTCCGTTTGACTGGGACTTTAAAGGGGAACTACACCCATTTTCAAAATTCATACATTTTATATGGTCTAGGACAGTCCAAAAAATATTAATAAACATGAACAGCTCTCTCCCCAATATCCAAAAACTAGAGTGCTAAAACTTAAACTTGTGATGTCATAGGGTATAAAGTCTGCAGCTGCTCCATAGACAATCAATGGGAGACTGATTTTATGGACCCACAGAAGGTTTATTTTCTTTTTTATACCCAAATGAGGTTTATTCTATTGTAGTGTTCTCAGTTGTGAAACAGATAATGTTCCCATATACTCAGAATATTCCCCTGGATGCTCTCTGTGTCATCTAGAACGTCTTTCCCCATTCATTGTCTATGGAGCAGCTCCTCACTTTATACCCTATGAATTCACATGAATTTTGAAAATGTGCGTAGTTCCCCTTTAACTCTGTGGGATCAAGCGGCTGTGAATAATTCACTGTTGCGAGCAGAAAACTGTAAATAACCATTTTCTCCCTCTTGCGAGGGGATAAAGTTGCCAAGTTCACATCCATGCTTGACTGCTCAGCATCTGACTTCGAAGCTCATACTTCACCTCATTGACATTTCAGTCCCTCTTGAGCTGACCTCGGTCAACTCAGTTAAAACATCACCATTTATTCAATACTTTTGTGTGCAAGAACATGCTAGGCTATAAAGAGGCCTTATTGTTCAGATTGTAACTGACATTGAAATTAATAGACATCAGGCAAACAGCAAGCAGGGGACACAGAGGAGAAGAAGGAAGCAGAGCAGAACAGGAAAAAGGTCAAGTCAAGTCAATTTTATTTATACAGCCCAATATCACAAATCACACATTTGCCTCAGGGGGCTTTACAATCTGCACAGCATACAACACCCTCTGGCCTTTACGACCCTCGCCTAGGAAAAACTAAAAATATCACATGTATACAGATAATGCACATTACTAAGTCTGTCAGCACGATATAATGAACAAATGTAGTCCCAAAGCACCACTTGTGCCAGCACATACAGCAACTGAAGCCAGGCTACTGTTTAGGTAAGGACTGGACAGATTTCTAACAGTTCGATGCCAGGCGTCTTGTTGAGCGGATGTGAGGACAGGGACAACAGGAGGACAGAGAGATATACTAGATGACATAAAGGCTGTGAAGTGTTGACTGAAGCTGAGATCGAGGGAGAGCTATTTCCCTTTCTTAACCCAGACAGGAAGTTAAGACTGTACGTGAAAACATCCTAAAACCACTATATCAACACTGGAAAAGGAAGACCACAAATTCTGAGATTTTTTTTAATTTGAATGGGAAAATTATTTGAACTTTGATTGATGTTATTTTGTACCTCTTGGATAATAGAGTGCTACAGGAATCCTAAAACTAAAACCCTAAAAGAGTCCTAAAACCCAGAAATGAGTTAGCATTTTAGCACTTCTGGTTCCCTCGTCTGGAAGTCAATGGGTTCGTTCAATGGGTTTTTAGTTAGATGCCTGAAATAATGTCTGTGGTTAACACAAGCTGAAGAGATTTTAACGTTTTGTTCTACAACATAAAATACGTCAGTAAATATCCCACTCGTGAATATTGAAGCCTTTACGTTTCTTAAAAAAGGCGGTTGCTAACAAGTGGCTAAATGAGACTACTAAACGTCAGCACGCCGACTCGTCCTTCTTTACAGCCTCGTTGTTTATACTCGCACTCGTGCGACCGTGGTGTAGTTCGTTTATAGCTTAACCTTCTGGCGACTGCATTCACACTTCAAAAATCATAAAAGTGGTGTTCATTTGTGAAGATTATCTTGAACAAAATGTGTAAATATCATAAACGTGTGTTCGCCACAGAGCTTATTTTCTGCAATAATCCAATACCCAATGGAAAAATCCCATTGGCTTTTTGTTGAGGGAACCAGGGCGACGCTAACTTCATCCCTGGAACACTCTATTGAGCTTAATAATTAATCTGCCTTGTGCATATTTAGAAAACGTGTCAAAATTTTAGCTTAAAGATATAAACTCAGAAACTCCTGTTTTTCATATCTAGTTGCCTAGTAGTAGTAGTAGTATCTAGAGAGTGTATTCAGAGAGAAGACTGTCCTTGAAAGATTCAGAGTTTTTCAGTAACAGACAGTTGAACTAATCATGTATTTTTTAAAAGCCTTCATACGTTTTGATAATGCTCCTTTAGCTAACCATCTGCTGGTTTGATGAGACACTGAGACAAAGGTGTACAATCTTCTGACATACTGTGTGTAAAACTTGTGCCTTAGCTTCTTCGGTGAGGTGTTGTTGAATGTCCCATCAAACTGGTCAGTCTGGTTTTACTGACTCACGCTTTATCCCAGTCAACAGTTTCATTTGTGTGCATGCCAAGACCAAATTCATGCCCAAACAAGACCCAAGTTGTATTATTTTGTTACATGAAAGAGTTCTGAGGAAATATATCACATGTATACAGATAATGCACATTACTAAGTCTGTCAGCACGATATAATGAACAAATATAGTCCCAAAGCACCACTTGTGCCAGCACATACAGCAACTGAAGCCAGGCTACTGTTTAGGTAAGGACTGGACAGATTTCTAACAGTTCGATGCCAGGCGTCTTGTTGAGCGGATGTGAGGACAGGGACAACAGGAAGACAGAGATATACTAGATGACATAAAGGCTACGAAGTGTTGACTGAAGCTGAGATCGAGGGAGAGCTATTTCCCTTTCTTAACCCAGACAGGAAGTTAAGACTGTACGTGAAAACATCCTAAAACCACTATATCAACACTGGAAAAGGAAGACCACAAATTCTGAGATTTTTTTTAATTTGAATGGGAAAATTATTTGAACTTTGATTGATGTTATTTTGTACCTCTTGGATAATAGAGTGCTACAGGAATCCTAAAACTAAAACCCTAAAAGAGTCCTAAAACCCAGAAATGAGTTAGCATTTTAGCACTTCTGGTTCCCTCGTCTGGAAGTCAATGGGTTCGTTCAATGGGTTTTTAGTTAGATGCCTGAAATAATGTCTGTGGTTAACACAAGCTGAAGAGATTTTAACGTTTTGTTCTACAACATAAAATATGTCAGTAAATATCCCACTCGTGAATATTGAAGCCTTTACGTGTCTTAAAAAAGGCGGTTGTTAATGAGATTACTAAACGTCATCACGCCGACTCGTCTGCCTTTACAGCCTCGTTGTCGCGCTCATGCGACAGTGGTGTAGTTCGTTAAAGCTTAATGTTAGCTTTTTACTTCTGGCGATTGCATTCACACTTCAAAAATCATAAAAGTGGTGTTCATTTGTGGAGATGATCTTGCTGGACAAAACTTGTAAGTATCATAAACGTTTGTTTGCCACAGAGCTTATTTTCTGCAATAATCCAAAACCCAATGGAACAATCCCATTGGCTTTTTGTTGAGGGACCCAGAGCGATGCTAACTTCCTGGTTGGCCTACAAAAATATGTCATCCCTAGAGCTCTCTGTGGCCCTTTAAAAAAAGAGACATGCTATTCACAGGTAAAAAAGTCATCGTATTTATTATCTCAAAGTTATTCTATCCTCACCGTTACGGTTGGCCAGCTTTGTCTGATGGTTGTAACTGTGATATGCTAGAAACTTCAATACCTTTGAAAATAAAGAGACAAAAAATTACACTCAGGTAATCAACTCAATTTGAGTTGTGTGTGTTTCATACCCTTTAATGCCATTAATTATAGTAGTAGGCTTTATAATGCCAAAGAATCCGTATTATATCTCCCTGGTTTATGTGAAGCTTGACAACCTCAGCACAAACTGTGCATTTTAACTTGTATTATTGTTGTTGTAAAGTTATCTTTTGTATTTTCTTTTGTTCCCAAAATAGTGTTATATCCAGGGCTGTCCAACTGTTGTTTTTGCCATGGTCATGGATATTGTGGTGTTGTGATCTTTATGAAATGTAATCTTATAGATTTGTAATCTTTAAGAAACGTATGTTGTAAGCTTCAAGATGAAATGCATTCAACACTTATAGCTCTTTCACACCAATGACCAGGGTCGGACCAGGGTTATCTGACCCTGGTTCAACCCTCCTTTTGTTAATTCAAACCAAGCCAGTCAACACAGGTTGACACAGGTTAATCCCTGGTCATGACAATTCAGATACGACCTGGGTCACAACCCGGGAGCAATGCATACCAATTAGCTCAGGTGCTAGAGATGAGTGGGGGGGTTACATGTCTGGAAGATTACAGAGAGAGGAGATGATAGTGGCATCATCAATGTGTGCAAAAACGTAAAATGTTTTTGGGATATGGTGTAAATATAGTACACACAGCATTTTTAGCTTTATAAAATGTTAACTATGTTGTATGTTACATGGAGCTGTAATGTATGCAAAAACATACAGACAACATACAGATTTACAGTTTCTATCAATCAGCACTCATGAACCTTTTTTCCTTTGTCTATCTACAGTACCCATTTATCATATTAGACTATATTGTGCTACATTTACAAAAGAATTAGAAACTTCTGAAGACTGAAATGTATATTTCACTCACTCCACCACCCCAGCAAAGATTTGCTTCAAATAGTAGGGCTATTTCAATCAGGAGAGACCCAGTATCGATTGAACAATAATTTATTACATGATGCATGATAAGAAGAATAGTGCAAAGTCTTTGGCGATTAGGCTCCATCGTGACGTAGTATATAAAAAGGGGTAGTGATGCCATGATGAGATTAGGTATATTCCCCCCTTGGAGTCTAGACACTGGTGGTGGTGGTGAAGGGAGTACTGAAGATCCCATGAAGGGATGTGGAGCAGGCCTGGGGACTGAATATGATGAAGACTGGAGGTGATGGGGTGGAGGCGGGTTTCATCTAGCCGCACTGAAATCAGAACTGACGCAGCAGAGAGGAGAACAGTTTTCAAATTTGATTTCAACGATATGATTGGCTCAGAGAGAGCGTGGCAGAATCTGTTTGGTTATTAAGAATGAACCACCCACAGTCAGCTGATAGAGTAGGAGCCAGTAGAGATAAGACAGACAGAAAGGTTGTGAATGAAAGAGTGTAAAGAGGGTCTTCCTGTCTGAACTTTCGCTTTAAGCTTCATTAGTTTTTCAGTTGGAAATGTGGCAACTGTTAGATAATGTAAGAGCTTATCCAAATGTAATAAAATGAGTTTATATTTCATTTAGTTTGCCAATTGTTCGATAATGTAATGTAATGAACTGGAACTGGGTTTGTTACTTTATAACAGATGGGACAGGCGACAGATGGATCTTTTAGCGGGTTTATTTGGAAAATTTAAGTTAAGTTAAAATTTAATAAAGTTAAAAAAAGGTAACGTTACAAATAGAATGTGTGCAAACAAGCTTTAAAAACAGATGCGCGTACTGTGAGGTGGTCGGCTTACACGGTGCCGTCGCACCATTTGTTTATGAGCCACGGCGACCTGTGACAGTTACGTCACGGACCGTGCACCCTCATTTGCAACCGAATAGGTTTGTCCCGCCCCGGTTGTTAGCAACCCTGGTCCCACCCTGGTCTGACCCACCTCTCGACTTGGGTCACAAAGCCGAGTCAGTCAACGCGGGTTAACCCTTTCATACACACAATCAACCTTGGTTCAACCCTGGTTGAGTCCTCGGTGTGAAAGGGGTATAACACTGCAGATAGTGAATGAAGTTGGGTGTCTGTGGGTGACAGGATATGGGCAGATTTTTTCACGGTTGTCTTTGTACTACTTTATAAAGCTGTATGTCACTCATTGTATGGCGTCACTGGGAGTGATCCCAGTGACGCCATGCATGCAAAGATCTTTAGGAGAATTGATAGATGAACGTTGTGTTTGTGCTTTTTAGCCTCTCTCTCATCACTCTAGGCAGAAAAGGATTTTAAGTTGCCATGACACCATCATACAGTCATTATTATATGTTTATGTATCTTGTCCTGACACTGCCCAAATAAAACAATCCATACCATTGTCAGTTTTCTCATATGTATTTCTCATTATTTCAAAAATATGTCCTTAGAATATCACTTTTACACAAGCAGTGGTTTCAGGATCTCAATCTCTTTATGATTAGTTTTTCTGTGGTATATCCTGTATTATTTTACAGTAGCACTTATTTACTCAACCGGTATTGTTGCTTATGTCAGCCGATCCGTCATCAGGCCATTAAATAGGCGTTATCAGTCGCTATAAGCCCCATAGATGTGGGTCAATAGGGGCCTACTACACCAAGTAGTAGGTTTTATCATCTATTCACATGGTACATCACCAAAAGAAGGTATAAAAGAACACGACAGCGACTTCTAGCGACCGTAATAATTATGACAGGAGCAGAAGCGGAAGTCAGGCGCTGTAGTATAGAGAGTGTGATACTCCATATGAGGTGAAGGTCAGGGGTGATGGATGGGACACAAAACACAGGGCTTTCACCCAGGAGGCTGGGGTTTGCATCCCGTGTGAAACCAACAACGTGTAGTTGTCTTTGTGTTCACAACCGTTAAGTTTCACTTTCACTTTTGAAACGTAGTTATTTTAAGCCAAAACACAATGTTTAAACACAATGTTTTTCCCTAAACTTAACTAAGTGGTTTCATTGCTTAAACCTAAAGCAGTTGCAGTTTTGTTGCCTAAACCTAAAGAAGCCATTTTGTTTGTGTTCAAAACGTAATGTTTCATGCAGTTTAACATGTTAGAATGTGTTGCTTTTAAGTTTCGCTTTCACTTTTACAACATAGTAGGCCCCTACTGACCCACATCTATGGTGCTTAAAGCAACAGATATCGTTCTATTTAATGGCCTGATGACAGTTAAATTGGGTGCTTATGTACACAGACAAAAACACAGATAATCATTCTCTTATCTCCTCTTTCAAAGAATAAATGATGGGAGCAGGTTTGCACTTAACACCTAAAACAAGGGCTCACGTTACAGTACCAGCTATATTAAAATGAAAATCCACATTAAAACAAATCCATGCTATTTGAATCGTGTGCATCTACAAACACAGACTACTGTCTCCCCACTGTGGACATCAGAGTATTAACACCAGAATTGATGATGTCATCTGGTGTCAGCTTTTTTTCTTGACTCAGTGACAGACTCTGTGGGTTCTTACAGTTTGTGTTTGAGATATTGCATCATTTTTTATTCAAATATAGAAGAGCTTAAAGCTGTGAATCAGAAAGTGTCACCTTTATCCCAGTAAAAACACCAACGTGTCATGAGACTTGTTATTCAGCGTTATGAAGCACTAGATTGTCTCCAGATGTTAACCATTCTGCCAAAAAGATTTCCCCTCATTTGGTGTTTTGACGGTGGTAGAGAGCGCAAACACCAGAATTTGCTTCAGGTGTTCAAGTGGATTGAAGATTATTCAGGTTTTGCATTTAATTTTGTGTTGCTTTCTTTTTCAGTTTAGTTTATTAACACAAAATGTCAAGACTTGTTTCCATTGTGGTCCTCAATGTAAAGACAGCATTGATCTCTCGGTGCCCATAGGCGACATCATAATATGCATCTATAAATAGTGTGCAACATTTAGGGGGATCTATGCTCTCCTCACTAAAAGTTGTTGCAAGCAACGTGTTTTTCAGCTATACAGCCAGCTCAACATTATATTCTCCAGCATTGCATTCTCCAAGGAACAGACGGGTTGTTGTGTTTCGCAGGATTTAATGGAGGAAAATATGTAATTTTGTGAAACTGAAAAAGAGCACAAAATACAAACATCAGGTAAGTATGTTTGTAAGTACTAAATAATATTACTTGTACATCAGTAGAGAAAAGATTACTAGCATAACCAACAGGTGCATAAAAGTATGTTAATGTATGTAATAAAAGATGGAAATACAGCAGTAAATACCATTTACATAAGCACCAATGCTTTTAACACCAAACACTAATACATCTCTATGTAGTTGACAAAAAACTAACATTCATCAAAAATACTGTACTCAAATCTAAGAAATGTTAACATAAACGTGTTCACATAACTGTTAATAGTAGATAACTTGCGGATGATGCCCGTTTTGAGGACTTTATGGCTCAGGATTAAGAGGATTATACACTGAGATGCTCACACTATGATTCCCTGGGCAAAAAGCAGCTTCGTGAACACCACTTCCTGTTATTCTGTTTGTTTACTATTAGCTGACTTCCTCTTCAGTACAGCCACCCACAATCACCACTAAGTGGTGCTAACATGCCCTGCTAAGTGCAGCTATTTACGGTCACCACTAGGTGGTACTAAAGGAGAAACAAAAGAAACACAATACACTGGTTCCAATACAGGATCTATTGGCAGAAATGGAATATAATATTAATAAGTATGTTTTCTTTAGTGTATAATCACCATAAGAATTGTGTCTTTGTTAGCTTAGAATGAGCCATTTATATCTACATACTGTAGGGAGCAGGTCCTCTTCACGGAGCTGACCACTATGTTTCTACAGTAGCCCAGAACGGACAAACCACACACTGGCTCTAGAGAGGATCATTCACATTTTCACATTTTCACATTTTCACGTTTTCGCGTTGGCAAACGTAATTCTACACTCTTAGCAGACAGTAGAAGTTTCAGTTGGTTGCAATAATAAACTGTATATATAGACGAACGACGCGTCTCCACTTCCTCCCACTGTACAGAAGTGAAGCCAAAATATCACAGCTACGGGAGCTGCCATCTTGAGAGTTTGACATCATTTGGAGCCAGAGTCTGCGCAGTAGTGATCGCGGAGCCGCGGTGCCGAGCACGACCGCAGCAAGAGAGACTCACAGCTGTCAATCATGACATCTCATCCCCTCTTTATCGCATCAAATAACTAATTAAAACCAAACTTATCAGAAAAATGAACACTTGAATCAGCAAGATAAGAACTACCTAAAATGACAGAAACTATCTTTTGGAAAAATGTATTTGACGTGTACTTTGACTTCTTAGTTTGGCCCATGTCCCATCCGCTAACATGGAGGAGGCGGGATTTATGACCTATACTGCAGCCAGCCACCAGGGGGCGATCGAGAGGTTTTGGCTTCACTTTTGGGGAGCTGTCATGTCGTCCATCTTTATATACAGTCTATGGTTGCAACAAAGAACGTATATTGCTAAGAAGTGAAAGTCAATTGTTCGTTCCATTGCAACATCAGCACCCAGCAGCCATTCTGAAAGCAACTACCGGACGCCAGGAAAACGTACGCCTACAAAGTGCCCTACAAAAACAAAACTAAATTATTTCTATTCTATTGTCATATTTAATGTCTCTACCGAAATGGCCTTTGTTGAACAATAAAAATATTATACATTTTCATACTATTATAACTACTATATAACTACTATTATAACTATATACTACTCGGCTATTAGATAATTGTAAAACTTTTAGGACATAATGATTTAAAAGAGGGCTATTTAAGTGTTCGTACTGGGAAGTTGATTTACCCCCCAAAAAAATGATCCTTTGATTTACAGACGTCTCTTTATACTGTACATCCACGGCCACAGACTCATTGGCGTTTTCAGTCCAAAATGGCGGCAGCGGCTCTCTGCTTCTTTACGCTTTGGTTGCAATCTGCAACCTCACCGCTAGATGCCCCCAAATCCCTACACATTGCACCTTAAGAATTAAAAAAAATATATAAACAAATTTGTCTCACAGCAAGAGGGTCGCAGGTTCAAACCCGGCTTGGGGCCCTTCTTTGTGGAGCTTGCATGTTCTCCCCGTGTTAGCGTGGGTTTTCTCCGGTTTCTCCGGTTTCCTCCCGCAGTCCAAAGACATGCAGGTTAGGTCAATTGTTGACCCTGTGATAGTCTGGTGACCTGTCCAGGGTATACCCCGTCTTCGCCCAATGTCAGCTGGGATCGATAATCGATAATGGATGGATGGATGGATATAAACAAATTACATACAAATGAACTAAAATGCTGAGCTTACACTGAGCCACAATCTAACTGTCTTTCTAAAACTGTAGTAGTTATTTTTCTTAATATGCAGTGGATATTTAATTATATTTCTTGCACTGCGTAATCTAAATGAACAAATAGCAATGTGTGTATTGAACCTCGCCAAGCACAAGTCAGTAATTCAGATTTATGTGGTGAAAAACATACAGTATATGTTAAGGCTGTCAAAGTTAACGCGATAATAACGCATAAGAGCAAATTAGTTTTCACGCCACTAATTTCTTTAATGCATTAACGCAACCGATCTTTACGAGGTTGTAGCTTAAAGCTAGAGTGAAGATACTGACATCATATGAAGCTAGAAAACCTAAAGAATCCATTGGTACCAATCATGTCATACTAGTTTGTCGCAAAGGAGGCTAAATAACGCTCCAAACTTATGTTAAATTTTGACGAGGAAAAACTGGCATGGCAATTTTCAAAGGGGTCCCTTGACCTCTGACCTCAAGATATGTGAATGAAAATGGGTTCTATGGGTACCCACGAGTCTCCCCTTTACAGACATGCCCACTTTATGAGAATCACATGCAGTTTGAGGCAAGTCATAGTTAAGTCAGCACACTGACACACTGACAGCTGTTGTTGCCTGTTGGGCTGCAGTTTGCCATGTTATGATTTGAGCATATTTTTTATGCTAAATACAGTACCTGTTAGGGTTTCTGGACAATATTTGTCATTGTTTTGTGTTGTTAATTGATTTCTAATAATAAATACATACATTTGCATAAAGCAGCATATTTGCCCAATCCCATGTTGATAAGAGTATTAAATGCTTGACAAATCTCCCTTTAAGGTACATTTTGAACTTGAATATATTACAATTTCTTGCACCACAGGATCTAAAGGAACAAGCCATGTGTGTATTGAACCTCGGCAAGCACAAATCAGTATCTCAGATTTATATGGTGAAGAATATAAAAAATGTATATATATAATGGGTCTTTATTGTATAGAGAGAACTGGGGAAATACAATGACTATGTGTTTTCTTTCTCTATAACTGCTATAGGTCTCCTTGTTAGAGTGAGCTGGGCTGCCATCTTGTGGCTACTGCATCATCTCACCATCTTTCTCATTTCTCCTCTTTTTTCCTTGTCCTCTCACACCCTGCCCACTCACTGGCCAGTCCATAGCTACTTGTTGTAATACCCAACATAAGAAAATGAACAAGTTTAGTATGATTAAAAAATCTTTACTAGGATCAGGATTCAGGTTAAACAGGCAACTGTTTTTTTCCTGGGTGTAATATGACACAGTGAATGGGGCTGGGCCTGATCCGGCTTCGGTAGAACAGACATTAGCCCAACCCTTCACATCCCGAAACAGGTTGCATGACACAGTCGGGTGGGGCTCTCCGAACCACACCTACCGACACACACTCTCTCTGCGCAAAGACGCACAGGACGCTATATAACCGGACGGACCACACCGCGCTCACCAACAGCTCGTCCTTCTCTCCAACCCGCTCCACACGCTCCGATCGTCGGTCATGTTTCGCTGTGGGATCGCCTACCCCCGATGCAGGTGGATCGTGCCCCTGCTGCTGCTCTTCGCCATTATTTTTGACATTATCGCCATCGCGGCCACGTCGGGATGGGTCGAGGACGACGACGCCAAGTCTCACTACGCCAGTATGTGGAGCCAGTGCCGAGGCAGGAATGACAACTGGGACTGCAAGTCGCTCATGGAGTTCTGTAAGTGTCAGCTTACACTAGACATGAAACACGAGATCACATAGGTCCTCCTAAACACGAAGACTAGAGCGAATGCAGGAGTTAATACAGCCAGTGAGATGATTCTGTGTCGCTGGGGTGTCAAATTCAACATTCACATAGTGTAAGTTGAAGGACTCGACCTCTGACTACAAGCAGAAACTCCAGTCGGAGTGGAGGAGGGAGGGAGGGAGGGGGGGCTGAGGCCTAAAACACTCTCTCAGTCAGCCAGGCAGTCAGTCAGGGAGGCAGACTGAACTTTGGTCCATGATTCACTCGCTTTTTATCGTTCCCAGCCTGGCTGGGCAAATCCAGGAGGAAGGAGGGAGGTTTCATGCAGGTGCTGCAGCTATATAAAGCCCTACAGCCTCTTCTACTAGTGGGATTTTCAATGCCAGAAGAAATATTTCTTATTTTGAATAGCCCAATATCACATAAAGTGTTTCAATGGGCTTTACAAGCCCTCAACATTAATGGTTCCAACAAGGAAAAACTATAGGAAACCTTCAAAGAGGCAATTCAAATATATGGTATCCCCCCCCCTCATACTATGCAGCAAGAGCCATGGGCGGAAAAATATATGTTTTTTTTAAACAAGTGTATTTATTAAGTTTCAACATAACTCCTCCAGTATTTCAACAAACAATTGGACAAACAAACAAGTACGGTGCACTTAAGGACATTCATTATCTAATTATATGTTTTGACAGAGCAATACAACAAACATTAATAAGTACAAAAGAGATAAAAAGCAAACTATGTATATATAAGTAAATCATAAAAAAAAAAAAAAAATGCACATAAATTATGATATCAGCGAATATTCAAGGCAAACAGGCTTCTGCAGATTTCTCCCCCTCTAGAAACTCCATAAAAGAGCTCCACAGTTTCTCAAAGGTAGAGTATTTTCTAGGGCTGACCCGAATGCTTCGAAGCTTCGACCGTTGCCATGGTATTCCACCTCCAACTTACTATTCAAATGCTTTGTTTTTTTATTTATTTTAATTTTTTTTAGATATATAAGTATGTAATAATAATGTATAAATCCCCAAATAGCCCATGAAATAAGGAATATTCCCACAGCATTATTCGTATTCAACATTGATTATTATTAGTTATTCTCCGACGGATATCGCTGTTTGTTTTGTGTAGAGGTGCGTGTGTGTGCAGGAGTGAGGCAGCGATACTGAGATGGAGACAGACAGACAGAAGAACATGTCAGCCTGCCGCACCATGCTGCTCTGCGAAGCTTCGAATGCCTTTGAGTATTTCTCACTGACGCTTCAAAGCCCAAAAAGTGGTATAGGGGACAGCCGTAGTATTTTCCCTTAATCATCAGTGTAAGTTTGTCAAGAGCAAGAGAGTGTAATAGACCCTGGAGACAGATCTGTAGGCTTGGTCTGTTAACTGATTTCCAAAATGTGGCTATAATATGTTTTGCTTGTAGTAAACAAAAGAGTTTAGTTAGTTAGTTATGCCATGTTAGTTTACAATTTGCAGGAAATATTCCAAGTAAACATAGTTTAGGGCATACAGTCAACCTTACACCTGTAACATATGAAAGAATATCCAAAACCTCTGTCCAGACAGCTTGGATAATTGGGCAGTCCCATAGTGTGCTCTTTGTTCCACATTTACTACACAGATCGGAGAAGCAGGGATTAAATTTATTTAATTGGGTTGGTGTTATATGCAGTCTTATTATCCATTTATATTGGAGTAGTTTAAAACAGGTATTTATAGATTGTGTTTGAGCATTCGAGCAGATCTCTTGCCAGTCCTTGACTGTAATCTCATCGTTTATTTCCTCATACCACGCAAGTAAAGATAAGGTTTTGATTTGACACCTGTCTGTACCTGGCAAAATACTTTCAGTTTAAAAGTCTAAAAGTGCTCCTATAGAACAGATTGTACAGCAGCTCTGTGACATTGTGGCTTCTTCTAAAACCCACCGCTGCCAGGAAATTCTTCTTCACGTTTTCTTCTGTAATCTGATTTTAATACACATAGTGATTTTTCTGAGCTGCAGACCAGGCAGTGTCATATCAGAATGATTCAATAACAAACACGCTGGATAAAATCTTATGAAACTGTGACAGTGGCAGCACATTCTCAGCCAGTAGAGCTGTGTTCACATACAGGTCGCTGTGTTTATGCTTTACTTTATAAAACTATTGTTTTTACAGAAAGCAGAACATGTATGTTGTTACAACTACTTATGATTTACCCTGTTGACACCAATACCGCATTATTACAGTACTGCTTTTACTACAACAGCTACTTCTAATACCGCTAACAATTAGTGATTGACCGATCAGTTTTTTTCAGAATTGATGCCGATACCGATTATTAGTAATCAAGGAGACCGATAACCGATATTTTGAACCGATACACATTTGCAGTAAAAATGAAAACCTTGGTGTCAAAAATAGGAACAACACAAACTCCAACACAAAACTTTGTTGAAATGCCTTAAAGTATATTTAATTAAAAGAGAACTTTTCAACATTATCTTAAAACAAAAAGTGCAGGGAGCTCCCAGCTTCTTGTAAACTCAACTGAAAATTTATATAAATAAATAAACAATATCTCACTGAAGTTTTTTGTGTGTAAAAATAAATAAAACTAGCAAAACTTAAATTTGTGCTGAAGTTTGAGTCTCAATTAGTAGTCCCAGTGAGACGGCTTCTGTTCCTCCCATAAACTAGGCTGCTTCATGACCAATGATTACTATAGGTGAAATATGTACAATAGCAATAGAAGTGACTATTCAACTCTGATAACTGTACACTATCTATGCAGTGCATACAATAAAACATATGAGGTGTCTATGTAAGGGAGTCTTTAGGAGAGTATCGGTTTGCTGGGGGCAAACATTCAGCAAGTTTTAAAACACCTCAGGCACACGTTAGAATATTTAAAATAGTGTGTGAACTAAACTCCTGAGAAACCGGATGAGAAGCAGATCTTAGGATGTCTGCCTGTCAGACCTGTTAACATAACCTGTTCATGAGATTTTCCTTCAGTGCAGAGGTCCAACCGAAGATTGAAGAATAACTATGAACAGAGCAGACTTGCGTTCTCTCACTCTCTCCTCCTCCTCAGGTTGTATTTGTGTTATTCCACTCCCACACTCCCCAACAAAGACTGTATTGTTGCTCTTATCAGACTCTGTGGAGGTCGGCTAGAGAAGCTAATGGCACGAAGCTCCATATTGTGACCTGCAAAACGCATATACATGTTTCCTGAGGCATGGGCAATGGTATGGATGCTTCTATCAGAGCTCTAATGACCTACGATTCCTGAACATTTTAGTGTTGCTAGTTATGGCGGCTGGAAAGTCTGCATTGTTTTAAGTAATTACTACATAACCTGAGTGCTAACCTGTCAAATCCCCACCTCAAGGCTGACTGTGAGTGAAGGGAGCCTTTGTTAACCTCTGATAAGCCCATCAATTGTTATATCAATTATCTGATATGGTGCAATGTAGGGCTGCAAAGATTAGTTTGTTTTTTTGTGTGACCAAATTTTTATTTACCTTTTTCCCCCATTTACATCCATTATGGAGGAGGCATTGTATATGAAAAATCAAGTATCTGAAATATTGTGTTGACATTGCATAACACATCTATTCACTAAGGTAATCAATCACATATCTATAATAAATGTATATATGTCCATAGTTAATCACTATTAATGGCAAATTCATCATATTTTTAATCTGTTCAAAATGTACCTTAAAGGGAGATTTGTCAAGTATTTAACACTCTTATCAACATGGGAAATAAATCGCAAGTTACGTTAATGCGTTAAAGAAATTAGTGGCATTAAAATGAATTTGCGTTAACGTGTTATTGTCGTGTTAACTTTAACAGCCCTAGTATATGAAGTTACATTAACATAGCGACATGGAATGAAATACAAAAATAAATGGTGTAAATAACACATATAATAATTAATAATAATGTATACCCAGGAGAACCCAAGATAAGCACATGTGAATGGACTTGCATTTATATTGCGCTTTTCTAGTCTTCCGACCACTCAAAGCGAACATGTGGTGTGCTATGCAACGATAAGTTAATTAAAGCTAGGTTTGATAATGTTATTCAAAAACATTTTTTTGTCGTATTTGTTGAAATCCTCATTACATCCCGACAGCAATCAATAAATCAAATGCTTTTTTAAAAAAAAATCTGTTATATGTGGCTGTCGCAGGACTTTAGCACGCCCGTCCAATCATTTTATATATATATCTTGGCGACTTTCTCTCTAGAATTAGTGACTTCTGGAGCTAGTGCTGCTAGCTACTTTCATTGGAAAAGAGTTGTGCTGGGTTTTTAGGTTGGATAATTTTTTTAATCTAGTGTGCGCTTGCTAGTTTCTCAACATTACCGACCCTAGCTTTAATCGATTAGTTGATCGAAAGAACATTTTTCAAACAAAAACGGCAAAGATTTGATGGTTCCAGGTTCTAAATGGAAGTATTTGCTGCTTTCCTTGGTGTTGCATGATAGCAAATAGAATTTTGAGGGGTTTTGGACAGTTGGTTGGACAAAACAAGACATTTAAGACGTCTCCTTCGGCTCTAGGATATTGCAATGGCCGTTTTTTTGCTGACTCTAATAAATTTTGGATTAATAGTGAGAGTATTCATTAGTTACATCCGTGGTGCAATGTATTTGTCCATAACATGAGATTATAGTAATTGTTGTTGGTTACTTAAAATCTTCTTTAATATGACGTGACTTATCTTATCTAGATGTAAATTCCAAATCACTCATCCTTTCTGTTTTTGTTTTTCATCGTATGCATGTGTTCCTGTGTGTTTGTTAATGTTTAGACAATGATTCGATGGGGACTTGCGTAGAAAAAAATTGAGTGACATTTTTAGTATGGGGTCAAGTCCATACCTTCACTTTCTTTACTCCATCTTGGCTCAGTGACAGCAGCAGTACAGACAAGTATTGAATGGGAACTAAAGAGGCTAAAACACAAATGTTTTTATTTAATTCCCATAATGTAAAAAGTATTTTCAGGCATTTTCTGGTCTCATCTGAAGTTTCAGATCGAGTTGTTTTGTTCTCTCTGAGTCTGA
Source organism: Sebastolobus alascanus (assembly GCA_916701645.2). Lineage (NCBI taxonomy): Eukaryota > Metazoa > Chordata > Actinopteri > Perciformes > Sebastidae > Sebastolobus > Sebastolobus alascanus. Next base: position 1,309,621 of record CAKAOJ020000057.1, on the reverse strand, counting down.
ACTGTCCACTGCTGCTGTTTTGGCCGGGTAAAGAAAAGACGATCACAGCTGCCAGATCACTTCTGGCTGTATCTCAGATACATTTTTGCCCTGAGGTTCATGAGCATTCTTGAGTCACAGCTCTGGTCTAAATACTTGTGGGAATTTGTCGGTGAACTGAAAACTGAGGAAACAAACATGACCAGTACAGTCGATGTGTGCGGATGTAGGACGTTGTGAATATTGGCATGAGACCAAACGGACTCCCTGAATACATGGGGAAGCTGTAATCAAAGGAGCTACAGGAATAAACATGTTTTCATGCTCTGACATGAGTGCGTCATTGGCAAATAGTATGAAACGTAGATAATTACTGGTTTAAAATTAATCATTGCTCAAGGGAGGGGCGGAATGATGATACATACCAATAAAATAGCAAACGGCTTTATAGCAAGATTTGATTTGTGTATGATATTTGCATAAACGCAGTGAAACAACTTTATTTAAATTGCTGGATTAGCCAAAAACATACATTATATGTATTTTATCCATTCAATTGAATTTCAAGTTTGATATTAGGGCTGTCAAAGTTAACGCGATAATAACGTGTTAACGCAAATTAGTTTTAACACCACTAATTTTTTTAACGCATTAACGCAACTTACTTGAGTTATAGGTTGTAGCGGGCTTCGTTTTAAAGCTAGAGTGAAGATACTTGTATCATAGGAAACTAGAAAAACCTAAGAAATCCATTGGTACCAACCATGTCATACTTGCTTGTCAGGAAGGAGGTTAAATAACGCTCCAAACTTGCGCTAAATTTAGCGAGGAAAAACTGGCATGGCCATTTTCAAAGGGGTCCCTTGACCTCTGACCTCAAGATATGTTAATGAAAATGGGTTCTATGGGTACCCACGAGTCTCCCCTTTACAGACATGCCCACTTCATGATAATCACATGCAGTTTCGGGCAAGTCATAGTCAAGTCAGCACACTGACACACTGACAGCTGTTGTTGCCTGTTGGGCTGCAGTTTGCCATGTTATGATTTGAGCATATTTTTTATGCTAAATGCAGTACCTGTGAGGGTTTCTGGACAATATTTGTCATTGTTTTGTGTTGTTAATTGATTTCCAATAATAAATATATACATACATTTGCATAAAGCAGCATATTTGCCCACTCCTGTGTTGATAAGAGTATTAAATACTTAAATACAAATCTTCCTTTAAGATACATTTTGAACAGATAAAAAAATATGTGATAAATCGCGATTAAATATTTTAATCGATTGACAGCCCTAATTGATATTGCAATATAAAATATCTAGGGCTTCAGCTAACCATTATTTTCATTATCAATTAATCTGCCAGTTATTTTCTCAATTAATCGTTTCATCTAGAAAATGTCAAAGTGTCTTCCGATTCCTTATATTATCTGACCTTCAGTCCAAAATCCAAAGATATTGAGTTTACGATCATGTATGACAAAAAAAAGTAGCAAATCCTCACCTTTGAGAGCCTAAAACCAGAGAATGTTTGGCATTTTTGCTTGAAAAATTACTTAAAATTAATAATGGATTGTTAATATAATTGCCGATTTAAATTTCTGTCGATCGTCTAATCTATTAACCCTAATCCTGAATGCTACTGGATACCATCATAGGAGGTTTTATCCATATCGCCCACTCCTATATGAATGGACAGTCATCACTCACTCTCTACCACTGACTTCCAGTCACAGGATTGTAAACTGATTTTGAAGTGTTTTGTTTCCCCCCCAAAAAAGCAAAGTCTGAAGTAAATCATTGGAACTGTGTTCCTCCACCTAGAGCTGCTGGCTCGGCTGATCTCCCATTAAAAGAATTCTTTCAAGGAAAGCGCAGGTTGTCGAGGTGATCCCTGCTGCCTGTGTGAAAGCCTTTTTCTAAAAGGGTTGATGAATATTGTTCTTGACTATAAGACCAGGGCTGAAGGTTTACAAAAAACCCAGTAGAACAAACACATTTGTCCTGGCTGAGGCTTTATGTAATGTACGTGGGAGAATCGGTGTGTTTGTATTTGTAGAATTCATACGAGTCTTTCAGTAAAGCTGCAGTTAAGAACATGTTGTTACAGTTTAAATGTGAAAGGGTGCAGCCTTATCGCTTCAGTTTTGATCAGAAGAGGAAAGCAGATGTTGAACAGCTGGATTGCATTAAGTATGAGTGATCGGGACATGCTCAGGCACACACCCAGATCTTTTCACCATGTAAATTAAGTACAGTGAACATTCCGCAGCTAAAACAGAATCAAACACACAGGCATGAGACTACAACACGAAAATGCCAAGCTGTAGTACCTTTTACATATAAGTATATTATAGGCAACAAGTAGAGCTCCTTCCTGTCTTTGTTTTGCCCATTAATGTGCACATTTTTTTACTTGAAAAACAACCCTGGGCTCGTCTGTAAAGTGTGTACAGTAGAAGTAATCCAACCGCTCACATAGCCACATGCAGGTAGCCAAGGAGGCCAAACATTGTTCCCTATAGATTCATCAATCTATGGGCGAAGACACACTTTTACAGAATTTAAAGACTGATATCATTTACATGTTGTGTTGATAGACAATTTGATCTTGAAGAGGGATAATTAAATTAAAACAAACCATGATGGAAGCTGCAGTTTTTCAAATTCTGGAGGATTTTTGGGCATGACTTTTTACCTGAGTTTACTCTGGCCTGAGGATATACATTTGTGTTTTGTTATAGTCTTAATTCCTAATACACAGAATCATAGAGCTACCATGCGATATCATGGCAGCGTTCAGTAGGTTTTACTTCCTGCGTCTCCATCGGGGAGAAAATTTAACCAGTCGAACTAGTCTGGTGTGCGTCAGTGTGTGCTTGATGAGAGAAATACCTCAGGCTGAGACAGGTAGGGCAAGACCTGAACACACACACACACACACACGCTGTGTTAATAATTTAGGGTGTTGGCTGATCCAGTAACAGCGTATTGGGTGTAACTGCATGTTGAAAATACACACAGTGGGCTTGGCTGTAGTCTTACCATATTTTAAAAAATGTCAGGATTATCTGCATTAGTGTTTGTTTGATTAATCAGTTTGTATGATGAAATCTGACCTGCATGTTTATATGAAGCTTACAGCTAGAGTCGGCAGGTTGGAGCAAATAAGATTTTAAAAAAGTTATTTTTATAAAACAGTCACTATATATCCTGACAGTAGTGCATGAGAGAGGTAATCTGAAAAAAATCATGGTCCTCTGTGTCCTCCGGTGCTCCTAACGGCATCTGCAAGATTTCGCAGACCGGAGGAAAACAACCAATCAGAACTGATCTGGAGCCTTGCCGTCTCTGAGCAGCTGTCAATCACTCTTGAACTCCGATCAAACGGTCAAACTAGGCAGCGCAAATCGAATATTAATTGATATTCTGTTACTGTAATGCCTATTTCTCTCCTCAAACGTTTTCAGAATCATCTTGTAGTGTACTGTTTAGCTGTAAAATGAGAACGTTTGTGACCCGGCAGCCATGTTGAGATCAGTTGAGGCCCAAAGATCTACAGTACAACCACGGGAGTTGCCTTTTTCAGACCGTATCAGCATAACAAGTTCCTTCCTCCTAATTACAGAGGCCATGTCTGCAGAACGTCACAGAGTGCGAGGGAAAGTGTTGTTAAGGGTGTGGCGGTGGTGTGTGTAGCAAGTAGACAGCTTGCCTCCCCCTCTCTCTCCATATCAGCTTGAACCTCACTAACCTTGTGGAATGTGCCGTCAAGAGTTTATGCTGTTGGTGGTGAGAGAGAGAGAGACATCATCAGAGCTGCAGCGATGACTCAAGACCATGTAGACACATTGCACAACAGATAACTCATTTATTTCCAGAAACAAAGCTTAAAAAACTGCATGCCGTACGTAAATTTACCAACAACCTACGGACTAGTCAGACAGAAATGATTACGTTTTGACAGTTGCATCATACGTAAAATATAATGTAATTCTGTGCTTCTGCACAAGGGCCTATAGGTTTGGTTTCAGAAGTGGTGGAGTTAATATTCTCTTTAAGGAGATTAATATTAACTGTAAATAAAAATACAACCAGAAAAACAAAAAAGTCCTCAAAGTACTCATGGGATGAACATATGAACATTTTTATCACAGAAAATAACCTGAAACTATAAAAGTGTGTATTCGCTTAATTCCTAAATTCCAAAAAAAGTCACAACTTTTCAGGTTTCTATGAGTATTTCCGTTTGCTAGCATGTAACTAATTAGTATGCTTGTTTGTGTTGCTATTCCAGCTTGGGCCCAGGCTGTAGCTGCTCTGATGATCATCGGCCTCCTCATCCTCATCGTCGCCTTCATCATCTCCTGCGTGGCTCTGTGCTGCTCGGTCAACATCACTCTTCTGCCCCTCATAGGAGTCCTGCTGATCGTTGTTGGTAAGATACTCACACATACACACACACACACACACACACACACACACACACGAACATGCATGCAAACATTATACATTTTGGCAAGTGTGAGGAGAGATGTTTGAAGCAGAGTCAGATGGAGTTGGCGGTAACAGAGAATAACCAAAATCACCCTGTTTCAATTGTACTTGGTTAGAAAATGGAATTAGCTCTCACTACACAAAGATCAACACTTGAAAACTGATAAAGACGCCTCAGGTCTTACCGGTACTGATATTCCATCCTCAGAGCATGTTTCTGCTTGCATGTGTAAGGGTTTGGTAGGGTTTGTATTAAAGGGTCAGTCTAACTAAATCACAAAAAAATAAATAAATAAAAAAAAAAAATTCTCACTTAACACAAGTGGTATTAAAGGTACAGTGCTTAGGATTTGGTGGCATCTCGTGATGTGGTTGCAGATTGCAACCAACTGAGTACCCCTCCGCTCACTATTCCCTTTCTAAGACTGTGGTAACGTGAGCCGCCGTGTGCAACACCGTGGTAACGCCGTTCGCCTCGCTCAGAGGCCATCCTTACCATAATAACACTACTTTAGGAGCAACGGAAGTCAGACGGCGGCTGGCGGTACCACGGTTTTGCACTCTGCGGCTAGAGCCAGTGTTTGGTTTGTCCGTTCTGGGCTATCCGCATGATTTGATCACCAGTGGAAAGTTTGGTTGGGTATCGTTTTTTACTATACTGATCTTGATATAATACCTGGTAATAATACCAAAAACAATACCTTACTTTGAAAAATATAATCATGTTTTTTTTCTAAAGAAGTCTTTTTTCATTGAACGGAAGAAGTCAAAGTTCTCAAATGTGAACTGCTGTTCAAACACAAGCAGGAAGTTTGCCTAAATAAAATGGTCTAAAATCGGCACAATAATAATTTAAATCAGTAAATATCTGATTAAATAAGTTAAGCTAATAGATAAGATAATCCTTTCTTAGTCCAACAGCGGGGAAATTTGCAGTAATAATATATTGCAATAATAAGTAAACAGACTATATTCTGAAACGTTCTCTAATTAAGAGTTTCAGTTATTGTTGCTACATAGACATTTTGATTATACACAAAAAGGTATGAGTTCTGATACCGAGTGTCAAGTGAGAATTTTATGATTTTTCTACTATTTCATGATTTTTGGAACCTAGCCATTAAAATTAAAATTGATTTTTCAAGACCATGTGGTACAGTAGGTGGTTTTCTGTCACATCTAATGCTGATCTGATCATGGTCCAGCTGAAAAAAAATACAGAGGAAGGAGGAAGCCAGGAAATGACAAAGTTAAGATGTCTTTAGAAAGGATAGATTATAAGTGGGCGTAATTACGGGGGGGAAACCCAACCTTACTCCCAAAGAAAAAGGGTGAACACGATGATGTGTGAAGGTTTGACGTAGAAAGGAGGAGGAGTATGAGACAAAGGGAGTGGAGGAGGCAGAAAGGGAAGGGCGAGGTTAGGGTGTGACCATGGCAACAGCTGGTTTAGTACTCTGTTTATGTTTATGTGACTGAGTCACCCCACAGAGAGTCTGAGAACATGGGGCAGAGCCAGACATACAGCTTCTCACAGGTACAGGTGATACTGTCTGCGGCTGTGATGTCTGTTTTAAATGTGCCGGAGGGACTTGAATGTAGTTTGCATTGGCTTCTCATTGCTGTAGCTACAGAGACATTTGGCACTTAGTCGCAACAGGTGGCACAAAATGACTCATGTATCAGTCAGAGTCTTGGAAGAAGAAGAAGATTAGAAATAATAATAGGATTAGAAGTACATGCTATCAGTATCCCTCTGTAGTACTTTCATCTCACCAGCACAACAATTATTGGATCATACGAATCATCCCAGATCATTGTACCACACTTATTGATATCATCCGATGGTCACTTTGTGCTTATTAATGTGATGAAAGTGCGCTGCCAACCTTTATCTACAAAGTGCCACAACACTAGTTTTGTAAGAAAATATCGATGCACATGAGTATCGCAATATTATGTTGTGCGATACTGTATTGATTCTCCAAAACACTGTATCGATTTTTAATTAACCTCTTTCGGAGGTTGTAGCTGCTACATTTTAAAGAGAGTGAATTTACTGGCATCATATGAAACTAGAAAAACCTAAGGAATCCATTGGTACCAACCATGTCATACTAGCTTGTCGAGACAGAGGCTAAATAACACTCCAAATTTACGCTAAATTTTGCCAAGGAAAAACTGGCATGGCCATTTTCACAGGGGTCCCTTGACCTCTGACCTCAAGATATGTGAATGAAAATGGGTTCTATGGGTACCCACGAGTCTCCCCGAGTCATTTAACATGACTTACAATTCTAGTGTAAACCTTTTTATTGCAGCAACAAATTGGTCAAATTGAATAGATTGTTCCCATTGTCACTGATACCCGATCCAGCTATTTGAGTCAGTATTGGCCTGATATCAGATCCAGTATAGGTGTATCCCTATCTGTGGTTAATACAGTTTGTGTTGGGTAGTTATTTCACACCTGACTCACTTCCTGCCCTGCCTTTAATTGAGAGCATAATTGTCACAGCAGAGTGCATCATAGGTCAAATCAGTGTCACACCTTTCTCCAGAATTGTTGTGAGAGGCAACCATCTGATCACTGTCTGCTAACACTGACTCACCTCGATGTCGATATGTTGATGTACCTCTCACAGACTCATGTGAAGGTATTTTTCACACCCTGTTATCAGTGTCAGTGCTGACTTCACCTCTCTTTGTCTCCCTGCAGTGGTTCTCCAGTTTATCGCTCTGATCATCTACCCCGTAAAATTCAACGAGCTGATCTTCGAGGGCCACTACTACTACACCTGGGCCTACGGCTTTGGCTGGGGCGCCACCATCCTCTGCATCGGCTGCGCCATCCTCTTCTGCTGCCTGCCACGCTACGAGGATGAACTGACCGGCCTGGCCAAGACCAAATACATCTACTCCAGCGCTTAAAGACTAAACCTGCACACCCACCCAGTTCCAGACAGTCCCACCTTCCACTCTGAGCTGGATCTGTGCTGGCCATTGAACATTTTTACACTGTACCATTCCACCAAAGATCCACAATGGCTCAGTTCAGTTCGATTTGGTTCGGCAGTGGAAAACCCCTCCTCTATACCATCCAAGAGCGACATCAGAAGCAAGGGGGGATTCTTGCTGGAAGTGGACTGTGATTGGATGTCGTATCTGCTTTAATGTACAGACCTCTATTTTAGATTAAACCAGCATCATAAAAAATGCTTTCTTACCATGGTGGTTTTTCACATTCTACATTTGAGTGAGACATATTCCTCATTTTACCTGTACTTTTTACCAGTAACTCTCAATGCAAGATCACCCAAGTGCACTTAACCTAAGAGATGTAATTATGAGTAAGGCATAGCTTTAGCCTGACTAGTTATTTTAGATCAACCTTGGTAGAGGAGCAATTCAGACTGACATTTGCACAGGATGCAAAATAAATCATTAATCATCATTTGGTTTTGTCCCATGTTATAATTAGTTTAACTCTGTCTTTTATTCTCTATGTGGTTGTGTGTGAGGTAAAAAGGAAGCGAAGGCTTGGAGTCAGAAGCTGAATGTAATCTACGCATATGGAGATGTAGTTTAACAGTCGTGTTTGCACCTTTTTTATGCATTTTTTTTTTTTTTGATAATTCTTATCTGCTGTTTTGTATTCTTATTTACTTATTACCAAAGGGGTAGAACTGTGGGAGCTTGCTGTGCTTTCTTTGTATCTGTTCTGAACACTACTAATAATACACTCGATGAGTAGAAACAGCGTGTGATGGTTGGTTGACTTGGCTGCAGTTGTTCCTTCTCTGGAAGCAAGTTTAGATGAATTTCCATAGAGTGCTAGAGGAATGAGTCCTAAAACCCAGAAATGAGTTAGCATTTTAGCACTTCCGGTTCCCTCGTCTGGAAGTCAATGGGCTTTTTGAATGGGTTTTTAGTTAGATGCCTGAAATACGGTCAGTGGTTAACACAAGCTGAAGAGATCTTAACCTTTTTGTTCTACGACATAAAGTACATCAATAAATATCCTGCTAGTGAATTTTGAAGCCTTTATGTGTCTTAAAAAAGGCAGTTGCTAACAAGTGGCTAAATGAGACTACTAAACGTCATCACGCCGACTCGTCCTTCTTTACAGCCTCGTTGTTTATACTCGCACTCGTGCGACCGTGGTGTAGTTCGTTTATAGCTTAACCTTCTGGCGACTGCATTCACACTTCAAAAATCATAAAAGTGGTGTTCATTTGTGAAGATTATCTTGAACAAAATGTGTAAATATCATAAACGTGTGTTCGCCACAGAGCTTATTTTCTGCAATAATCAAAAAACCCAATGGAAAAATCCCATTAGCTTTTTGTTGAGGGAACCAGGGCGACGCTAACTTCATCCCTGGAACACTCTATTGAGCTAAATAATTAATCTGCCTTGTGCATATTTAGAAAACGTGTCAAAATTTTAGCTTAAAGATATAAACTCAGAAACTCCTGTTTTTCATATCTAGTTGCCTAGTAGTAGTAGTAGTAGTATCTAGAGAGTGTATTCAGAGAGAAGACTGTCCTTGAAAGATTCAGAGTTTTTCAGTCACAGACAGTTGAACTAATCATGTATTTTTTAAAAGCCTTCATACGTTTTGATAATGCTCCTTTAGCTAACCATCTGCTGGTTTGATGAGACACTGAGACCAAGGTGTACAATCTTCTGACATACTGTGTGTAAAACTTGTGCCTTAGCTTCTTCGGTGTTGTGTTGTTGAATGTCCCATCAAACTGGTCAGTCTGGTTTTACTGACTCACGCTTTATCCCAGTCAACAGTTTCATTTGTGTGCATGCCAAGACCAAATTCAAGCCCAAACAAGACCCAAGTTGTATTATTTTGTTACATGAAAGAGTTCTGAGGAAATATCATTAAATGACTGTTGATGAGACGTGATGATTGATCAGTAAGTCCATAACTCTCCAACTCGTGCTTTTATCATCTGACTTGGAGTCTTTCAAGTTATTTAAGCAGCAAATTGCTGCATAAATAACTTTATAAGTTGGTACAAGTTTTAATTGAGAATCAGGACAGATTAAGGCAGGTTTACACTTGGAGAAACTCTGCCGGCACTCTACGGGTGTCTTGAAGTCTGCTTTTTCAGTCATTATTAGTCACTGTATGGGTATATAATGTACTATAGAGAATGTCTTATTAACATTCATCCACTTCTGGAAATCACTTCTGCTGTAGTATGAATTGATTATTTTTGGTAGTCTGTGTATTTTTATGCAATAAAAAGTTTCCTTTTTTTTGAAGTGGTTACGTTTTCTGATGAATTTTTACAACTCACATGTTTATATTGGGAGGGAGAGAGAGGAACAAGAAGCTTGAGGAGAAAGATATTAGAATCCTGTCTCCACTTAAAGCAGCACTAGGCAGAATATTTTTGGCATCATTGGGCAAAAATTCCATAATAACCTTTCAGCATATTGTAATTCAAGTGTTCTGAGAGAAAAGCTGTCAATCAGTCGCGAACTCCGACCAGACGGTCAAACTAGGCAGCGCTGATCAAATATGAATCAATATTCTGTTACTGTAATGCTTATTTGTCTCCTCAAAATGTTTTCAGAAACATCTTGTAGTGTACTGTTTAGCTGTAAAATGAGAAAGTTTGCTCCGCCTGGTGGGCGGTGCTTGGTAATTCCTCAACTGATCTCAACATGGTCACAAACTTTCTCATTTTACAGCTAAACAGTACACTACAAGATGTTTCTGAAAACATTTGAGATGAGAAATTGGCATTACAGTAACAGAATATTGATTCATATTTGATCAGCGCTGCCTAGTTTGACCGTTTGATCGGAGTTTGTGAGTGATTGACAGCTGCTCAGAGATGGCAAGGCTCGAGCTCGGCTCTGATTGGTTGTTTTCCTCCAGTCTGTGAAATCTTGCAGATGCCATTAGGAACACCGGAGGACACAGAGGCACATTATTTTTTTTCAGATTACCTGTCTCATGCACTACTGTCAGGATATAGTGACTGTTTTATAAAAATAACTTTCATATTTGCTCCAATCTTTGCTACTGCTGCTTTAAAGATGATCAGATTTCTCTAGTTCCACTGTAAATAACTATCATATAAACACCAAAAATTGACTTTAGTTTCAAAACTTTCCAAATCAATATGCAAGTTTGAGTTGTTTATTCGCAGTGTCAGTGAGGTCGGGTAGAAAATCCAGTTGCAACCTGAATGCAAATGATCCTCCTGTCTCAGTGTTTGTCCTCAGACTCATAATTTATGCGGTTTTCAACACACACACCAATGTAGGCACATAGAGGAACGTAGTTGATAAACAACACGCAGATCCACAGATGTGAGTCATGAATTATGACATGCACACACACCCAGAGAGCCACACCCTGGGACAGGCCTGTGTGAGAATCCAACTTTGCTCAGCATGTCTTGACAGCTCTGGTTTCTCTGTGAAAGAGGGTGGAGAGAAAAGAGTTCTCAAGAGAGAGAGAGAAAATGACATGAGGGTGAGAAGTAGTGTGAGGGAGAGGGGGACAGACAGTAAGAGAAAGTAAATGAAAGACGGGGGGAGGGAGAGTAACAGGTATAAAATTAATGGAGGGAAATAAAACAAGCAAGAACAATATAGACACTAAAGTGGGTACTGTACTTCTCTATATGATATCCAGAGTATTAATATAGCAGCAAACAACTATTGTCTGTGTAAAGATGTAGAGGAGTAATGTCTACCTGAGCAGAGAATGAAGTCACTCTCCCTCTGTGTGAGTTGAGCTACTCCGTGCTTTGTCGACATATCCGGGCCAGCCGTGCATGCTTTTGGTGCATGTTAGTGCATGTGAGCGTGCCCCACTGGCTAGCTCACGACCCTCACACTGCACAGCTGATAATGACGGCGGTGGCGCGAGAGCATAGCACCCCCCCCACCCCCCTCCAGTTTCCCCTCAGGTTAACTGATAGCTCTGTCAGCCCTGTTGCCGTAGTTTTCACTGTATGCACCATTAGCTATGGCCATCGCCATGTTGAGAGCCGTGTGGAGGCAATAGAAATGCTCCCAATCTCGCATTTAGCACCTTTTAAAGGCAGAAAACTCACGCTCCATTGTTCTCTATAAAGACTGACACAAATAACGGCCCTTAACTGTGATATAATACAATAACACAACATACCACATACATATATACATACTCCCCACAGACTCCACACAAAACAAACACAAAAAGGCCAACAACATATGAGGAAATATTTCACAAAACCAATTAGTAGTATTAGTAGCAGAGTATTTACATCATATTTCCCAAAGCTATACAGTAATCCTCGGTCTTGATCTTACATTAATAGTCATTTAATAGCAGAGGTGGGAGAAGTATTCAGATTCTTACCAATACACCAATCCAAAATACTCCATTACAAGTAAAAGGCCTGTATTCAAAAAAGTAAAAGTATAGAAGTATTATCAGCAAAATGTACTTGAAGTATAAAAAGTACTCATGCTGCAAAAAAAATCGGCCCCTGTGTTTTATATTTTATTATGAGATTAGATTAGATTGTGACGGCAGAACACACATTTTTTATTATTTTTAAAAAATGTTTCTCTAATCTTTGCTTTTTGTGAAATTGTACCTATTTGGGCCTCATACCGTTATTTAAAATGAAACCACCTGAGAAGTTAAGAGGAGAAATAGAAGGCATTTCATAAGCATAAGTTTTTTTTATGTCAAATATTAATTTCAGTAGTAACTAACATCTATAGCTGTCAGATAAATGTAATAGAGTGGAAGTAAAATGGAAATGCATATTTGACATATTTGTCTGTGTTTCTACATGAATGCCACTAGAGGTCAGGCTTGATCAGTAAATCAGCTCCTATTGCTTCTGCATCCTCCACCTGTCCAGCCCACATGGTTTCCTTCTCCAGGTTGAACTTTTATAGGTATCTGTCGATCAGTGGCCCCCAAAAATAGAGATATAAGACAATGAAACAATGTGAAGTTAATGTCAGACTTTACCCCTACACAGAGCTTTGTGAAGTGATTTTTACAGGGGGTTGGTTTCGATCCGCCTCCGAGGTGCTTTCCACTGAGAAGAAGAGCCAGAAGAACATTGAGATGTTCTCCTCAGGGTTCTCCCCGCTCTTCTGCCACCTCATACCAGGATGGGGCCCCGAGGCTTTTGGGGCTCTGAGGGAACGATCTGGGTTCAGAAGTCACTCTGAGGGACTGGCCACACTGTCAGAACACGAGAGACGTATGACTCTGGAGGACGTATATAGGTACGTAGCATAAAGCTTATAGATCAATGTAAAGTACCTGCATGGATTACTAGTAGACAGCCATATGTGATTATGATAAACCCCCGATTCCAGTTGGGTATTGCCTTTTTAAAAAGACGAGGGGGACTGTGCTGTGCTGGTATATGCCAACATAAGATGTTTATAAACCCTCTGAGACCCGCTGTCTTTCAGAGGCTGTAGCAGAGTTAAGGTACCAATATCAGCTAAATAATGCTCCAAAGCTACAGTATATTTTGGTGAGGAAAAACTTTCATTGCCATTTTCAAAGGGGTCCCTTGACCTCTGACCTCAAGATATGTGAATGAAAATGGGTTCTATGGGTACCCACGAGTCTCTCCTTTACAGACATGCCCACTTTAATGATAATCACATGCAGTTTTGGGCAAAAACATGCAGTTTTTAGCATGCTTTATAAATGTGTTATTTTCGCCTATTCTAACATGGTGTGTTTGAATATTTCTGCGTACTGCGGTCCCTAAACTTTCTTGGAATTGCATAAATGTGGGTATCACTTTAAAGCTGAGACTCTTGTGGATCCAATGAGCCCAATTGTATTCATGTGTGATGATGTTAGTCCTCATAGTAGCCATTTCATTGTAGTGAGACCATTTTTTTAAACTTGACCTCACTTCATAAAATGACCTGTGGTGACCTCTAGGATAATCACAGCCTCATGAGACCTCACAGCCACAAACTAGAGACCTAGGACATTCAGAAGATGGATGGCTTTCCTAGCTAGATTGACAATATGGGGGTTTCTGAGCAGTTTCCAGAACAGAAGTGCTCGCCATCCAATCGCCGAAAAAGGCAATTCTTGCAGAAATCTCCAAATGTCAAAAGTGTTTGATACCAAATCACAGCATTGCCTTTTCTATGGTGTTCCTTAAGGTCTTAGTGTCTTAATGTGGTATTTTGGAGGGATTTTTGATCATTTTTATCAATTCTCAAGTGGTAAAAAATGGTTAAATTTAGCACCAAATCTGTGTTACAAATGGTATCAACCCAAAAACTGCTGCAGCAACTTATGAGACATAATAGAGCATGGGGATGGCCATCATTTATTTCTATCATAATGTTCTAAACCCTTATATACTTTCACAATTTATTTTAATTATTAATTGATTAATTCATCCATTCATCTTTATTTCTGATATATGACTAGAACAACTTGACACACAGTGCTGAGCTGCATCTCAAATTAATCTTCAGGTTCCCAGCTTTCAAATGATGTACACCACTTCTATGTTACATCTACTGTTGACCTGCTATCTTCCCCTAAAGACCCCCTGTACCCCCCTAAAATAGACAAAAATTGGTCTATTGTGGTTCTCAGAGGGTTAAATTAAATACATGTGAGGTAGACTATCAACAGACATATGTATAGACATATTTTTGGTTATTTTGTCTTGATTTTATACACAGTGGAGAAAGAAACAGGAAATACTGGGGAGGATAGATGAAGACAAAGGTCCCATACTGGATTCAAACACAGGTACATGATATGTGGCATTTACACTAACCGAGTCACAAGATCACAGCAACTTTTTTTGTCATACAACACATGTGCTGTACAAAAAAAGTGCAGTAACATGAATTCCACTCAGGAACAAAACTTCATGTCACAAGTCTTTTTTATGTTGTTGTGAAGGTTATGATAAGTCAAAGTCTCAGTGACTCAGACTCCTCTTTTAGCGTGTTTCTGAACAGCTTGCTGGTAACCTCTGCTTCCTTTACTAGAGAATGGATAGAGTCTAATGGCATCAACTCAACTGAGGAAGGGTCTGAGGTGATTTATTAGCCAGCCAAGGCAGGCAAAGCATAGTGAGGAGATTTATTTTTTTTGTTTTTAATTGAAGACAAGACCATATCGACAAAAGCACAACCAAGCCTTCTTATTACGGAATACATTCACTATACATTAGGGCTGTCAATCGCTAAAAATATTTAATCGCGATTAATTGCAAATTAATCACACATTTTTTTATCTGTTCAAAATGTACCTTAAGGGAGATTTGTCAAGTATTTAATACTCTTATCAACATGGAAGTGGGCAAATATGCTGCTTTATGCAAATGTATGTATATATTTATTATTGGAAATCAATTAACAACACAACACTATGACAAATATTGTCCAGAAACTCTCACAGGTACTGCATTTATGATAAAATAAATATGCGCAAATCATAACATGGCAAATTAATCACACATTTTTTATCTGTTCAAAATGTACCTTAAAGGGAGATTTGTCAAGTATTTAATAATCTTATCAACATGGCAGTGGGCAAATATGCTTGCTTTACTTAAATGTATGTATGTATGTAATGTACAGTATATTGTCAAGAAACTCTCACAGGTACAGCATTTAGCGTAAAAAAATATGCTCAAATCATAACATGGTAAACTACAGCCCAACAGCTGTCAATGGATACAAATATTTAATTGCGAATTATCGCTTTATTGTCCATGATTAATCGGGATTAATCGCAAATTAATCGCACATTTTTTATCTTATGTCTTATCTCTATCTTAACCCTCACGGGTACTGCATTTATCATAAAAAAAATATGCTCAAATCATAACATGGCAAACTGCAGCTCAACAGGCAACAACAGCGGTCAGTGTGTCAGTGTGCTGACTTGACTATGACTTGCCCCAAACTGCATGTGATTATCATAAAGTGGGCATGTCTGTAAAGGGAGACTCGTGGGTACCCATAGAACCCATTTTTATTCACATATCTTGAGGTCAGAGGTCAAGGGACCCCTTTGAAAATGGCCATGCCAGTTTTTCCTCGCCAAAAGTTAGTGCAAGTTTGGAGCGTTATTAAACCTCCTTCGTGACAAGCTAGTATGACATGGTTGGTACCGATGGATTCCGGTTTTCTAGTTTCATATGATACCAGTATCTTCTAGCTTTAAAACCGAGCCTGCAACAGCCTCGAAAGATCGATTGTGTTAATGCGTTAAAGAAATTAGTGGCGCTAATGATTTTGCATTAACGCGTTAACTTTGACAGCGCTTCTATACATATGTTCAACTTTTTATGAAAGTTGTGATGTAAGTAGGTAGCACTATGCTTTCAAAATGGCAGTAGTGGAGGAAGTATTCAGATCCTTTACTTATGTAAAAGTAGCATTACCACACTGTAAAAATATTCTCTTAGTTGTATAGCATTATGTGCAATATGTACTTAAAGTATCAAAAAGTACTCATACTTACATGGCCACTGTAAGTGTCATACCAATATCTATTTTATGAATACATTATTAGTGCTGATGTAAAAGTAGAATTTTACTACTGTAGTCGGGTGAGGTGGAGCTAAATTTAACTAGATAATATACTTCTGAGTTGTTTTATATTTAATTTTTATTTAATTTAATATTTTATAACAATGCAGCATATTCTATAAGGTTTTCATATGTTTTCTGTGTGAAATCTTGATTTGTAAAATAACTAAAGTTGTCAAGTGAATGTAATGGAGTATAAAGTACAATATTTTGCACTCACTCGTGGTGGAGTAGAAGTATAGCGTGGCATGAAATGGAAATAAAATACAAGATTTGTACATTACTTGAGTAAATATACTTTGTTACATTCCACCACTGCAAAATAGTCATGCTGATTAAATAAAATAAGAATCTGTGCTACTGTAACTATCCTAACAAACCAGTCTTAGTGGCTTGTCAGAGGCTGTTTTAATCGGTGAATGCAAACATTTAATTTCCAAATTTGAGAAGAACGTTTCCAAGAAAATAAATACAACTTTATTGATACTTGTGGGGAAACTCCAAGTTCTTAAGAGATTCCTTCACACTCAGAAACAATCCAGAGATTATTTTTGTCTCAGCATGTGTTGTAACTGACCATCCAATGTACCATAATGTTGTAAGAGATTTGGACAGCAAGGAACTTAGAGGATTGCTCATATTGAACCACCTGGTGATTTGGAACAACGAACTGGGCCAATTATCTGTTCTGGGGGTTTCCATGTGCTTTCATCGCTTCCACAACCGGCTTGTATTGATCATCTCAACCTGTGACTCAGCCAACATGTGACCCAGTAAGGAACCTGTAAAAAGTTTGGAGAGCTAAATCATCCCCATTATATATAATAGCCTCACAGAGTCAGCTCATGTTTCAAGTGTCCAAATATCTTATTAAATGCTGAATCATGGATGATCATTTGTGAAATTAGTAAAAGTGACTTTGTACTTGCTAAATGTCAACTTTGGGATAAGAGCATTGTGTCCATTTTGAACTTTAACAGGTAGAACTGACTCAATGAATCCATGCTGTCAGCCGGTTGTTAAAGTTTCTGTTCCCTGCATGAGCGGGTAGGAAAGAAA